>JAHBCN010000790.1:0-15842 GCA_019359885.1 Listronotus oregonensis | reverse complement strand
CCAAAAATAAACATAAAAGTCTAAACAAATATGGGTCCGCAAGACCTTCGTTTCCGAGATACAGGGTGTTCACCACAGAGCTGACATGTGCTTAGAAGTAAATGGTGACATTTTTAAAAATAATAAAATCTTATGTTTTGCCGAATATAATTTAAGAACAATAATTTTACTGAAAATTAAAATATATATTGTTTAATTAAACAATTTGTTTTTTTTTTGCTATAATAAAATCAGATGCGTCGTAATTTTTTTATATCCAAATATCTCGAAAACGGTTACTCATATCAACTTTTAACAGGTATTCCTTTTTGACGTAAAAATGACAAAACAATTATTTAATTTACTTAAAAACTAAATTTAGGGCCGAATCAAAAAGTTGTCATTGTTTAAAATAGTAAAACGACGTGTAGGTACCTCCCCCTACAAGTAAGAGCCGTAATAAGATTAGAGTCGAATCCGTCATACCAAAAAGCCCCCGGATACAAATTTTTACTCCAATATTTACATTATCATAGATTTTATTTATAAAATAGAAAAATTTAATATAAATTTTAACACCCTGAATTTCAAATAAAGGCCTTGCGAACCCATATTGGCTTTTATGTTTATTTTTAGACCCTGAGTACGTACCTGACGTATTGACATTTCCTCATAAATCACCCTGTATCTTGTTAAATTAATTATAAAAAAGTTGCAGAAAAGTACCTACAGAACTTTAAAAAACGTAAAAACAACAAAAATATCTTGTAGGTTGACTGGTATTCGACGTTTTTCTTGCAAAACACAAACTGTTAAAAATCAAAGCTGCCACTTTAGATTACCGAAAAGGATCAACGCGTTTACACCGAAAAAATTATATTACGTTCAGACCTCGAACTAAAAATTTGGTAACCCCGGGCTTAAGTGTTATTTTGTGTATTTTTATTAGCCTGTAATTTAATCGTTTTATTATTCATCAAATCATGCATTTATAAGGGCTATTTAGGCATATTGCATGGTTATGTAATATGTCCAATGTCCATGTAATACTCATGAATAAACGATCTCCGAAAATAGGTATTTAACAAACAATACTATGCATAAAATCACAAGTGCTAAGAGTTGTGGAAGTCATTCTGTATGCAGATTAAAAAAGAAGAAATATTTTCTGACTGGAAAGAGAGTTGCAACGTTTTTGCAGCTCCTGTGTTAACGAATATAATATATTGGTACTAATTGGGATCGTTCTCAAATTCAAGATCCTTAGGGTAAAATGATTCTTTGCTGCAGGATTTGCCATAAAGAATAAGTATTGGCAGACATTTTCGCGACCGCCCAAATGATTGTATTTTTGAGGTCTTGAACTAAAAAAGATTTTTGGTGTCCTAATACAAAATACATTAAAGATTCTTTAAAAGAGAGAGCCACCATACGCTTGTTGTCCAATTCAGGTTAAGAGACTTGTTTAGGACGCTAAACATTAAAATGAAGGTACTATCGCCGACAAATTCTAAATTGGATTACTCGTAAAATATTTAAATAAATCATTAATGTGAAGAAGAAACAGAGTTGGTGTGTAGTACTGAGCCCTGGCATTAATTTTGTGAAAACTGAAAGATTGAATATCTACAATAAACGACAAATAGGAAGGAAACTGGGGAGCCAAATATGTCTGGAGAATTAACCTTGTCATAAGAAAGTTAATAGGAGCTAGTTAAAATAGATGTCAGCTTAGGAGCACATTTTTATACGACCAAAGGATTTTTTAGTAATATGAAAAGAAAGAATACGCTTAATATGTTTGACCATCAATATGATCTTTAACATTTTGTAAGGATTAGAAGCAACTGTTTAAAGAGGCAGATTAAGAAAAGGATCAAGAATAACATTGGCAGCAAATTGTAGAAAAGAGAGTTTGGTATTTTTTAGCAGCAGTGTTTTTTATTTATCTATTTATTTATTTGTTTAACCTAATTACAATTAAAACACCATTTTAACAACAATAAATACCAAATCTGGTTCAAGAACATCTGTATGCACATGAGAAATAATTTTGTCTTCAGTGGCTAAGAGTAAAAGGACCAAAAGGACTTGCTACCATTCAAGCAAGACTTTTTTT
The DNA here is from genome assembly GCA_019359885.1 of Listronotus oregonensis. Classification (NCBI taxonomy): domain Eukaryota; kingdom Metazoa; phylum Arthropoda; class Insecta; order Coleoptera; family Curculionidae; genus Listronotus; species Listronotus oregonensis. The sequence continues at coordinate 13,744 of JAHBCN010000790.1, read as the reverse complement.
ATGCGATTGTTAAAACGGTCTTTGGCCCTCAAAGTAATTTGACTGTTGTGTTGGTTATTTGCCTCGGATGTTGAATTTTTTTTTTGTAAGCGTAGCTTTGTCACAGGCCTTCGAAAAATAACAGTGTATGTTTTGAAAGTTTGTTTTTTTTTCAGTATGGAAAACCTAGGTCTTCAAGTCGAGTTCAGTTGTTTTGGTAATTTGTTGACAATATTCGTTGGGATCATAAGAAAAAAGTAGGTAGAATCTTATTCTATCTGGGTCGTAGTGCCAGTTGGTGCGTGGACCCATGCATTCAGTTACCTTCGAATGTGCAGAATTTCATACAGTAATAGACCAAAAGCTAGTGATCCCTCCAAGTAAACGTATGTCTGTAAGGCTAGAAATTCTTATGATGATGAGTCTTGCTAAGTACGGTAAGCCTCGCCTGGCATGCCTCAGCCCTACACGTCATCAACCCCTATATTTTTAAAATTGTCGAAAAAATATGAAAAAAAAATTGTTGCTGTAAGCTTAAAATGTTTATATAATTTTGTTTATTCGTTGTAAAGTGTAAAAAATTGACATGTGATTTTGATGAGCACAAGTATCTGACAGGTGACAATATTAAAATTAACCTTATTCTGTACAGTAGAAATTTATATATGTGTTTGTCTAACCGATTTAAAATAAGTAGGTGGAATGACAGGCGGTTCTGACTACCATAAGTCCTTGACAGGTAAGGGGAAAAATGCTATGGGCATAGTCGACTGACTATTTTAATAAAGTCTTCTTACTCTTTTAATATCGCAAGTATACCGCCGTTGACCATGAAAACACCCGGCCACGGGTGAACAGACAAAGAGGTGATCCTACCGCGTACGTTCAATATAAAAGTTTGGCCCCTAGTCGGACGTTACCGAAATTTTGGCCAAAATCCTTTATTGCTCATATCTCCTTTATTATTCATTTTATGACTATTGAGTACCTAATTTTTTATAGAGCTTATTAAAAGGCACGTTTTTTGTTTTATATAATATTCTGTAGCTCTTTTGGTTTTTAATATATTTGCGATTTAATTTTAAAAGAAAATCGTCAATATCTCAAAAAATAAAAGAGCTACAAAAGTTTTTATTTAACCAAAATTATGTATTTTTATTGGGCCAATAGTTTAAGTTATATAATAAATAAACTTCTTTTTTTAAATCAGCATTTTTCGAGTTATTTTGAAAAAAACTATTTTTCACGATTTTTCCTAATTTTTTTTTTTCATTTTTAATTTTTTTTATGCTTAGGGATGCTTAGGGATGTATGGGTTTTTTTTGCTTAGTTTGATGAGAGCTACAAATTTGTTACTATACATTTTTTTGTATCTTTAATTGTTTTCAAAATTCATGATTCTAACCTCAAATGGTCGTTCAAGGTCATCCAAGGTCATTCAAGTTGTCACAGGAAGGGGGTTTTTGGGAGTATTTTGGGGAGGCAGTTACCCCCTATGGAAGTACTTGTCGAGCTCCGTTTTTCTCTACGACGCACCGTTTCCGAGATAAATCACGTAGCCTCCTTTTAACCTCCACTTAGAATCTTCAATTTTTTGTCGATTAGTTAGGCTCAAGCAACCCGTTTAAACAAAATAAACCGCGTTTTTCTACGGCGCACTGTTTTTGCGTATGGGCGCGTCAAATTCACGTGACCCTCGGATGACCTTGAAATTTTGTATACGTATATATGAGACCATTTTACTAGGGCGCCACAAAAACCTTAAAGAGGTCCAAGGTGGGTGCTGTTTTTAAGGCCCTTCGACGCACCGTTTCCGAGATATTTTCGTTTAAAGTTTTCAAATGCGATTTGGACCGTTTTCCCGTAACACCCCGTAGAAACGTTAAATGTAAACGTAATAGCCCCGAATACTTGCTTTCGTTCCCCGAAATCGCGTCTCGATATCTTTTCCAGTTACGGCACCAGCATCGATTTTATATTTCTCTACCCCCTTCCCCCCGAGGGGGGTAGCCTCTTTAATTTGGATTCAGAGTACCTCGGCTGGGTACCTATCTACCCTTAAAATTTCAAGTCGATATCTCATCGGGAATTGTGTCAAAACATCGCCAGCCGTACGTACTTGTGCTCATCGAAAAACGTCAATTTTTTTGTGACACTTTACAATGAATAAATAAAAATTTTTCATTGTGTTTTGACAATTTTATAAATATGGGGTTGATGACGTGCAGGGCTAAGGCGTGCCAGGTGATGCTTACCGTACATGCTATGACTCATCACCTTAAAAATGTCTGGCCTTACAGACATAACATTACTCGAAGAATTCACTAGCTCTCCTACTATAATCAAGCCGTAATCTGGATTTGATCTATTATTAAAACGCCCAGTGATTCAATCGTCTTAAAGCAACAAAAATATTTCATGGATAATTCTTTCTATACTACCCTCTATATAATAAGTCAATAAAAAATTACTACATTTTTATTACAGCTGTAAAACAACAAAAAATATTTGACCTATATTTTTATGTAAGTATATAAAATATTAAACTGCTTATTTTATTAATTTTTATTGTTCTACATATAAACACATTTAAGGAAAATGAGCAAAATAAAGAAAAACCTAATTTACAAAACATTTTAATAAACTCCTTTCAGTAGCATTGCCACTTTCAAAGAAAAAACTTACAATGAAAAATACTTTGCTTGCAATTGGTATACTACTTTTTCTGTCTCCACTTAATTGGTTAAAACTAAAAAAATACAAAGTCTTTTACATGCTTTTTGCAGCATTTTTTACAATTAATCAAACGATTCAAGGAATTTACATACCATTTGTAACAGATTATAAAAATCAAATATTACCAGTAACACTAAGTAAGCTCATTATCTTGGAACTATTAATTATTATGAATGTTTTAACATCCATTCAACTTTTAAGAAAAACAGATAAAATTAATTTAATTACAAAGACTTTAAAAGAAATCCACACGCAAAATAGAAATATAAGGAAATTCAAAAGTTCAGCTGGAATCGTTATCACATTTTTGGTAATATCTAATGTAATCAAATTTATTATGTATTCGTTTTCATTAAAAAATGAAACAATAGCATTTATGTATTTTATAATTATTAGTACAACAAGGCTTGAAGTGCTAGCCTCTATTGTGCTAATTTTAATTCTGGAATTAAAAAATCAATTTAAAAGCCTCAACGAGGAACTTAAAGTCGTTAAACATGTTAAAATGATTAAAAAATTAAAATTAAGACATAATATATTATGTAATTTATTAACAAACATTAACGAAGTTTTTGGTGTCATATTATTTGTTGGAGTTTTTGAATGCTCTCAAATAATTTTAAACGTTTTGGTTCGACTAGTCTATACTGAAATTGCAACAGATGGTTTTAAAATATCAATCATATTGCAACTTTCACCGTCTTTCGTTGTAGTAAGTAGAAAAAAATGTCATACTGTATGAAATGTTTAACACGTATTTAACATGTAGGCATGTAGTCACTTCTGAAGATTTTAAAACAGTTTGAGTTTTTAAAATATTTTTAACCTTAATTAATACAGTGCCTTCATTAATGTTCGAAAACCACGTGACCATGCGATTTTGGTTTGTAATAGTGGCTCCACTGCTTGGTTTCTTTCTTATTACCAATGTTGTCAAGTTGAAAAAAGTTTATAAATTTTGCACATTTATTTTTTTTATGTGACCATTTACCAGTTTCTAAACTCTGAACAAAGCGGAAAATGTATACATCAAAATTTTTGATTATAAAAACCTCCTAAAATGTTGAAATTCCGAAAAAATCAGAATTAGTGCAGGTTAATGGTCAAAAGAACCCACTAAGCAAAGAACATCTTGAGCACGTTTTGTAACGTTTTTCAAAAGTAACTGTGATAACGTTTAATTTTAAACGTTATTTTATCATGTCTGTTTCGTTTTCTTAAATTGTTACTGATAATTTTCGTTTCTGTAACATACCCTTGTGAATATTTTTAATACGGTATAGAACAACATCTTACTGATGTAATGGTCTTTTAAATACAAGTTCGATACATCTGTTAATATACGTATCAGATACGATTATAATTTGTTAAGACATAAAATGTTATTGGTGTAACGTTATAATAATGATATTATTTAATGCAGAATCGTTACGTTTACTGCGTCTATTACATTTCCTCGTGGAAATGTAAACACAATTAACATATCGACCTCGTTTGCTTAAATGTACCCCGCACAGAGATAGTTACATTTTTTGACAACGACGCCAGGTTTGAAAAGAAAGATTAGCTTCGCTTTAGTACTTAACCTTACTTTATTTTAAGAACAATTGTGTTTTGTGTTGTAAATTTAAAGTTTTTTCTCGTGATATTAAAGGGAAATATGGATCGCAAAGTAAGTATATTACACTCTTTTCTATTACACTTCAGTTTTTATGTATGTATGTAGGTATATAGATAAACTGACCAAAAATCCAGATTTTGAAGGTAGGGTTTTGAAGCCATAAGTCTAGAAAATCCAGCATTAGCCGTTTCCTTAATATAAATATTGGGGTAATAAGTCCGGATTTAGTTTGGTGAGGTACCTCCCATTGCCTAGATACATATAAATTAAAGAAAGTACAGATTAAATTTGGTTGCTTTATACCTTACATATTAGTCATTTTTATAAGACTGGAAAGTAGTGTTTTTGCAAGTCGAGTCAAGCGGTTTGTAGGGCGAGCCGTAATTGGCCGTAGGCGACTTCTGGAAGCTTGGCGAGACCTGCAAAACACTTGTTTTCGGTCATGTAATGTACAATGTTTTTTTCGACCGAAACTATTTAAAAAAACAATAATAATATTTTAATAATCGACAACAGGTCTATTTATCCGCTTGACATGGATTTGATACTTATTATAACAATAAGAATATTTTAAGACACCCACAGTACGGTAGTACTTAGGCAAAGCCTTCGTGGACTGTACAAAGATAAAAAAATCCACTGAAGTTCGTTTCCGTAACAACCATGCATAAAAACGGCTATGCTCCAGATAGCAACTTATTTTTCATTTCATGGATCTGCAAAATACCTAACAAATGGGTTTAGTGACGAATGAGTATTTTTCGATCGGTCAAAAAAAACTTTTTAGGGGACTTATATAGCAAAAATTGGGCATTTTAAATGAATGAAATACTTCGGTTGAATGAATTTGATCAAAGTTGTAACTCAAAGTATTCACTGTGAAGTATTTTATTTTATACTTTTTAGAGGCCCTGATATTAGACACTTAACACATAAATATTAGTAATAATAATAATAATAATAATAATAATAATTAATAATTAATAAAATTATTAGAAAATTAATTTTTAAATAAATTGTAGATGCAGCACATTATGTTTTCAAATGACAACTAATCAAAAAGTGGATTGGCAGTCAAAAAGAGAGGCATAGGTTTAACATGCTCAAGTAACGTAACTAGTATAACTGTAAGTAAAAGTTTTCTTAAGGAATAAATTGAATTTTAATTGGATTGTTTATCAAATAGAAGCAAAATAATTATATAGTACAAAATGTCTAAATGTTTTTTTTTAATTGGGTGGTTTATCAGTAGTTTACTCCACGATTTAGTAATGGTTTTTCGAGTAGCTAATATAAGAGAAAATTTGGCTATATATTTAAAACATTGTAGGCTTTAAAGCCAACACAAGGTTTTTATCCTTTATAATTGGGAAATAAAGTATCTAGGATACTATCTGCAAATACAGTTTTTTTTTGCCAAACTTGTGATATAAAATTATCTTTTTAATTAATGAAGCAATTATGTCAGTAACCAAAAGTTTTGGGGGCAAATATTTTACAAAGTTTTTTTTTCAGGGGCAACTAGGAGGAAAAAATAGAACAGAACATGAATATTAAAAATACATGTACGTACATACGGTTGATTTTTAACAAGCATTTATAAATTATGTAGGCAATTTTTATACCCAACTTTAGACCTTTTTACTTTTTTTTAAATATTACTCATATTTACACATCACAAAATATTTAAGACTTTTTATAAAGTAAATTAAGAAAGATAAACATTATCACATGAAAATTTTTATATATGAACTGTTACACTTTATGTGGATTTAGAAAATAAGCTTTCCATATTAAATAGTCTGTATAAAAATTTTTATGAATAAATTTTTCCCTATAGTTTATATCAGTTTTTTTTTATTAGGGATAGTTACTTGTCACTGGTTTTATCTTGAAAACTATTGGACTTCTTTGGGGTGCACGAAAAAATTATTATCAAAAATAACAGGCAATTTATCACAACATTTTTTTACATCCATATTTTTTAAGTGGCATCTTTAATAGCAGAGTGGACGCAACATTTACTTTTATACACAAAAATGCTAAAACTTTGGGGTAAACAATTTTTTAATATTGTTAATTAATTAATTTCTTGAGGTTTTAATAATCGATAGGGTACTTCACAGTTTTAGTTTTAGAAAACTCAAACACGAAGGATCTTTAATCAAATCTTTTTTACTTACCAGCCTACGTTTTAAAAAATATGTTTCACTTTGTTAGTGCTTTTTTGCGAATAAGTTAATTTTCGCCCACTCTAGAGGTTTAACAGAAAATAGTATATAAGGAAAGGCGTGAAAAATCGTTTACTAATTTTAATCAAATCGGTGATCAATTACTTTAATATTAAAAAAGTTTGCCCATTTTAATATACTTAGTATCGTGCGCCTTCTAGTGATAAAGTATTATACTAATTTTTATTTTAAAGCTGTACCATCCATATGTTGCTGTACATTAAATGGTTAACAAAATAGGATTTACGACCATACTTAATTAAACATTCTGTATTATTACCATACACCACACATTAGGGATACAAAAAATATTTTAATGTTATATAATCAACATAACAGAACCACCTATTTAAATCCTTAGAAAAACCTCTTTACAACGGAAGTTATATAACGTGGATGTTTCAGAATATGTGTTGGGCCCAACCAATGCAAAATACGTAACGAGGCCCTGTAAGTTTCGAAACCAAAACGTTGTATTCTTAACGTAACTACGATTTTGTTAAGTTGAAGGAAATATAACGAAACTATTAGGTACAAGGCGCTGTTATTGTTTCAAGATGATTAACGTAACAAAGGAACAAGAAAACATAAATGTAACGTAGTTAGGATGATTTTTTGCTTAGTGGGAACACACCTTTTATGAGGCAAAATTAGGTTTGGTAACACAGCAAGCTCTGTTTGACAGTTGTCTTGACTGACACTATAGACGGGTCATTGTTGGCGGTATTTCGCTTTTGGAAAACGTCAATAGTTTTTGGATAGTTTTTTTAGAGAATTTTTAGATTTTCTTGATCAAATTATTCTCGAAAACGAACCTTACAAGCTTAAAAAAGTTCGGTAATTGGCTCAAAAGTTGCCCCCTCTCCGATTTTGACCAAATTTGATATACGGGGGTTTTTTGAGGCGCTGATTACGAATTTGAAAAAACATTTTTTCGCAACGTTTCGTTTTCGAGATATTCATCTTCAAAATTGAAAATCAAACTAACCTTATTTACACTATTCCTCCTTCTTTTTGCACAGAATTACTGATTTTTACACTAAATTGGCACACAATATTTCAAAAACACCTTTTAAACACTTGTTTTTATATTTATTTTACACCTTTTTTCAATTTAATTGCAAGCCTCCACTTTCACACGCCTCAACGTGGCCGCAACCATGTATACACTAGGGAATCATGGCTGCCCCGCTTAAAAGTGAAGCTTCGCATTTTAATGGAAAAAAGGTGTAAAATGAATAAAAATACAAGGTTTTAAAAGGTGTTTATAAAATATTGTGTGCCACTTTAGTGTAAAAATCAAGAATTGTGTACAAAAAGAAGGGGGGATATAGTGAACATAGGTTAATTTGATTTTCAACTTTGATGATGAATATCTCGAAAACGAAACGTTGCCAAAAAAATATTTTTTCAGATTCGTAATCAGCGCCCCAAAAAAATCCCGTATACCAAATTAGGTCAAAATCGAAGTGGAGGCAACTTTCGAGACAATTACCACAAGTTCTTTTAAGGACTACTTTGCATATTTCGAGTTTAAAAGGTTGCTTGTGTTTTTGTTATTGAGGTTACGTAAATAAGACTGTTTTTTACTTTTAAAAAACGTTTAAAATGTGGACTGCGAAATAAGATGCGGGCACATTTTAGAAGTACAACTCGTAATGAGGATGAAACTTAATCAAATTCTCTCCAAAGTTGCATGGTCCAGTTAAGCAAAAGGTTTGCTGACAATATTGTTGATTACGAAACATTTGTCTATCACAAACGTGCTTATCAATCGCTTTCAAAACAAGAATTATAAAGGGTGTTTTTTTTAGAGGCGGAGAACTTTAAATTAAAATAAAACAGAATATTATTTCTTAATATCAACAATTTTTTATTTATTTGGAAGATAGTGTTCTGACATTAACATTTAAATATGATTTCGGGCATGTGGCCTCCACGACTGGCGCGTACATGGCGTAATCTAGAGGTCCAATTTTCACACACTCTTTGCAGTACTACAGGCTGAATTTCCGCAATTACACGTCGAATGTTGGCTTCCAAGTGCTCAAGTGTTGCTGGTTTATCGGCGTAGACATGGAAAAATCTAATGGCGTCAAGTCGCATGAACGAGGTGGCCAGTTGACAGGTCCATTTCGTGAAATTATTCGTTCACCAAATGTTTCTCGCAGTAAATTAATTGTATCGTGAGCTGTGTGGCATGTGGCCCCGTCCTGCTGAAACCACATCTCTGCACCATTAAAACCTTCCAAGTGGGGCACAAAAAAGTTAGCAATCATGTTTCTGTATCGCTCACCGTTTACTGTAACGTTCTGACCATCATCATTTCTGAAGAAATAAGGACAATTATTCCACCGGCGTATAAAGCACACCAAACAGTAAGTTTTTCTGGATGTAATGGTGTTTCCTCAATAGCTCGTGGATTCTCATCTCCCCAAATTCGGCTATTTTGTTTGTTCACATAACCATGTAACCAAAAATGTGCTTCATCACTAAACATAATTTTTAAATGAAATTGGGGATCAATGGCAATCATTTCTCCCGAACATTCAGCTAATGTACGGCGCGCACGATGATCGTGTGGTTTCAGCTCCTGGACTAGTTGAATTTTATAGGCATGCAAACCCAGATCTTTGCGTAAAATTTTTCATAAAATGGATGGTACAAGTTCACTTGTTGAGCACGATGACGAATTGACACATTTGGATCATCGTCAACACTACGCTGCACAGCAGCAATCGCTTGTTGTGTACGCACCGTACGGTGTCTTATGGGGTGCGTATTATCCACTAAAGTAAACGTATTGCGAAAACGATCAACAGTTTCTCGAATTAATCGCTCTGAAGGACGATTATGAATACCATAAAACTCGCGTAGTGCACGATATGTGGCTCGAATTGAACCGTGTCTTTCAAAATAAATTTGAACAATTTGGAAACGTTGCTCCGGCGTCAACCTATTCATGAAGAATTGTCAGACTAAACTAACTTAAAAATAGTCGAGAACTGTCACATCAGCTGTTGCAGAGAACAGTGTTGCCAAATTAAAGTTCTCCGCCTCTAAAAAAAAACACCCTTTATTTGTAAGGGAAGGTTTGCTGGAAGACCTACCTTGCTTACAATAGCTGTTCTTGATATACGTGCCCGAATAGAGCACAGTCCTAATAAATCGGTGGAGAAGTTGTCTTCTCAGACCGGTAAAAATACAATTTTAAATGAAAATTGAAATTTATGTTATCAGTGCCATACATTTTTAAGGAATGTCTGTTGGTACTTGCCATAAAGCACTAACCAAAAAATTGGAAATGCATCCATATAAGGTCACAGTATTGCAAGAACTCCTTTTACCAGATTTTCCAACGAGAGAGCAGTTTTGCAAAGGTGTAATAATATTCTTACGTAAAAAAATAATGAATAGTAAATTTTCTAACCTTAAAAAAACAATTGTTTTTGACATTTAAAAATCGATTTTAAAATGCAGGGCGCAACCTCTGAATAGGCAATCCGCTACATTTTGGGTCACGTGGTTTACGGACATTATTAAAGACCCTGTATTTGTTTTCATTTAAAAGATATGTTCAAATATGCTAAATATATTTTTAGTGTGCCGTACTCAGTTTAGCAGTGGTGGGAGAAAAATTGGCAAATGAAGGACACGATACCGTACTTATTTGTCATTATTTCCAACAAGAGCAGAATCTTATTTCCATTACTGGCGATCAACAGGAAATGAAATATCAAATGGATGTTTTTAGGCATCAAGTGTATGGTAGAAAAATAAAAATTAGTGCAGCTGGATTTTTTAATATAGACCATTCTGCAATTGTTTTTATTTGTACCAACGTTTGTACTTATTTAATAATAACTTGCCAATTTCTTTTAATTATCCTTTCTACAACACCTGCACCTTCAAATTTAATAAGAAACATTTTTTGGGCAAGTAAAGAAAATTACCTAATAACCAAAACCAATGTTTTTTTAAAAAAGGGGTTAACAATGTTTGGTTTCAAGAACATTTAAAAATTTTGGGAAATTTCATTTTTTTTATTTGGAAATGGGGGGGATAACCCTGGATTTTAAATTTTTTAAAGTGCCACGGTAAATTAAATAAACTTTACCTCGGGCCCAAAAGCAAATATTGGTATTTCAAATTCCTTTATTGCACAAATACGTTGTTTAAGCTTTTAAAAAACAAATATCTTTTTTTGAAAAAGAATGGACGCCAATTTTTTTATTATTCAAAATTTAAAAAATATCCCATTGATCCATTAGCTAAACGTCCAGAAAACGGGAGTTTTTAATTGTTATATATAGGAAAGTTTCTAAAATATTAAAAAAAAAAGACATTAAAACTAAATACATAATATAAATTAACCCATTCTTAATAAATATTTAAAAATTAAAAAAAAAAATGTATAAAAAATTTTTTTTAAAAAAAAAATTTTTTAAAAAAAACCCAAAAAAAAAATTTTTTTCCCAAAAATTTTTGGGGGAAAAAAAAATTTTTTTTTTTTAAAAATTTTTTTTTAAAAAAAAAATTTTTTTTTTTTTTTTTTTTTTTTTTTTCCAAAAAAAACCCCCTTTTTTAAAAATTTGGGGTTTTTTTTTTTTTTTAAAAAAAAAAAAATTTGGGGGAAGGGTTTAAAAATTTTTTTAAAAAAAAAAATTTTTTTTAAAATTTTTTTAAAAAACCCAAAATTTTAAAAAAAAATTTTTCCCCTTTTTTTAAAAAAAAAAAACCCCCAACCTTTTTTAAATTAAATTTTTTTTTTTTTCCCCTTTTTTTTTTTTTTTTTTTTGGGGGAAAAAAAAAAATTTTTTTTGAAAAAAGGGGGTTTTCCCCCCAAAAAAAGGGGAAAAATTAAAAAAAATTTCCCCCTTTTTTTAATTTTTTAACACTGTTTTGACGATATTTACATATTGCGGGATTTGGATTCCCAAGAAAATTTTTGGGGGCACTTCTACAAAAGACAACCAGGTTTTTTTTTAAAAAGGGGGGGTTTTTTAAAGCCCCCCGAAACTCTGGATCCTTCATGAGTTTCCTTACGCCCGGTCCTACAAATATGCCTTTTTTTTTCTTGGCATCGCTAAGAGAAAGGAAATTTTTTTTTTGGGTAAAAAAACCCCGGACTATTTTTGTCCATGGCCTTAACGAAGTTTTTTATTTCAAACCCTTTTATGTAAAGGTGGCAAAATTTTTTGGGATCGACTAAGGGAAAAAATTTTTTTTTTTTTTTAAAAAGGGGGTAAAAATTTTTTTTTTAGGTCAGTGCCTTGAGTAATGTTTTGCCCCATCCCTACTATCCCATTCACACAAGAAAAAAAATTTTGGGGATAGGGGTTTTTAAGTCCAAAAATTTTAAAATAACTACCTTTAAATCAGCACAGGTGGTCCAGGGGAATTTTGTAAAATTTTGTCTTAAAAAAGCCCCCATATTTCAACGTTTTTTTTTAAAATTTGTACTGTATGCCACAGGAAGGGAAGAAAATTACCATTATTTAGAAGCGGGGGGAAAAATAGTTTTTAAAAGTTGATGAAAAGCCCCCATTTTAAAAAGGAAAAATGCTTATCGCCTCATTTAACCAACAGGCCGTTAACATTTTTTACAAAAAAAATAGGCTTTTCTCTTTCGAAAAAAATCAAGAAAAAAAACTGTAGTTTGGATATTTACATATGAGACCCGGGGGTTTTTGCAAATTCCACTTTTAAGTCGGGGGCCCAAAAGTTCGGCCTTTTCTTTTTTTGATTCAGACCCTGGGGGAGGGTCATCGAGCCCTTCGGGCATTGGGGCTGGGGGATTGTTTTGAAGGCTCATGAAACCCCCTTTTTCTGGTGATGTATGCTCTGGCAAATTCCCCCTAACGGGGAAAAAGGTTTTTAACTGAACTCCCTGTCGGGATACTTTAGAGTATGTTTCTTTTTCCTGTTTTGCCCTTTGAGATCAGTGAAACAAAAATAGCAGCAGTAATGTGATCTTTTGGGTTTACGCCAAATGACCGGTTTTTGAAAGGGCAAACATCTCAGTTTATTTATAAGACCAATCGGGTTTGGGTTTTTTTTGAAGGGTTTTACAGCAGACATGTGGAAAAAAAAGATTTATCTAGATTGGCAACCCCTCATTTAAAAAAGTTAAAATAAACACTTTTTTTAATGCAGGATGAAAATTTTTTTTGGGCCCTTTGTTGTGAACTTTCCACACATACCAAAAATGAAGGGAGAATTTTTTGCAACTGCGTGGGGATTTTTTTAAACCTTATTCTTGGGTTTGAAAAATTGAACTTTTTTCAATAGTTTGCTTATTCTATGAAGTATTGTAAAAAAAAAAAGGAAATATGGGAAAAATTTACGCAAGTCATTTATTTTGGGTAACGGGGGCTAAAAAAAGTGGGGGAAAATTTATTTTTGTGGTAAACCCCGGATAACCCAACAAAAACAATATAAAAACGCTTAGGGGGGGAGAACCGGGTTTAAAAGTGTAATCAACAGAAACTATAAAAAAATGGGATTTGGCGGTGAATTTGGTTCCAAAAAGTGAAAATTTTTCTACGTGATGTTTTTTCTTTCGTTAGATTTTTTTCTTTGAGGAGACATAATAACATTTTCTAAATTGCAAAACACGTTTATTTTAACCATTAACTTTTTTATAAAAAAAACCCGTTCCAAAAGAAAAATCAATGAGGTGAAAAAAAATTTCCCGTATCAGCGCAGTTTTTTCTTCGAGAAGTATAATATGCTTTGATCTGGTTGAATCTATCTATACTGGAATGTTTTTTTATAATCTTCTACGCTTTAAGGGTTTTTTTTTATTTTCTTTTTTTTTTAAAAAAATATTTTTTCAAAAAAATGTAAAAAGATAAATTTAGTTTTAAAAACTAATAAAAATGTTATTTTATAATTTCCCACAACCAAAAAACGATCTACCGCTTGTTAATGGTTAGCTTTTTTCGTCAAAAATTTTAAAATTTGGGAAAAATTTCAAAAAGCGGGGTTTGCATTTTTCAAGGAAAAAAAATATAAAGGGCTTTTTTAAAATATAATAGGACCTTTCTTTTTAAAAACATGAAAATAGTTTTTAGCATGAAAATTGAGCGAGTTATGATAAAAATAAAGGGGTTTTCCCCACTTTTTTTAGAAAAAATTTTAAAAAAAACCCCTAATTCCCCCCTTAATTAAAATG
>JAHBCN010000789.1:0-151219 GCA_019359885.1 Listronotus oregonensis | reverse complement strand
GGGTTTAGATTTTCCCAATTTTTTTTTTTATATTTTTTTTTTAAACTTTGCTACAAATCATTATAATTAAGCATAATTTATAGTATTAAAATAACATGGACATCTAGATATTTTTATTTAAAAAGAAAAGAATGGTTATGAAGATTTAATAAAAAGGAGATGAAAAACAAATAGACTAACTTTGTTATAAATAATTTTCTATATATCCCAAGCTAAGTTCCTAAATACATTGTTTTTGTTAATTATTTGTTAAAATATATTTTGTAATTTGTGTAATTAGAAACCCACAACTGTTTAACAAAACAAACATAAATTTAATTATAATTCGTAAAAGAAAATAAAGGTTTTTTTCTAATTTTTATCAGTAATCTTTTCATTATGGTTTTAATTTTGTAACACCTATCCTCGTATTGAGTTAAAAATTAAAAAAAAAAAACTATAAAAAAGTTATACTCTTTTACTGAATGACTTTTTATGTAGAAAAAAGTACCCTATGACTTTTAAAAAATAATTTTTACAAAAATATTTTTTTTAGTACCAAATTATTTAACATATTTTATTTCAACAAAAAAAAATGAAAGAATCACAAGTAGTGAGTATAATTATGGTTTTTAAAGTACACATATACCTATTAAAGTTTAAAGAATGCACCCAAAAAAAAAAATGGTCAGTGCGCAATGCTAATAAAAATAAAACATGTACACCCTGTTTAAAATTTTAGAAAACAAACAACCACCCTTCATGTAGTCAACCAATTAAATGAAATAAAATATAATTGCATTAAAGGTTTTATTTCATAACTACCCTACCGAAAACTGTCGACAGCAAAGCTCTAAAAGAAAGGGAGATGGAATTAGCTGAGGTCCGAAAAAAACAATATCAGAAATGCCATAATAAAAGCCATGCACCAGCCAGCAATGTCCCTTTAGTGTAAAGGCCCTTGCGGTTGAAAAAAATATGCGATAAAGTGGAAACATAACATCGACGCACTTCTTTAACAAATAACGGCTTTTTGTCATCTAAATTTGATGGAGTTGCGCACCACCGTCCAATTTTCCAGGCTGTCCCTTAATTTATCAGTAGGTACACCTCGCCAGTGTCGTATAGGTGCCAGTGTGCCAGCAATGACAATTTTCTAAAACTTGGCGAACGGTCTTTGGTGAGTTTTTACCCTTTTTTTGCCGAAACACTTATAAGTTTTAATTTTTTTAGAATATTTGTGTGCTTTTACCCTCGCAGGCCGCGTGATTCATCCGAAAGCTTTAAACTTCGCTCGAAAGCGCTTTTCTGAGCAGGGGTTTTAAGGTTAACTGCCAAAGCAAGGGAAACAGAGGATTGTTGTGAGGGTGAAAGTGCAGTTTTTACTTGAAAAATATATTTTTAAATTTAGTAAACATATGTAGGACGTGTGTCATGTTATGGATTTGTAGTTTTGTAGCATAAGATGAAATAATCGATATTAGAAAACTTAAATTTATGTTTAATGTAGTTAACGTCATAGTTTAACAGAGGAAAACTGCACAAAATTCGGTTGCACTGAGCAGAATCCGGATTTAAATGGACATTATTTATGCATGAACTGATGCACGTGTTCTACCTGTCTTCCTTCTATGCACCGGCAAGTCTGTCGTTCACACTCTTCTTTTCTTGTTTACGTTTTTTGCATCCCTAGTTCACTTTTTCTTTTCATTTATTTCCTACATGACAATTTGTATAATGTGTAGGAGACATTTTGTCAAAAGCTTCTAAAATCCTAATTTAATATTTTAAACAAATACATTTTTAATTAAAAATTTAATTAGTGTCTTGGTAAATTAGTTATTATATTAATTAAAGAAAAGAGGGTGGCTATAATTTTTATTTTTATCGAGACGTGCGAGATGTGAAAATCCGTGGCATTTTCCGTAATATCCCGGTCATATATGGGGGTAGGGGGATAAAGCGAAAGAAAAGGACGGGGAGGTAGGTAGAAGGCCAAATCTAATTAATCGCTAAGGCAACGGAGAAGGAAAAGAATTAGTATTTTTGGCTAGGCGTGTCTGTCACTTGTGTCTTAAAATGAAAGTTGCGCGACTGGCCATTTTTCTGACCAGTGGTCTTGCCGGTGTGGGAGGATTATTGATCCGTTTTGGCCATGCTAGAAACACACGCACTCACACACATATACGTACTACTTACTAAAGGCCTACTATGCCTATGGCCGGTCGGTCAACTCTGGCCGTGAAATATCTTCCCCTTCGTAAGATGTGGCCAGTGGAGCAATAAGTGATATACATAAGCGCCAGCAAGGGTGTCAGGAGAAACTTCTTTTATCATGTCCTGTTTATAACGGAAGAAATGTTGGATCGCAAATTTTTATCAAGCTTCTTTTTATAGGAACATTTTATATTTTATTTGTTATTTAGTTTTTATTTTTTATATTAATAACTTCATACACACTAGAAGTAAATATTATTTAACAAATAATTATATTGGTCTTTTAAAAGAACAACTTAAAATATTTCTTTAAGTATAACTGAATATTAAACGAGATAATAATGAGTACATAACTCACCAACATTTTGTTTATTATTTTTAATTTAAATGAGTGTGATTGAATCAGTCACCGAATTATATGCCTTTTACTAATAATATAAATTTATATTCTCAAAATAATAGATCTGTCAACAACTTGTTACAGCCAAACTATTTGAAAACAATCATCTACAAATGTAAGTGCAACCACCCAAAAATGCAATTTATGACCACACAATAAAATTACGTTACAAAAACCAACCAGAGCTAATATATATATATATATATATATATATATATATATATATATATATATATATATATATATATATATATATATATATATATATATATATATATATATATATATATATATATATATATATATATATATATATATATATATATATATATATAAAAAACTCCAGTAATATATCAATAAATAACTTTCAAAATATGATTTTATTAAAATGTGTTTTGAAAGTTTCCCGTAAAGTAATTTTTTATTTTTAAGCGAAAACCTTTGGTTCATTGAAGGCTGGTATAGTTACAACCGCGTTTTATTTCCAATCTAATAATTTTATGATTGAAATTAAATATTTTTTAGAAAAACCCCTATGTAACGGCAAAAGTTTTTTTTATTATTAAATTATTTAAGTATTGCCGGTTACACCACTGGTAAAAGTTTTGAAAAGCGATGATAAACTTCGATCATTTAAGATAAATAACTTTTTTTTTAAAAGTAAATAAAATAAAAAATCTAGAATAATAATTTTAGAACCAAAATTTAAATAATTTGCTAATTTTTTTGCAGTTTTTTTTCATATATGAAAAGTGACATCATCGAATTATAATTTGCCAAAATTAAAAAATATCAAGGTGACTTTTTAAAACTAGTCTTTTATGTTGGTGCCAAATTAAACAAGTGATTTTATTATTTACTCAAATTAACACAAAATTTTTGGTACTGATTTTATTTTTATAGCTTTTTCATGACACAATAAGATGATGTCGCGTCATATTGTTTTCATCACTATTCATTTTTTGTAATATCATTATTATTTAATTCATAGGCACCACTCTCTCGGTGCTGAATGTCCTGGTCCTTGGTTCAAATTACTATACCTCGTACATTCATTGGTTTTATAGGAAATTTAATTTCCATATTGTGGAAACTTTTGACCGCGATATCAACAATAAAAAAATATTTTATCCTTTGTAAAGTGGGGTCTGTTTTGCTCAACCATTCCGTCAGGTGCAATTTCCTTATCCCGATATATTCTAACAATAATTATTCCCAACTGCTAGTGGCGGTTTATGGCTTATCTGACAACATTGGTCTCACAGTGGCAACAGCGCACTGACTTTTTAAGACAAAACAATTCATGCGATGCGCATTTAATGTGTTGTTGCCAAATGTACACTGATGTTGCCAAATGTAGTTTTTCCAAAGAAGCATATTATTAGGACAAATTCCAGGATTTATAAAAAAGTGTTTTATATTATATTTGACAGCTCTTATCCTGATTTATTAAATGTATTACAAGTTAAGGACTTGCACTGTATATAAACAATAATCTTTATATATAGTCAAAGCTCCTTATTCGCGCTTCCTTCATTTGCGTTTTCGCTATTCGCGGTTTTAATCGGTACATCGGTACATATACATTGATAAAAAGGATTCCAATATGTAGGTATTCAACCGAATATCCTTTGTAAACGCAATCGCAAGATGAATATTTGGCTGAAACCGACTTGGAGGAAATGTTGAATTCACAGCCCATTGAAGAAAAGGCTTCAACATTACATTGACATTTAATTTGAAAAATTTTAGTGAAGGTTTAAGAATGACAAATGAGCTTTGTGATTTCTTTATGAAAATTAATCCGTCTATGGAACGAAGTCTTATTTTTAAGGGACAAATTGCTAATGCCACTGCTGAATATCAGTCTAAATTAAAGGAGCTTTTAAAAACTGTCAAGCAAGAAAAAATTACAAAATTCTTTAAACCATTGCCTAAGCCTGAAGATAATAATTAATCAATATGGTCAAAAACTTCAATTAAATTCATTTTTTTATATACTTGTCTTCTATTTAGTCACCCAGGAACGTATCCCCTATGATCCCATATAAATTACCATTCCATATTCACGGTTTCTGTATTCGCGGCTTGTTTATGGAACATATACCCCGCGAATAAAGAGCTTTTACTTGTATTTGGCTCTCTCCAATAAAATTTGAATATTTATATCGTAATTTTAAAAAGGAGGTATTTTACCGTAGCGAAAAGTATACAAATACATTATTTATAATTAAAAAAAATCGCATAATAAGATAAAGAAATTAAAAAGAGATATAATATACTTAGCTTGAATAAATATTTAATTAATAACAGGATTTATTTAAAAATATTCGTGAACTCTGGTATATAAAGTTATATTTCCAAAAATAGATAAAATATTAATTTGTTAAGCACTTCAAGTATTAAAAACAATCATGCGTACTCTTAAATTTGACAAACCACCATTTTACTAATGTATTTTACTTTACTAGTTAACGCATTCCGCTGCTGCTATTGTCAAAATATACTTTTTTACTTCTGACAATATCGTTTGCCAAAATGCCAGAAAAGGTCAAGACTGTAAAGGCTTACGCTTTAAACACCAAATTTTTAAAAAACAACAATGTTTTGTAGAGAATAATTTGCATTTCCCAATGTTTAAATTAGGCAAGAATAAAAGATTTTGTAGAAATTAAACAATTTTTTTCCTTTTTAAATTTAAGAAACAAGTGAAACTTTCATTGGGTGACAATCAAATTAGGCTCCCCAAGACGTAACTTAGGAATTCGCTCGCTACTAGTTTTCTACAAGTTGCTTGCAAAGCGTGCAGCAACAAATCTTCCACTTTAGTTGTCAACTTTCTTTGATCTTTACGACACTCCGCGGAAACTTAAATTAAGTGGAAGATTTGTTTCCTACAAGTGGAAGACAGAAAAGTTGCTTTTTTGTAGAAATGCAACAAATTGCTAGTTGCCGCGAGACGAGACGGACGAGATAAAGCCTTGCCTCTCGTCTCGTTTGAGATAATATATTTCGAGACGAGACGAGACAAGGTTCGAGACGAGACGAGACAAACGTTTGTCGTCTCGTCTCGTTTTGTCTCGTTTGTCTCGAGTTGTTTTGGTTTATTTCAAATTAATTTCAATATACAGTGCATTAGTAATGTATAGGATAATTTTAATAAAAATTAGATCGGAAGTTTAAAAAAAATGCTTGGACCCGTCGATTTTAATTTTTAGGTACATGTTACACATTTTTTAAACTAATTTTTATGTCTACACAGTGCACAAGGTGGTGATAAAAAGACATATTTTTTTTAAATGGAACACACATATTTTATCATTACATTATTAATTCCAATGTTTAATTTTAGAAATGTTCATTCTCAATTTTTTTTACCGATTTTTAACTTTTTCCATAATAATTAAGTATACCCATACTATCCTAAATGGCAATATTCTTATACCTACGTAACTTTCTGGGTATAGAATATGAAGTAGGTATAGGAATTTCTAAAATTAAATAAATAGAATTCAAAACTGTAAAAATATGAGTAGGTGTAGGTATTCTATTTTAAATTTTAAAAAATTGCTTTTGTAGCACCCTAATACTTTATGGACGTGCCCTGTCTAATTTAAAATATCGTTAAAATTTAACATACTATTTAACCATATGCCTTATACTTACATAAGCACATTATCTACACATCTTATATTCAAAGCATTAAATTACTTACTCCTCGCCATCGTTGACTCACCCTGTACACTATATACCTACAAACTAATTGCAAAATCTGCTGCAAACTGGTATGTATTTCAAGAAGGATGCATTTTTTTGGTTTAAATTAAAACTTTTTAAAACATAATAGCGGCATATCCTCAACTAACAGAAAAACATTCAAAAACAACCCTCTGCATAGGCATCAAAAAGTGCCGCCGCGCCGCCTGTATACTTTGCCGACACACCGTTTTATTCGGGATGCGGCAATGGTTTTTGCATGTTTTTTACTATTTAAAGATCTATTGAGCGGTTGCCTTTTTAAAATGTTTTGACATTTTTTCTTAGTTCATTCTTGTGTTTGAAGCTTGTAAGAAGTAAGAAGGTGAATTAATATTTTTTAAAAATAGAACACCCTGTATAAATGCCTATATTTTTTTATAACACCCCTTGTAAAGAAAAGTTGACGTGATTGAGCTTTTCTTAAAATTGTGTAGTTTTCTTAAAAAATTGGTGATTTCAGACTTTATAGACACTCATAATATGCAACTAAAAATAAAATAATGAACCTAATAATTTGATTTTTTATTTAAAATAATAATATAGAACATATAAGTGACATCAAAATGTCCACAAAATAGAAAAAAAATCTAAAAGATAATAGAACATAAGTCATCATAAGCTTTATTACAAAACACAGGTAAAATGTTTTCTAGAAATTTTTCTCATAATTATACAGGGTGTTTGAGCAATAGTTTTAAAATCTTTAACAGCAGATCTTGCAAAAAAGTCTCTATAAATATAAGTTTGGATATGCATCGTTTCGAAATTGGAAATACGCAGGGTCCTAAAGTTAAAAAGAAGCTTTAATTGAACATAATTTTTTAAAACAATTATTTTGATAAAACAACTTAAAATACAACTTTTTCGTTATTTGAGTTTTTTTCGAGAGACAAAGTAAAACTCCTACTTTTCAAAAGGGTATAAAAAAAGAATCGGTTTTAATTTTTTTCTTAAAAGCAAAGCAAAATTAAAAAAAAACAAGAGACAAAATAGTCCGAGGAAAGAGTGAAATTTTTAAAGAAAACACGCATGAGTAAAAAAATATCTGGTTAATTTTAAAGCACGGGCGGTATTTAGGGAGAATATTTCACGAATCAAAAACGTAGATAAAGTTTATTAACTTAAAATTAAATATTAATTAATTTAACAAACCGTCATTATTATTTAAAAATTTCGTATTGTCAATTTGACAGTAAGTGGAAAAACCACGTTGCCTAGACGACGTGGAATTTCCGCTGTAATTTTTCCATAATACCACTTCTCTAATGGGAAAATATGTACATGAGTTCTAAAACGATGCATTTCTTGACCTATGTTTATAGAAACTTATTTTTGCAAGATCCAACTGTTGTCGAAGTTTGTAACACAAAATCTTAAACATTAAGAATCAGAAATATATTGTTGGACATTTATTAGTTAGTTCACTTAAGTTTTAAGTCATTAAAATTTTTCGAGATGTCTCGTCTCGTCTCGTCTCGAGTTTGTCTCGAAAGATTTTATCTCGTCTCGTCTCGTTCTCGAAATTCGAGACAAAATGCTCTCGAGACGAGACAAAATGGCTTCGAGACGAGACGAGACGAGACGTCTCGTATCTCGTGTCTCGCGGCAACCCTACAAATTGCCGCAACTTGTGGAAAACTTAGTTAAAGACTTTGGTGTAAACGCGACGACACTCCGGAGGAAACCAAAATTTAGTGAAAGATTTGTCTCTCCACAAGTGAAAGATAGAAAAAGTTACTGTATTTTGTAGAAAAAGCAACAAATTGCCGCAACTTGTGGAAAACTTAGTGGAAGACTTTGGTGGAAACCAAGGAAGTTTAAAGGTGTATGGAAGCCCAATGCTATGGCCCATTCGATCAAAAAATCTCCAGCCCAGTATGAAAATAACTGTCAGAGTTGGCCCCGCCGATTCTGCGCAATAACAAAATTCCACGAAATAATTTAATGTGTTGCCTTTCTTACACACTGATAAATCAGTGTGAAGTTAGCAACACATTATAATTTATGAGAGCCGGAGTACCGTTTTTTGGATTGATCAAAACCTTCTTATTTTAGTGATTAGTGTTTATTAAACTGTGACTATAATTTTGTGTTTATTGTTTGTTATTTATAATATCGTAACAAAATGACTAGAGGTTGTATGGTTTTGTCTTGCAAATCCAAGGGTAACATACCCGTCTTTTTAACTTTAGGTAAGTATTTTTTTATATTTAAATTAGGTGATTCTTATAAGACGTAACGTTAGGTAATCGAATAAATAATAATATATCAATTATGAATAATAGAAAATGAAAATTTTATAGGAAATATTAGTGAGAAAAGTAAGGCAATCTTAACTATCTTTTAGATGATTTCCACAATGTTTGTGTATTTCTGTGGATTATTAAAAATAAATAAGGTTTACATTTAGGTACTTTTATTTTATTTAATAATTTAGTACACTCTTTTAAAGGATCAAAATTATTGATTACTGGGCAGACCAGGCAAATTTTAATATATACATGTCCCTCTGATGGCGCTGATTACAAATCTAAAAAAAAAATTCGGCAATGTTTCGCTTTCGAGATATTCATCATCAAAATTGACAATCAAACTAACCTTATTTACACTATTCCTCCTTCTTTTTGGACAAAATTCTTGATTTTCACACTAAATTGGCACACAATATTTCACAAACACCTTTTAAAAACTTTTTTTTATGTTTATTTTACACCTTTTTTACACTTTTATTTTTTAAGCAAACATGGCTGCTGCCTTTGAATTTAAAAGTTCGCAATTTAATGGAGAAAAGATCTAAAATAAATAAAAATACAAGGTTTTAAAAGGTGTTTATAAAATATCGTGTGCCACTTTTGTGTAAAAATCAAGAATTGTGTACAAAAAGAAGGGAGAATATAGTGAAAATGAGGTTAGTTTAATTTTCAACTTTGATGATAAAGATATCGGAAACGAAACGTTGCCGAAAAGATATTTTTTCAGATTTGTAATCAGCGCCTAAAACCCTGTATACCAAATTTGATCAAAATCGGAGAGGAGGCAACTTTCGAGACAATACCATTTGTTTAAAAATAAATTAGATTTTTGGTTTCTTAATCTTGCATTATCAACTTTTTAAGCTCGACATACTGTACACACATACTATTTAACGAATACTGTTACAATGGATACTCAGGTACCAAAGGTTAATAAACATTTTTAACCACTGTTATTCTGTCTCATGAATGTTTGTTATTAGTGAAAAGTATATGCTAAAAATTTTCACTTTTTAATGTACAACCAGAATCTTAGGATTAGATTAAACTCATTTACACTATCTTGCCCTTCTTTTATCACAAAATTGGTGATAAGTACATAATACTATCATACAAAGTTTGAAATTTATTTTAAAAAATCGTGTTTTTATTTATTTACAAAGATTTTTGGTAAAAATACAAACTCAAAATATGACCATTTAAATAGAAGGCAGTAAAGTGGCGCCATCTATTTTTCCATATTATATCAGATGATATAAAATCTAATATTACACAATAATTTGAAATATTCTATAGTAGTATCCTTTAATAACCAACAATTTTGTGTTTGAAAAAAAAAACAGTGAATGTTTGAATTTGACATTTGATGATGTCAATTTTATAGATAGTAACAGAGAATTATGGAAATCCAGCCCTGACCTACTAATCATTGCGCAAATTCCGCGGGGCCAACCCCCTATTCCCGCTGCCCTGCACGCCTGGACAATTTTGTTCTGCAGTATTGGGCTTCCATACACCTTTAAACTTCCTTGGTGGAAACGCGGCTTAAGACTGCAAGACCAAGACCGATTTGGAGAATCATTACAAACAAGATGTTATTATTTAAAAACTCTCCAACATATAAGTAAAACAAAACAGATGTAAATAGAAAAAAATCGTGTTTCCATTGCAAATAATAAACAAGAGAATGCATGCATGTGACAGATTTAAAATATTGTAGGTATTTTTATAAACACAGTAATAAACGAATTACCTTGCCGTTATTTTAATTTTAAAAATGTTTCTTTTAATTGTCAGCTTTGTTTCCGCTCCATTTTATTGCAGGCAATTTAAATAGCTACCTGAATATTATTTGTTATTATCAGCGGCCATTAAGAGATTATTATTTTTTTGATGCATTGCCTGTATTTATAATATGATGTACAAAGCTTTATTTGATAGAATTAATTGATAAAATACAAATTTTGCAGAAATTGGCGAAGTGAAAAGTTGTTACTTATTATTGCACGAAACCCTGGAATTGTACTAGATAACGCATAGTCTTTGAAATCATAGTATGTGATTATTTATTTGCCAATATCAAGTCAAAAATAATCTTACCAAAAACACTTATTTAAAATAAAGGCCATGTTCCTATCCAAAAATCTCGGCCTCTTGAAGTACTGAGATTAAAATTAGGCCATGTTTCGACCTCAATTTTGTTCCACTTTCTTTTGGCATGGCAACTCTTTTACTGATTTGTTCGTATTAACGTCTTTTTTTCATTAATATAAACAGTTTTTTATTAATATAGACAATTAGTAAAAAAGTTGCCTAGGCAAAAAAAATGAGAAACAAATCTTTGACTAGAACCTGGTCAGAATAAATAAAATTGGGAGAGGAGGGTTCTCATACTTTGCTTTTGAAGAACTAGTGCTTCTTAATTTGTGCCTTGTTTTGAGCCCAATAGGTATATGTGGCAATTTTCTTTGTTAAGTGAATAAAATCCTTCCCTGCATTTTAAATTCTAACATTATTATGACCTTAGAAAGTCGGGTGCAATCAGATTGCAGTTTTTAGATTTTTTCCTTTACTTGTGTCCTAAAACCAAGGAAGTTTAAAGGTGTATGGAAGCCCAATACTGTAGAACAAAATTGTCCAGGCGTGCAGGGCAGCGGGAATAGGGAGGTTGGCCCGCGGAATTTGCGCAATGAATAGTAGGTCAGGGCCGGATTTCCATAATTCTTTGTTACTATCTATAAAATTGACATCATCAAATGTCAAATTCAACATTCACTGTTTTTTTTTTATTTTTTGCACAAAATTGTTGGTTATTAAAGGATACTACTATAGAATATTTAAAATTATTGTGTAATATTAGATTTTATATCATCTGGTATAATATGGAAAGAATAGATGGCGCCACTTTACTGCCTTCTATTTAAATGGTCGATATTTTTGGAAGTTTTGTATTTTTACCAAAAATCTTTGTAAATAAATAAAAACACGATTTTTTAAAATAAATTTCAAACATTGTATGATAGTATTATGTACTTATCACCAATTTTGTGATAAAAGAAGGAAAAGATAATGTAAATGAGTTTAATCTAATCCTAAGATTCTGGTTGTACATTAAAAAGTGAAAATTTTATAACTGCTTTTAGGCATATACTTTTCACTAATAACAAACATTCATGAGACAGAATAACAGTGGTTAAAAATGTTTAGTAACCTTTGGTACCTGAGTATCCATTGTAACAGTATCCGAAATATTATGTGTGTACAGTATGTCGAGCTTAAAAAGTTGATAATGCAAGATTAAGAAACCAAAAATCTAATTTATTT
The DNA here is from genome assembly GCA_019359885.1 of Listronotus oregonensis. Taxonomy (NCBI): domain Eukaryota; kingdom Metazoa; phylum Arthropoda; class Insecta; order Coleoptera; family Curculionidae; genus Listronotus; species Listronotus oregonensis. Next base: position 139,288 of record JAHBCN010000789.1, on the reverse strand, counting down.
TTAAACAAATGGTATTGTCTCGAAAGTTGCTCCTCTCCGATTTTGATCAAATTTGGTATACAGGGGTTTTGGCGCTGATTACAAATCTGAAAATATCTTTGGCAACGTTTCGTTTCCGAGATCTTCATCATCAAAGTTGAAAATTAAACTAACTCATTTTCACTATATTCTCCTTCTTTTGTACACATTCTTGATTTTTACACTAAAGTGGCACACGATATTTTATAAACACCTTTAAACCTTGTATTTTTATTTATTTTACATCTTTTTTCCATTAAATTGCGAACTTTTAAGTTTAAAGGCAGCAGCCATATTTGCTTAAAAAATAAAAGTGTAAAAAAGGTGTAAAATAAACATAAAAAAAGTTTTGGTGGTGTGAAATATTGTGTGCCAATTTAGTGTAAAAATCAAGAATTTTGTGCAAAAAGAAGGAGAATAGTGTAAATAAGGTTAGTTTGATTTTCAATTTTGATGATGAATATCTCGAAAACGAAACATTGTCGATTTTTTTTTTAGATTTGTAATCAGCGCTCCAAAAAACCGTACCAAAATTGTGTTTCCTTTCATTCAATTAGAGGGACCTGTTTATATTAAAATTTGCCTGGTCTGCCCAGTAATCAATAATTTTGATCCTTTAAAAGAGTGTACTAAATTATTAAATGAAATAAAAGTACCTAAATGTAAACCTTATTTCTTTTTAATAATCCACAGAAATACACAAACATTGTGGAAATCATTTAAAAGATAGTTAAGATTGCCTTACTTTTCTCACTAATATTTCCTATGAAATTTTTATTTTCTATTATTCATAATTGGTATATTATTATTTATTCGGTTACCTAACGTTACGTCTTATAAGAAGCACCTAATTTAAATATAAAAAATACTTACCTAAAGTTAAAAAGACGGGTATGTTACCCTTGGATTTGCAAGACAAAACCATACAACCTCTAGTCATTTTGTTAGATATTATAAGTAACAAACAATAAACACAAAATTATAGTCACAATTTAATAAACACTAATCACTAAAATAAGAATGTTTTGATCAATCCAAAAAACGGTACTCCGGCTCTCATAAAATTATAATGTGTTGGCTAACTTCACACTGATTTATCAGTGTGTAAGTAGGCAACACATTAAATTATTTCGTGGAATTTTGTTATTGCGCAGAATCGGCGGGGCCAACTCTGACAGTTATTTTCATACTGGGCTGGACATTTTTTGATCGAATGGGCCATAGCATTGGGCTTCCATACACCTTTAAACTTCCTTGCCTAAAACCTACTGGCATATAATCCAGTCATTATAGCAAAAAAAGGTAATTTTTGTAATTAATGTTAACAGATATCTGACTGCGCCATGACTTCCGGAATATCCTGTAGATAACTAAAATCAAAAATCCAACCAATTTTTTTTCAGGTAATTTTTTTAAACAATAATTATTTAAAAAAGAGCCTTTTTTATTTTTTTTTAAATATAACAAAAAGTACTGGCTATATCACTTTACTCATAAAATACCATTTGTAGAGAATTCAAAAACCTTAAAAATGGTTTTTGAAAAATCCCGATCCGACCATTTTTCACCGAGAAAAGCCGGAAAAACGCTTAAAACAGACCTTTTTTCAAAAATTTGTATCTCCGTTATTTTTTAATATTAAGAGCTGATTTTTTGGGAAATGATATTCAATAATATATACTTTAAGCTGCCGAAAGATGAAAATTGTCGCATTAATAGTTTTTATTCAATCGCACTATAAACAAATGATCCGATTTGAATTTTTAAAACGGCTTTTTAAAGTTGAGATTAAAAGCTACAAATTGTATATCTTACATTTTCATATAAGTTTGGAGAACATTGTTAAAATGCTTGTGAACCTAGCGCGTCGAGCGAAAATTCGTGATAAGTCAATCAGTTAGTTAGTCAGTTAGTAGTAAAATCGGCGATTTTCAAAATCAAATATCTTAAAGATCACTTGACATAACTTTCTCAATTTTTTCACAAGTAATCATTAAAATAAATTTACATACCAAATTGCTGTGGAAGAAGACCGCAGATTATAGGGGGAAAATAGGCCGAAACATTTTATGTAACACACACATTCGTGCGGTGGGCCTAGATTTAGGAAGATTAACAAAAGATTAATTGCAACTAACCCATTAATATACTGGGACAGTATTACAAAGGAAATGGACCATTCCCTTCAATGGAGTCTCTGTACATTAGGTTTATAGCCCAAGAGACCATGAGACGTGTTTCATGAAATGTTTGATTCAAAACAACAAAGACCATTTAAATCTTTAGTTGGTTTAGAATAAAAACTAAAAAAGCAATTACTTTGGATGGCGTTAATTTTGAATCAAATCACCTTAAAGTTGTATTTCCAAAAAAAGCTTTCCTTTTCGGGGTTTTAAATCCAAACCAATATTTCTTACAATAAATGCGCCCTAACGGTTTATAATTTCTTTTAAAGATCTTACTTTCTGTTTCACCTAAGAATTCATGGTTCCCCTGAAATTGTGGTGTTGTTGCTGACTATGCGATGGTTTGTCATACTACCTCCTATTGAAAAAAGAGTCCATTTGTTTTAATTTTTTTTGATATATTACTGTGGACTCATTTTCGAATGCACAAATAATGCCTGGCTGTTTTTTTCTCCTCGTCGCAAATTCTGCAACTTGGGTTCCCATTGTATGAGCCTATTTTGTGTAGGTGTCCTTTTTAGGTTATCGTGCCTTGTTAGTAGCCCTACCGTTATGCGTCTTATGGGACTTTTCCTACTTTGTCTGAGTAGTTCTTATCCTTTGTTCTTCCTTTGTTCTTTTTGAAGCCTTTATTATGTCTTCTTCTACAGAGGCTTCCCCGGTATTCCTTGTGTTTGTTTCGGAGCCAATTCCTGGTTTGCATTCGTGCTGTGGTTTTGGTCACTCCAAGGGCAGGTTCTGGTCCAAAGTATGGTGTGGATGATCCCTGTCTCGCTAGCTCATCCGCTTTTTCGTTGCCTTTTATTCCCAATTGTCCTGGTACCCACAAGAGAGGTACCCTATTGCGTTCTCCCAGGACTTCCAGCTCTCTTTGGCATACCCATCTCAGCTTGGACGTTACTTTGGGGTTTATATGATATACAGGGTGTTTTTTTAATGGTATGTCATAATTTGAAGGATTTTTTTCCCCTGGATGGATTTTAAGTCGAAAAGTTCATATAAACGTGGGCCCTAAAATGCTTAGTTATTAAGATACAGGGTGTTAAAAGTTTTTTTTTTTATTTTCTTTTTTTAATACATTTTTCAAAGGGGGGTTAAATATTGAACTGAATTTTGGCACAGGATATTATGGCATAAAAACACAAATTCAGATGTTCATTTTAATTTTTTTTTGCAACCAGTGGCGTAGCTATGACGAATTTTCAAAACAATTTTACAAAAAATACTACGCCATTGATTTGGGGAAAAAATTATGGTTTTATAATAATTATAATCAATTATAAACAAAAAATCCCTTTTCATTTTTGCCGTAAAACTTACCGTTTGGGAGAAATCGTTAATTAAAAAAATGTCTTATGTACCCAAATTGCATTTTTGAAAAATTATTATTGAAATAAATCAAGTTAGCTTTTTTTCGTTGCCAGCAATTGTTGTTTTGTTGTTGTAAACATTATGACACTGACGTTAATTATCATTCTTGATTGTGTTAAACTTTTATTTTCAATTTTAAATACATTTTTCAAATATTTATTTTTAAGCTATTTTCTTACAAACTAGTGAACAAAAAGCAATAACAATTAAATACAATACATACATAATTTACAAAAAATGTTGAAATGACCACCTTCGCCCCTATGCAGGCTTTGCTTTCTTTCTCATTGAATTACGAACCCTTTCAAAAATTCCATGCGTGTTTCGGATAGTTTCACATCCGTCAATAATTCTATTTCTGAGTTCTTTCTTAAATTCCCCAATTGGTGTATGAAAACTAATGTTTTTGGGTCCCCACAAATAAAAATCTAGGCTGTTCAGGTCAGGCGATCTAGGTGGTCAAAATTGTGGTCCTCCACGGCCTATCCAATGATTTTGGTAGGCTCTCTTAAATGCTCAGAGCCAATATGCTAAAGGGGCGGGAGCGCCATCATGCATAAACCAAAGTTGTTGCCGTAACTGAAGAGGAACATTTTCAAGAAGCAAAGGCAAATCATTTTGGAGAAAATTACAATAATCCTGTCCGTTAAGGCGTCCGGTAAAAAAAAAGGTCCAATTAAATGGTCGGATACGATACCGATCCAAACGTTCAGTGAAAATTGTTCCTGAAAATGTGTCTCTGTAATCGCATGAGGGTTTTCCTGGGCCCAGTAATGATTGTTATGGAAATTGGTTATTTCTTTTGAAAAACTTGCTTCATCCGTAAACAAATTTTGCATCAAAATGAGGATTTTCTGTTACTTTTTGGAGATACCATCTACAAAATTGCGTACGTGGTTCATAATCTCTAGGAAGCAATGCCTGAACCCTTTGTATGTGAAAAGGATATAACAAAAAAATCTCTTAAAATCTCCCATACCGTCTTGTAGCAGATGTTTAATGCCAACCTATTTTTCGCCTACTTGTGGTTGGATCCTCTTTTGACTGCATGCAGGACAGCCTCCCCACTGCCGGTGTTCTAACTGTAGGGGCCTTCCCTCGGAAATATTACTTTAAAACTGCCAGATTCAGTCAGACGACGATGAATGTTTATAAAGTTCGTCTATCTGGGAGAGCGCGGGTTAGGATCCTTTCTTGATAAAACGCCGGGGCCTCCACAGCATTACCATTAAATAGACCAAAAGGAAATGCATTTTTTGTCATTTCCAAATTAGAATAATTTACCATTTTTTTTAACTAGCAAAATGCACGTTTTAAGATGGAAAAAAGAAATAAATACAAACTGTCAAGAATGATAATTAACGTCACTGTCATAATGTTTACAACAACAAAACAACAATCGCTGGCAACGAGCAAAGCTAACTTGGGTTTATTTCAATAAAATTTTTCAAGATGCAATTTGGGTACATAAGACATTTTTTTAATTAACGATTTCTCCCAAACGGTAAGTTTTACGGCAAAAATGAAAGAGGGATTTTTTGTTTATAATTGATTGATAATTATTATAAAACCATAATTTTTTTCCCAAGTCAATGGCGTAGTATTTTTTTTGTAAAATTGTTTTGAAAATTTTTGTCATAGCTACGCCACTGGTTGCAAAAAAATTAAATGAACATCTTTAAAAAATGTGTTTTTATGCCATAATATCCTGTGCCAAAAAATTTCAGTTCATAAATCTCAAAAACCGTCTTTGAAAAATGTATTAAAAAGTGAAAAATAAAATAAAAACTTTTTAAAACCCTGTATCTTAATAACTAACATTTTAGGGCCCACGTTTATATGAACTTTTTTGACTTAAAATCAATCCAGGAATGCCTCCTTCAAATTATGACATACCATTAAGTAACACCCTGTATATAGCATTAATACTAAAAATAGGAATAAGGAAATCGACAAGAAAAAGAAATCTCGAAAAAATTATTATAAAAAGAAACAGACGCTCGAATTCTGAGCCTGTCAACTCAATTAGTATTTAATAATGAAAAAATACGAAAAAGATTAAGATTCACCAAAACGTCCAATAATTGACTTAAAAAAAAATTTTTTTAAAAAAATTTAAAATTAAACCACCAAAAAGTTTAAAAATGTTCTTAGAAAAAAAATTAAGAAAAACCCCGAAAAAAAGGCCCGAAAAAAGGGAAATTAAAAAATTAATTGGGGGTTTGTTTTTTTGGATTAATCCCTTTTGAAAAAAACCGACAAAAAATTTGACAAATATTCCTTTTTTAAATTAAGCTTAATTTATATATTTTATTAATAATTTTTAATAAAATAAAAAATTATATTTATTTTATTTTAAATTAATATATTAATATATTAATATAATAATAATTATAAATTTTATAATTAATATAAATTAATAAATATTTTAATTATTATATATATATATATATATATATATATATATATATATATATATATATATATATATATATATATATATATATATATATATATATATATATATATATATATATATATATATATATATATATATATATATATATATATATATATATACAGGGGTAAAAGTATGATGCTCGATTTTAAGAGCGATGAGGAGCCAAAATAAGTCAAAAAAGCCAAGAACATATGAGTCAAAAGTTAATTGCTTTCGAAATATGCCCTTTTCAAGTTTAAAAAACTTGGCAACATCGCGCCTGTTTCGTCGAAGCGGCGGGTCTTCCGAAAGTTGGGGAATTTTTTTCATTTTTAAACAACTTTTTTTAAAAAATAAAATTGTTTTTTTTATTTTAATTAAAAAATAACTTACAAAAAATAATTAAATTTTTAAAATACTTATTATGCTTTAAAACAGCACTTTTTTGTTTTGCTTAAAGAATAAGATTTCTCGGTCGCACACATTCCGTTTTCATCAGTCTTTAGTAGGTACACTTGCAATACGATTGTCTTGATTTAAAACATACCGGCATATTTTTCCCGATTCAAAAACAAACAAAAATATCGGGCCGGATCGGGAAGCTTTTTGTACATAACCCACAAAGGTTCGCTCTGTTGCCAATTGTTTTTTTAATTTTTAACTGGGAGAACAGTTGTTAAAAAATCATTTTTTTTTTTATTTGTAGACTAAAAATTTAAAATTAAGTTTATTTTATTATCAAATGAATTACTGATAAGCGAAAGACAAAAGTTTCCAGATGTTACGGTTTACAGAAATAACTGCTTTCAAAGTGCATGACTTTAACATCGTTTAGACAAAATCTGTCAAGTTTTGACACATATGTCATATAAACTTTTCGACTTATTTTGAGCTCCACTATCGCTCATTAAAATGATGAGCATCAATTTTACACCCTGTTTTTTTTTATATATATATATATATATATATATATATATATATATATATATATATATATATATATATATATATATATATATATATATATATATATATATATATATATATATATATATATATATATATATATATATATATACACTGACCGCCAAAAAGTATGCGCCAAAGGTAAAATTTTATTATGAGTTTAGAAAAAATCGACGAGATCATCGGGGGGGATTACTTAAAACCCTTTTGACATTTTCTTCCATAATAATATTTTTCTTTTAAAATTTTTTTTAAAATTTAGAAACAGGTTTTCCAGACCTAAACTAATGTTTCGACACATTTTTTTTATTATTTTAGTAAGTAAGTCCTCATTTTTTTAAGAAAATTTTAAAAAAGGAATTTTTGAAAACCCGAGTTGTCGCATATGCATTTTTTAAATACCACAACTCGAAAATTCAAATATTAATTTTTACCGTTTAAACGATTCAATGTAATAATTAAAATAGCTCCAAATAAAAAATTTATATTTAAATTTTCTTTAGAAAAAAGGACTAACTTACTAAAGTAAAAAATATTTGGGCCCAAAAAATTAGTTTAGGTCTGAAAATTGTTTCTAAATGGTAAGGAAAAAATTTTTTTTAAACAAAATATTTTTATGGAAAAATATCCAAATTTTAGTTTTTATTCAAATGGCTCAAAATTTTACACATAGCCATAGACTTAAATTCTGAACAACATATCCCTATAAAATTTTTTGATATTTTTCCAAAAAAGGGCACTTTCGGTTAACTGACCTAACAAAATTCAAATTTACTGCCAAATTACAAATGACAATCGGGATCGTTCACTTGTTTCTGAGGTTTTAAGTAATGCAGAGTTGATCTGCGGAATCGATTTTTTGCTAAACGTCATAATATTTTTTTTCCATATTTTTTTTTTTTTTTTTCTTGGGACAGTCCACGTAGGCTGATGCCTAAGTACTAACGTACCGTGGGTGTCTTTATGTCGCATACTTTCTGGCGGTCACTGTATATATATTTAGATTATTAATAATTAAAATCCTAAAACTATTCTAATGTAACTGAGAATCGTGCTATATTTAATAATTCATTCATTTGGAAAATTATTATTTGAGATTCGATTAAGAAAAAACCCCAATAAGAATTTTTAATATGTCGCCCAATTTAATAAAAAACTGAAGTAGGGCTCTTTTATCATTCGATATTTTCTGAAGATGGATTAAATCGTACATAACTTCACGTTATACCCAGCTCCCGGATTCTCATGAATTTATTCTTATACAATTTTAACATATTTAATTTTTCGCCCGTCAAGGTTTTAAAAATATTTGAAATAGCTTAGTGTCAAGAAAGTGGCGTCTCTAGGATTTTCAGTTTTTGTTTATCTAAAAAGTGAGAAATGGGACCCACACCAAATATACAGGGTGATTTATGAGGAAATGTCATTACTTCAGGTACTTAGTCAGGGTCCAAAAATGAACATAAAAGTTCATACAAATATGGGTCCGCAGTTATATGTTGTTATTCGTTATAATGTTTTTTGGCAGGAAAAAGTTTCTCAAAAAACCTGCTTGATGTATTCAGGTACCATTTAGGAGCGCATTAACCAGGCTAATTTTGCCGGTGTTTTCATACCTTTTATTTACATACACATTTATTCTTGGTTTTTGATTATGCTACATGTTTTATTTATCCTATTCTATATTTAATTTATGGCAAATGCATTTATTTTTTAAAAGGGCATATTTAAATATGCAATTGAATGGAATTTTAGGTTTATTATTGGTAAAAATAAGATAAATAAAAGTTTTTATTATTAATTTATGAAAAATAATTTTATTAATAAATAAATTATATTTAATTATGCAGTTTACTATATTTATTTTATATATCATATTTATCGAGATCATTCATAAAAGTTAAAAGTGCTATAGTTTCATCTTCTTTTGTATTACAAGTTTTTAAAATTGCAGAAAATTCTTTTAAAAATCTTATTATTTCCTTCAAGTTAATACTTTTGAAACAGTTAAAGAGCTCCTTTAGATCACTAACCTGATTCATTTCGCTTGCATCATGCCCGCTAGTACTCTGTCTGCCGCCTCCATCCAAGAAGTCTGGAAAGGCACGATCATATTCCACATTATGGGGTTGTGGTTGGTCTGTCGAGGGTTGGATTGGTGGGTTGGAGCTTGTCCCAGCTCTTTGTAAAGTTGGGCCACTTGCCCTGGCCATTTTCCACGGGTTGCCTTGGGGTGGTGGAGCTGGCATGTACTTGGTTATTATTTGGTTTTTTCTTTCTTCTATTTTGGATACTTTGAACATGTAGATTGGGCAATCTGTGCTGTTCGCTTTATGCTCTCCATTGCAGTTTGCACATCGGGTATTTTCAGGGGTTGGACAGTCTGTTGTATTGTGTTTTAAGCCGCAGTGCATGCATTTGGCTTCTCTGAAGCAATATGTCGATGCGTGGCCCCCCTGCTGACATTTCTTGCATTGAATAATTTTCTTTATATTTTCGGGCCTTTCCCAGCGCACTCAAATGTTGTCTAGGCATCTGATCTGCTGCAATTTCTTTATTGTGACTTCAGGGCCCGTTATGATCATGTACAATGGCCTATACTTTGTCTCTATGGCAAATACTTTTCTTGTTTCGATGTTGGTGTTCGTCTTTAAGTGCTGTCTTCACGTCTTCTACGTCTGGGCGATGATCTAAGCCTTTTATGATAAAGGCATGAGTGCGTTCTTCAGCGGTAGCGTAGGTGAACCATCTATTTTCTTCCGTGGTCTGTAGTTTTAGTTTGAGTTGTTTATGTTCCTCGTGATCACTGGCATGTATAATAATCGAGTTCTTGGCATATTTAAGCTGAAATCCTTTCTTTAATATTGATCTTATTTTATCATTAAATGCTCTAGCAGCTTCTGGACTATTGGCTTTTCCTTCGATTATAATCGGAGGCGGTTTATTGGTTTTCCTCAGTTGTGTGGTTGGTCTTGTTGTCACAGTGTGTTGGTTTCTGGTTATCCTTCTAGTAGTAGGGTGAGTAAGTGGCTCTTCTTCGTTTTGTGTGTTTTCTAACGGTTGAAATCGGTTTCGTATGGGTATGGTTATTTGTTCTCTGTTGCTTAGAAAGTTGCTTATGTTGAATTCTTCTGTCTCTGTTTGCATTACTTCGTCATTGTTGTCGTTGCCGTATGTTCTAGGCCTCTTTTTTGGATTTTCTTGGACTTTTTTTGAGTTTTGAGTTTGTTCTTCGTCGGGGTCGGGGCTGTCGTCATAGCTTGTAACAGTTCCTTCTTGTGTCTGCGTTTGTATTTGGAGATTTAGGGGGGCTGCAAGGGTAGTTCCGAAGGCTCCTTGATGCGCTATTTTCTTCCCTGTTTTTGTGGGTGTGTGTGTTACAATAGTGTGTTCATGTTCACTTGTTTGTCCTGGGTGGTTTTTCCTAATATGTCTTATTATGGTATTTGTGCCTGGAAGTTTTTTGTCACTCGGAGGGTGTAGTAAATCGTAACATTCTAGGCATGACATTGAGTTTTTCGTTAATATTTTGTAAAGTTGTTCTGCTTTCTCTTGTGTCAGTTCCGGGGATTTTTCTAATGTTAATTGAACTTTTTTCTTTGCTATATGCAAATTTCTCCAATGTTCGAACATTTTCTTGTGAGTGCTTAATGCATTTTGCCTTATTTTGTTGTCGTTTGCGTTGTTTTTATAAGTTCCTTGCATTCATCACATCTTGAGAAATATTGTAGCATAAATTCTTTGGGTGTTTGCTTTTGTTCTTTAACTAGTTCTTTGAAATAGGCTTCTAAGGTGAGTTCTTGGGGGTGGGTTTCACCCCTTCCTGTTTGGACATCAGGGGAGGTGGAAGAAGTCTCCCTTAGTTGTTTTTTTTCAGTAGATTTTAAATTTTTAAACTAACTTTATTGTTGGCACATTTGTCGATCGCTCTTTATAAAAACGTTGGAATTCGGATGTAAAAAATTGTTTGTTACTCTCGGCTGTAAACACTTCTTGCTTGTATCAAGGTACAAGCGCGACGTACGTAAACGTACCCGAAGTCCGTGAGTTCGGAGGTTGGCAGTTCAGAGTTTGGGTCCGAAGGCCGGTAATAGGCTACTTACATGTACCGTTTTAAATTTGGAAACAAGTACTGTTTTTTAACTGGGTGTTGAAGTAGTAAAGTCTTCCTATAGTTCACAGGCTCTAAGTCCCTTCAGTAATATGCCCCATAGGGTTAACGGTCCTAATTAAGTGTCATATAGTATCGTGCTCTGCAGAAGAACGTAGAGATCAAACGCTGTAAGAACAACACCGATACGTCACGGTCTCATATGGCAAACCCGTATAAAACCGTGACGTATCGGTGTTATTCTAACAGCGTTCGATCTCTACCACAAGTGTTGGAGTAACAGTATACATTGCCCCAATGAATGGAGACCCCCCAGGATACTACGTCATATTTTGTACCCGAAGTTTCAAAAAACGACTGTGCGCTAACCTATCTTGTTATTATTCAAAAAACCATCAAATACATTCCATTTGCAAATTGCAAAACATTAAAGCAAAACAGTAGTAACATACAATAAAAACGTAGGAAAACTTGTATTTAGCTCATCTCCATATTAACTGAAAACATATTCCAATAAAAGACGCTATATTTGAATGGAAATGGAATAATATTGGAAATGGGAATGTGAATGTGCTACAGGCTTATGGTTACTTAGAACATAAGTAACCTTAAATACTATTAATAATAATACTACATGAAACTGGCCAAGCAAAATAAGCATTAAAACTAGAATTTTCTAAACTATTTGAGAACTATTTTTTTTTACCATGCTCTTAACAAGTAGAAAATAATAAGCAAGAACCTATGCGCAAACAAAAAACATTTTTGTTTTATACTTCGTGCATTATTTCCACTTTATCAATTACTGTTAACATTTTAATAAATTTAAATAATCATTTTAAAAATGTTCACTCTTCGATAATATACTTACAACTCGCTAACATTAAAAAAAACAAACATAAGAGTAAGAACGCATGGTGGGCAAACTATTTTAGTTTTTTTTTTGACTTACCTGTCGTAAACATCACCTGCTGTTCCAACTATAACGTCAAAGTCTAGCTCATCATAAACTTCATAGGGTTGTGCTTTTCTTATGTCCCATTTTATACCAGACGCTCGTAGCATAGGTCCACTAAAATATTTGAATTAAAATTTAAAAATATTTGAAACAGATGCAAATAACTTTCTTTTCTTAACCCAGGCACTCGAAACGTAAAGCCGATCCAACCATTTTTAAAAATTTACTGAATAATTAAATAAATAAAAAACCGCGTTGCCTGGCAGGAAGATAACCTAAGATAATAACGAGCAACGTATTATAGGCGCGCGCTTTAACCACCCTTAACTCATTAGGCTCTATCGCTTATATGATTATTCTGTAAACTTTGAGCCTTTTCTTAAAATCCTTGCAGCGAAATTCGTAAAAATGAAAAACCCAAAGTTTTTTTGTTTTTAATAGCATTTAGCTGCTAATCCAAATAATGACTTGATCCACTTATAGTGTCTCTACTACTTTTCTTACGCCATTTTTCCCTAATACAATCTAATATTAACTTTCCGTCTATTTAAACACATCAGTGACGTATCAGTCCCGGTCCGTAAAGTTGTACCAGTTCTCAAGAAAAAAAAATATAATTGCTGACACATGTCAGTCACGCACAGTCACGTCAGCCTCGTTTAAAAATGCAGTCCATCCCAACGTATATTCGTTGCCAACGATATTTTTCAGTTTTAAATGAGCATCAGACAGGTGATTTTGGTCTGAAAAAGTACAAAAACTTGTATTTCGCCATATAAAAATATGGATGACGAGCTGGTACAATGCGTACGACTGACATTGCAAAATAAATTAAAGTAGACGGTAAATTCGTATGTTTCTTTTTTTTAATTTCCTATGAGTATCTTAATTAATTAATGTATTTCTGTTTTACTAAGTATTATTTTAAAACAATCTTCCGAGATTGTTAAATATTCAAAACATTTGGTCCGTCAGCTAATTTTTATAGTGTCCTTAATTTCCCCTCGGTTTCACTTTTTATCCACGTCTTGTGTACCCATTTTCGTTATTTGACCTGATACTTCTGATCCTTATTACCCAATGCTAAGGCAATTATAGCTAGTTCTTTTCTTCGTCTGATGAACAAACCATTTTGTAAAATACTGCACGCCCTGCGATTACTTCTAGTCACTGACGATTGACTGTCCACTCTGAATATTAATCACTAGTGTTGCCAACCAAACTTTACTCATATTCTCGTAGAAATGTTTCGAATTACTAATAAGTTTCTCACAACTTTAAAAACATTTAGTTCGGATAGATTTTTGAAAAAATCATAAAAATAGGTCACATGAAACTAAACATCAAAAAATTGTGGATGATAAAAAATATGTGTTCCAAAGGTAAGCCTTTTGGAGCAAACCTTGCAAAAACTATTTAATTTTTAGGGAATTTTTACAAGTTTATTATGGTTTTATTTGTTTAATTACTAAACTGATATATTATCATTAATGATTATTTTAAATTTTTTAATTTGTGATACAGTGTCATTAATTTTCTTTCAGTTTCTGTTTTCATTCATGGCTTGTTTACCCATTTTCTTTTCTTGGTTCTCTTAATTTTTGTCATTTAAAGCTATGGCAATTAAAGCTAGTTATACGTCTGCAAAACGAGTCATTTTGCATAATACTGCATGCCCTGTTACTGACGATTGACGGACCTGCCTGAATAGGTATCACACTGGCACCGGACTTCTCTGGGAACCGTCTTGATTCAATACCGGAGCTCTTGGGCTTTTTGTGCCTAATCACCCATTATCTTTTATACCAATCCTCCCATTAATCTTGTTCCTTCTACAAATCTGTATAACTGAGTTTGGTTGATATATTCTGTGGGTCATTTCCGGTTGCCCAAATAATGCCTGTCTCTTGTGATTCAATGCTTCACATTAGCACAGGATATGGTAGGCTGTTTCTTCCCCCTCGTCGCACATTCTGCAACTTGGGTCCCCATTGTATGATCCTATACCGTGTAGGTGTCCTCTTAGGTTATCATGCCCTGTTAGTAACCCTACTGTTATGCGAAATCTTTTCTTACTTTGTCTGAGTAGTTCTTCCTTCGTTCTTTTGGATGGCCCCCTTATGAAGCTTTTTCCATGGCTAATTCTACTGAGGTTTCCCCAGTATTCCTCGTGTTTGTTTCGGATCCATTCCCTGGTTTGCCCTCGTGTTGTGGTTTTGGTCACTCCAAGGGCAGGTTCTGGTCCAAAGTATGGTGTGGATGATCCCTGTCTGGAAAGCTCATCTGCTTTTTCGTTGTCTTCTATTCCCGAATGTCTTGGTACTCACAAGAGAGTTACTCTGTTGCGTTCTCCCATGACTTCCAGTTCTTTTTGGCATTCCCATGTCAACTTGGACGTTATCTGGGGGTTTACTAGTGCCACCAGTGGGCACCGGACATCACAACTATAAATGAAGATGGAACTGAAAAGTCACTGATATCTGTGAATAGACCATCATTTAACGTAATAAAACCCTACTGTTATGCGAAGTCTTTTCTTACTTTGTCTGAGTAGTTCTTTCTTCGTTCTTTTGGATGGCCCCCTTATGAAGCTTTTTCCATGGCTAATTCTACTAAGGTTTCGCCAGTATTCCTCGTGTTTGTTTCGGATTCATTCCCTGGTTTGCCCTCGTGCTGTGGTTTTGGTCACTCCAAGGGCAGGTTCTGGTCCAAAGTATGGTGTGGATGATCCCTGTCTGGAAAGCTCATCCGCTTTTTCGTTGCCTTCTATTCCCGAATGTCTTGGTACTCACAAGAGAGTTACTCTGTTGCGTTCTCCCATGACTTCCAGTTCTTTTTGGCATTCCCATGTCAGCTTGGACGTTATCTTGGGGTTTACTAGTGCCACCAATGGGCACCGGACATCATAACTATAAATGAAGATGGAACTGAAACGTCACTGATATCTGTGAATAGACCATCACTTAACGTAATAAATACATACTGTTAAGTTAAACTACAACTAAATTTAACAATGGCGTAACATATTGTTTTGCTTACGAAAATCCCCTGTTGAGAGCTTCGTGCACTGACACTGGTGATATACCTTCCGTTCTAGCCATAAACAGTCTATTTTTAGTAACAACGTCTTCAACTTCGTCCAAGCGTTCGGGTATCTTTGATACCAGCTCGTAAATGTCATCCATTAGTCCCACTGGCATGTCCTAAACAGGTATAAAACGAAAATTTATAGGTCTTAATAGGTAATATATTTACAAAGTGCTAAAAACTGTAGGCTATTAATTACCAAAATTAAAACGCTACATAAAAATCAAAGAAAAAAAATGAATTTAAGTAACATATTAAATACTATCTAGTTATAGTATGATACATTGACCCACAGGCAATCACCTTGTTGAGCCTTTTCTGGCTAATCCAGATGTTCTTATTTTTCGAGTGTCCTTTATTACGTGAAACACAGGCTGCAATCAGCTTGCTGTACATTCCAATTACCTCTAGGGTAGATATACAGTTCTTAACCACGGCCTAGAGCTGATTTCATAGGTACTGATTACCTAAATGGACTGTACGATAGTAAGTGAGAAACAGTATTTGGTGCTTATTATAGCTAGCGCTGCTATGCATGCCGCAGTGTACTGCAGTTTTTCCTTGCAATACTGTAGCACGTTGTCCAATCAATGTTTCCATCTTCGGTTTGTCTTCGTAGATGCCTATTCCGACCCTGATTAGCTTTCGAGCCATCGGTGTACCAGAATAGGTCTGCTTTAGGAGTAGACTTTTCTTCCTAACGTTTTAAAAGTGCTTACTGAAATTCTAGCATGTGATCCTTTTACCCAAGGATATAGACGAAGAGCTGGAGCCGAAAAACCATCGTCATCAGTAATATGGAGTTTCTTCCGTAAAACATGTTCATTTAGTATTGTTAATTATGTTCCCGCGCAGGTTGACAACCTATTGGATACAGGGGGTAGCAACAAGGGGTGAAAGTGCAAAATTTTTGGGAAAAAAATCGTCATCGAAAATATGCTTCAAAATATTCCCAGGTGAAGGTTTTATCCCCCTTAGCTGAAATCCCAAGGGACTGACAGCTAGGTGGATACAAAAGGGGTGGCGGATAAGGGTAAAGAGGGTAAAAATTTAGGCAACAAATCGTCATCGATAATATGTCAGATTAATCATCATGAGATAATATGAGCAGATTTGATCTCTTGATTTTTTAAAGTCCGACGCACGGTTTTTACCTAGAAAAATTAAATCTAGATATTTTTCTGCATGGTGATATTGTTTACCGATATTGTTATGGTCATGCAGAGAAATGATTTTTATTTTTTTAAGCGAAAACAGTACATGGAATTGAAAAAAATCAAGTGATTGACTTTGCTTATAAATGTTTTTTATTTTAAGAGAAATCAGTGACATACCATCAATATTTGCCAAATTAGGCAGGTCAAATTCCTTACGAACGCCACTGGTGAAAATTAAAAAAAATGTCGTACACTAAAATGCCTCTTAATACATAGTAAATATATGCCAAATTTTATTAAAATATCTAAAGTGGTATTACTGATAATAATAAATGATTTATTTTTGAAAATTTTACCACCCTGTACCTCAAAACTTAGGACGTTTAGGACATACGTTCATATGAAGTTTTTTTCTTAAAATGGACTGAAAAATTTCCCCCTTAAATATTAACATTCAATTAAAAAACACCCTGTATAAAGTAAGAGCTCGGGATAATTTGACCCCGATTTACTGCCCTCGGTATCCACCAATGTCAACCCTTTTGGATTTTTTGACATATTATCGATGACGATTTTTTGCCTAATTTTTTACCCTTATCCGCCACCCCTTTTGTATCCACCTAGCTGTCAGCCCCTTGGGATTTTAGCTAAAGGGGATAAAACCTTTACCTGGGAAAATTTTGAAGCATATTTTCGATGACGATTTTTTCCCCAAAAATTTTGCACTTTCACCCCTTGTTGCTACCCCCTGTATCCAATAGGTTGTCAGCCTGTGCGGGAACATAATTAACAATACTAAATGAACATGTTTTACGGGAGAAACACCATATTACTGATGACGATGATTTTCGGCTCCAGCTCTTAGACCAATATCTCATAAATTGAGTTTACCTCTAGAACCTCTTCTATTTTCCTCCCAGACCTATGAGGTTCTATATTTCTAGAATAAGAAGGTCCTGTTTAAGCATGTACTACTTCTTCTATATTAATGTGGAGTGACGACAAATTAAGCAAAATCCCTAAGGCTACAGTTGAAGCAGGTAAAGGCAACTGACCCTAGCAAACGTATTACTAGCTTTTTTAAAAATTGTAATTTTGTTTCGTTTACAGCAAAAATTGCAGATCATGACATATCCTGGGATCTACCTGTTGTTCGTAAGATTAGGAAGAAATAAAACAAACTGGGTTAAAAGAATTATTTTCTTTTAAATATATGTAATTTACTTAAAAGACATACACTTTTTTGCATGCTATTTCCTGAGATTTTCAATTAAATAAGTTCAATGGTTTAAAAAAATCTTTTTTTATTTGTCAGATTAGGCGAATCCCTCTAGATAATCGTCAGATTATCAAGAGAGTCTAGGACATAAAGATAAACCATATACAGTAAGAACGTAAAGGTTGGAACAAATTCATTTAAAATTCAGGTGTTTATTTTTGGGAAAAACGCTCGGACACGTCGATTTTAGTTTTTTGTTGCCGGTTTTTTTGAAGTAATGTCATATATACCGGGTGACCCAAAAACAAGTTATGACAATTTATTTCTTTTTTTTAATGGAAAGGATCATTTTTCATGCTATTTTCAAATTCTGTATAAGATTCTAAAAATATTTCATGTATTATGTCCTATACCTAAATTCAACTGTTTCAGAGAAAAACAGAATTTTAAAATTTCAAAAAAAACTCAACTAAACTTACCTATCTAAATTAATTAAGTATATTCTAGGTTACCTCATACTGACAGTATCGGTTGACGTCTGTTTTAAGCAATTTTGTCTAAAGTCAAAGTGCCCAGCCAAAGTTTTTCAATAAATTTCTAATTTATAAAATGGTACGCCTGACTGAAAAAAAAACGAATAAAGATATTGATGATGATCGGTTATGGAAACAGGATGCTCACCCAAATAGAAGTTTGTGGACTTTTCAATAACAAGTACCCTCGCAGAGCCAATATCTCGCTCCACTGTAAGTAAAATAGAAAAAAAAATATCGGGATTTTGGTCACGTCAGGGACAATTACACAAAAGGTCGACCTACGTTATCAGAAGATACACAGCTAAATGTGCTAGTGGCAATTCAAGAAGACAACCATAAGGCTAGTCGCACTATTGCATCAGAAAATGAGATAAGCCAGACATTCGTCATAAAATACTTGAATAAAAACAAATGGCAGATGAAGCAACGTTTTGCCTGAATGGAAGCGTTAATAAGCAAAACTGTCGGTATTGCACTACAGAAAATCCTCACTGGATGATGGAATGCCAGATTCAATATCCACGAAAAGTTAATGTTTGGGCGGGCATTATTGAAAATCGAATTTTGGGACCCTTTTTCTTTGACGGAAACCTAAATGGACAAACATATTTAGAGTTTTTAGAAAATGATTTAGTACCTTGTCTAGCGAATTTATATCTAACCCAGAAGATCCTGATATACCGAGGGATTGTTTATGGTACCAGCAAGATGGAGCCCCGGCCCATTACACTCGCCCCGTACGTGAATACCTCGATAGGGTTTTCCTGAGCGATGGATTGGCCGACGAGGTCCAGTTGAATGGCCAGCCAGATCTCCGGACTTAACCCCTTTAGATTTTTTTTGTGGGGTTATCTTAAATCTAAGGTCTATGTTAACCGACCCAATAACTTAGAAGATTTAAAAATCAGGATAAGAGATAAAATAAGATTAACTGAACCTTACGTAGTTAATAACGTTTTGAAGGAATTTAAAGATCGTCTCGGATACTGCCAGGAGGTTGGTGGAAGTCATTTTGAACATTTACTAAAATAGTTTTTTCATTTTATTAATTTTTTACTGAATAAATAATATGTTTTGATGTTTTAATCTAAACTGTATTTTTCTCGGAAACAGTTGAATTTACATAGGTATAGGACATAATACATGAAATATTTTTAGAATCTTATACAGAATTTGAAAATAATATGAAAAATGGTCCTTTCCATTTAAAAAAAATGAAATAAATTGGCATAACTTGTTTTTGGGTCACCCGGTATATATGAAATTACTTTAAAAAAAACCGGCAACTAAAAACTAAAATTGACGTGTACGAGCGTTTTTCCCAAAAATAAACACCTGAATTTTAAATGAATTTGTTCCAACCTTTTCGTTCTCACTGTATATATCCTAATCTGACTCGCTGGAGTATTTCAAAATGGCGATTTTTTTTGCACATTTTAATAATGGCTGCGAGTTTGCGTCACATCCAAATCGTCAGATTATTAAATGAAAACTTTTTTTAGGATCACTTAACATATCCTTAGAAAAGCTGACGCGCTCGATTAGATTTTTTTTCTCATTTTTAACCCTTACGTAAGACCAAAGCTGTATACAAAGTGTTAGTGATGATGATGATGATGATAATGAATTTTGATATTTAAGTCAGAATGTATATTCACTGATTACATAAGAACTTCAATATTTATTTGGAGTTTTAGGAGTTCGTAATTATCTCTCTGAAATGCTAGGACTTTATAACTCACACATCAAACATTTTTTTAGTTTTCTACTATTATTCCAAATACGTCTGGGTGACAAGTCGGTTACAATTTTCAAGATATCATAAGATATCTTAACAAAATAATAAATTAAATTAAAATTATTTACAATTTGCTTAAAAAAATATTTTTTTATTTCTTACTTTATTTTGCTTAATTAAAGTACGCCTGAGCAGGTTTAAATCGATCTTTTAAACACGCGCGTGTTTTAAAGGTTATCATGACACATCAATCAACAACACGAGAAATGTGAAGTCATTGCCAAACCCCGCCAAACTTCAACCTTAAATTTTGGCACGTATCAGGCATTTTAAAGAAAAAAAAATATCAATCTGACATGAGTACTTTATAACGTCAAAAAATACTACTATAACAAATGTTTTAACAGCGATTAAAAAAATGCTTAAAGTATTCGTGAATAACTGGCCTTTAAAACACTTGCTCTATTTTGAGGACTCCGGCTACGCCGTCGTGCTTGGAAAATGGCGTATGTTTTAAAAACCTTAATATCTACTTATATTATACTTACAATATACTACATCATTTCTAAAAAATTAAATTCATGACTTGGTGTCACCAGCTTACCTGTGCAACACCACCAATTCTAAAATAACCACAATGCATTCTGCTTCCACACACTCTCTCACAAATTTCATATAGTTTTTCCCTTTCTTCAAATAACCAAAACAGAGGCGTGATAGCACCAACGTCTAGTGCTAAAAATGATGTAGCTGCTAAATGATTCAGAATTCTTGTCAATTCAGAAAATAGAGTTCTAATAAATTTTGCTCTTCGTGGCACCTAAATATAATAAATAAATCAAATTTTAGATTAAAGGTTGTTATTGGGGTATTTCTTGGCTAGACAGTAAAAAATTTCAAAAATAAATTAGAAAGACATACAATATTAACCAAGAAAGTTATCTTGTAACACGTAAGATCGTCTATAGCAAGTTTCTCTATGTCTTTTTGTAGGGATATACAGGGTAATTCCTAAGTTGAGGTTTTTTTTAAACTGTGTTTAAAACTTGTTAAATAAGCAACTTTTTCTAATAAAATTTTTCAAAAACCCAAAAATAACAAAGCTACATAAATTTATTTAAAGGTGTGTCTAGTACCGGCCTGAGCATAACAAGATAGTTTATTTCTTATTTTCGTTTGTTTTTTGTCTTGTTAATCACGCATTATGACTCAGTCGTATTGCTTTAAACGGGCGAGACGAGAGTCAATTATAATTTTAAATCATTGTAAAATCGCGAAAATGGAACAATCCAAAAACAATCAATAAGTGGATATGTTCCTTATTTATGGAGAGTGTCGTTAATCTGCGACCGCTGCTACGAGATTGTACGCGCGATGGTTTTTCTTGCCGGCTCATTCTGGACCCAAGTACTCTGGTGATTGCAAGTTAGGTCGGTTTAAGTAAAAAAAAGTGTGTACAATATTGCGGCAAAATCACGTCCAACGTATCCAAGCGTTACAGCCAGAAGACTTCCTGGGCGGTGACAACTTACTTTAGACAGGACCGTATTCGAAACACTTATTTTTTAGTATTTTGAAAAAAAGTTATTTAAAAAAGTTGTTTATTTTAATGACTTCTATATACAGTTAAAAAGAGTCAACTTAGAAATCACCCTGTGTAGAAAGTTTTTAAGCTACCTTAATTTATGTTAAGAAATAATGGATAACCTGGACTTTTAATAACTTTTCCACGGCCAAGCAAAAAGCGTGCTCATTGCACAAAGTTGACACGTAATCCAGTCTATCAAAGTAGGGAACTGCTTGCATGTACGTTTTGTGTTCTATTAACTTTTCGGTGCCACGGTGTAGAAGGCCGATATGCGGGTCCACTCTTTTAACTACCTAAAAAAATCAATCCTTTTAATTTGCTGTGTAATATTTTTTGAAAGTATAATTATACCAGAAACACTCATATAAAATAAGAGCTAGTTCCTATGCAAAAAAAAATCATCTAAAATTGTACCTATAATTTTTGTGGTTTACTTACAACTCTCTTATTTTTGATTTAACTTTTATCTACTTTTATCAGGTTGTGGATTATCGTCATTATTTCATTAATTAAATTTTGTGTTGTAGGGTTGATTACGCGTTTGGAAAGCTACAAACCAGGGTTATTTGCCCCGCCATCTGAAAGTGTTGTGAACATATTGAAAATCTGCAAAGGAAGGTTAGAACAATCCAAGGCACAGAAATACCATTCCGGAGTGCCACCGAGCCAAGAACAGTTTACAAATACATTGGAGGAAGCTTATAAATACGGGTAAGTAGCTAGATAAACAAATAGCTAACTTTCTTCTACTCTAAGAAGTGGGTCTAACTTTTGACACTATACCAGGCAGTTACGCTAAGCGTATGCTAGCTTTAAAAACTGGATGCGCTTTTGGATAAAAAAGACCCTCCTGGACGCGCATTAATGGGGTTACGCAGGACTATGTCGGCAGTTCAACGTCAAACTTACTGATTAACTATTCAAGATTAAGTCATTTCATCAAGAAACTATTTAAAGTACATCGACAGAGATCATTTAGTATAAAATGATAGGTATCGATGTGGGTATCCAACCCGGGTGACAATACAACACCTTGCCTCAATGGAATATAAAGATATGCATAACTTTGTACACAAATTACTTCCATCATGAGCTGGCAGGAAAACTTAATCTGCTTCTGGCTGATCAGATTTCCTATTACTAAGACATATTAGACCCGTGCTAATTAATAAAACTGCAAGGCAAACAACTACAAGCTGCGTAAAGAGCACAACAAGAAAATTGCAAAATATTGATATCTGGAGGCGCGAATAAGAACAAAGTAGAGAATGTAAAACACCCAGATGGTTTCATTACATTGTTGCAGGTGTTGTGCCAAAAAAAAGACAGAATTCAGTAGTAAAAACCTGCACGAAGTTATGCCATTAGTAAATGTTTTTATAGAAATTGTGTCAGAATGTCCAAAACCATACATACAATTTAATTATTAAATAAATAGGAACAATATAAAGATATTTTTTAAATAATCAAGTTTTTTTTTTTTTTTGTCTTGACACATCAACAAAGTAAGAAGTTCTGTTACTCTCCAGATGGATTTTAGGGAAGCCTAACTGGCTTTAGAATTACTTTATTTAAAAAAAACCACTAAAAAAAATATTATATATATATAATTTATTGGCTAATTCTTCGGAGCAGAAACCGTGCAAATAATTGTAATAGTGTGACAAATCTCCCGTAGCTGGTTGTGGGTGGCGCCATTCCCAAGACATGAGATCCATATTCAAAAGAGGTCTGATTTGGGATACATAGAGTACATACAAATTGGATGGGGAGAAATACTTTCTGGCTCGAACGAGAAATCCGAATTTTTTGAAGTTGCAGTAGCTATGAATATGTGTTTATGCCAATTAAGGATGTTCTCGGAAGTAACGCCCAAAATTTAAATGCAAAACTTTTTAGCTGCTAAATAAAGGATTAGTACTGAGTAACAAACTTTTTTCGCGTCATCGTAATAACTTACCAATATTTTTGGAGTCCCAGTCCAATAATAATTTAAGCTCATGTAAAAGAGATATCCGCTTTACTCTGGCTGGTTTGTTTCTTAAATCAGGCTTGAAGACTGGCTTGCAAAACTAGACATTGGATTCAACTGTACTCTCGTCAGCAACACTATGGATAGGATTGATCGTGAAAGAGAATAGATCATTGATCTTAGGAAGTAATGCCCCCCAGCATTAACTTGTTAAGAGATAAAAGAGTGACCCTTTACAATAACTGATATACGTCGATTTGAAAAAAAATGGAATCATGAACATGAACATTTGTCAAAGATATATATGCGTTACCTTGCTTGTTCCTCATAAGCGAGGTTAAAGACTGGTTTAAGAAACTGAATACTGGAATGAAACGTACTATCGTCAGCAAAACTATAAACTGGGCTTATCGTGAAAAATAGAGTTGGTGCCAGCATTGAGCCGGGGGTATTCTGACATGATTTGGTCAAAGCTAGAAAAATGATGATCTACAAAAACTGATATACGCCGGTTAGAAAGGAAACTAAAAAGCCAGCAACAAACTTTAAGTGGAATACCGTAGGAAGAAAGTTTGTTAAGAAGCACGTTATTTTAGACTTTGTCAAAAGCCTTAAATATGTTAAAAGATACGATGTGAAATTTACCAAGGAACATAAATTTGTTTCAGTTTGTGAGACAAAAAAAAAGATCTGCTGTTGATCTTTTGTGATGGAAAGGAATCCGTCTGTCATGTATCATTTTGTGTTTTTCTAAGTATATCTAAATTTGAAAATGTATAAATTTAATAAAAGTTAGGCTGCTCCAAACCTAATTTTGATAGTAATGAACGAACCAAAAATAATTTACCTCTCCATCCAAGTAGGTTATCATCCTCAAGCATCCATGAGCTGCGGGGTGAGCTGGTCCAAAATTAATTCTGATATTTTGAACCTTAATTTCCGGTGGTGGTTTTTTAGCGCACCAAGGAGGAACTTTCCATGTTGACGTTATTTTATCCGGCCAAAACACTGGCCCTTTAAATTGTTCGTAATATTCAGCGTCTGGATACCATGCCGTATGGTGTCCTGAAAATTTTTTCATATATTCCACCTCTGGATATAAAGTTTTTATTGGTTGACATGGATCTTGGCAGTAAAATCTTTTTAAAATAGATGGTTTTATTGTTTTAGTTTTAATAATTCCAATTAACATTATTTTATTTAAACTACTTTCTTATATATGGTATTAGTAAATTGACAGCTTACTGACAGTGTCAGATACAGTTGCTGGTAATTATAATTTTAATTGAAAAGAGAAAAGGTCAGTAGCAGAACTAGCAGTCCGGGAGGTTACCGCAATAAACCAAGCCAATAAGAGATACGCATGAAACATTTTTTTTTTTTATATTACTATGAACTATAGTCATTTAAAGCGGCACTGCTGCCTCAGCTTAGCAGGTTCAAATTGCATTTTTTTACCTTAAAAAAAATTGTAAAAAATCGGTTTTTTAATATAACTCAAAAACTATTAGCTCAGAAAAATTACGTTTCAAACTGCGATATATACGACAAAATTCATAAAGTTTTGAAAATTGGTGGGTATGTTGGGGATAGCATAAGGATTACTAAACCCAAAAGTTCCCACCCCTAAATAGTGTGCTTCATCCCCCAGGACGTCCTTTCGACCCTCATTTTAAGTTTTTCTAGATTATCTCGGCAACGGTGCATTTTTCAACAAAAATAGCTATATAAAAAAATTGTTCCTTATAAATTCTTCATTAAAGAGGTCCTTACACTTTTTTTCCTAAAATTGATATTAACGTAAGAAATATGGCGCAAACATAAGGGTTGGTTTCGACTAGCACGATGTTACAGTACGATCTGCTTTAAAATGTAATGTTTTACGCTAAAAAATAGAAGTAGGCACTAAACTTCATTTACAATTTTAATAAACATACCACTTCCACCCCCTCACCCCTATAAAAAGAAATGTACTTGTTTCCATACCACCCCAGAGGTAAAGCACTTGGCGCATCTTTTTTTAAGTGCCGTCCCCTGTAGGCCTAATCCACTAATTATTAAATATTAATTATTATGAATCTTCGTCGTCTTCCACAGATTCAACATTCAAACATGATTATTCATGGCAATGATAACATATTGTAGAACAACGGAGGCATACTCTTCTGCAACTACACCAGTTATATATATATAAATATATATATATATATATATATATATATATATATATATATATATATATATATATATATATATTATAATATAATAAAATATATATATTCGTGTCTATTTACAATTTATATATATAATATATAACTCCAGGAAGTAAAATAAAATTTGCTGTCTATTTACCAAACTGTTATTATGCAGCACATCATTCCACACTCCCACAGGAAAAAGCTGTCCTCAAATTATATTTGATGAAAATACTGTAGTTTCTGAAACTCAGCAAAAGTTCCTAAGTAATTTGCTTAACAAAGAACCTTTAATTTCAGAACTAGTAAAAAAGTTTAGAAATGAAGACATAGATGCGTTGGTTGCTGAGGATGACGCCGATTTATTAATAGTACAAACTGTTTTAAAAAAATCTATTAATTGTGACACATCTGTTATCGTAGGACAAAATATTGACTTGCTAGTCCTTCTCATTGCACTTTCTCCCTCTGACAAAGACATTAAATTCTTGAAGGAAAAACAGGGTTATTCCTGCAAAAGGATTTACTGTTCCCAGGATTTACAATCTGCAACTTTCTTAACAAACTGCACAGACGCCATATTTTTTGTGGATGCCATCAGCGGTTGTGACACAACCTCGGCATTTTTTTCCAAAGGAAAAGTTAATGCAATCAATGTATTTAATAAAAGAAATGATTTACAATATATTGTGCAAATTTTTAATAGTGAGAAGGCTACTCATGAAAAAATTGCAAACGTGGGAGAGCAATTTATTTTAGCTTTATACAACTGTCCCAAGGCGGAAAAAAGTCTAGATAAATATAGATTTACGTATTTTAATCAACTTGTTGGTACAGCGAACAATACTGTAATGTTGTCAAAACTACCACCAACTTCTGCTGCGGCTCGACAACACTCCTATCGGGTTTTCCACCAAATTCAAACATGGAAAAATGCGACGCTCAAAGCTACCGATTGGGGGTGGGAAAAAGTCAGCGGTATATTAACTCCAACAATGACTATTAAAGAACCAGCTTCCGAATCTGTTTTAATGCTCATTTCATGCTCATGTAAATTAGGGTGCGAAAGAAGATGTAGTTGCAGAAGAGCAGGCTTGCGTTGCTCTACATGTTTTATTCAATTAATAGAACATTTTAAATTAATTTTTAGATGGATCAGAGCTGGTATACTTACTTGTACCAAAAAAATATTGTTAGCGAAATTTTTAATGGCCAAAATCACTTTTTTTTCAACTTTTTTTTAAAGGGCATATTTTTATGTTTATATATCATTTTTTCGTAACTCTTTTAGTTTTTGAAATATTTTCGTTTTTATTTAAAATTTAAGTTGTTAATATCTCAAAAACTAAAAGCGCTAAAAAAAATTTTATAAAAAACTGACGTAGTTTTATTAGGCCATTAATTGTAATTATACCTTTTTTCCCTAAAATCAATAGTTTTCGAGTAATATTGAAAAACCCGATTTTGTACGATTTTTTTAAGGTAAAAAAATGCAATTTGAACCCGCTGAGCTGAGACAGCCGTGTCGCGTTCATAGTAATATAAAAACAATGTTTCATGCGTATCTCTTATTGGCTTGGTTTTTTGCGATGGCCTTCTGAACTATAGACAGTTTATCAAAGAACAGTTCTGTATAAAGCCATCGAGTCTTCTACCAAATTTACCTACCTGCTGTATATACCTGTCCCCATCTAAAAATCCCTACATTAAGGTCATTAACTTTCTTTAAATAAAAATCTATTATGTTATTTTTTAGTTTTTATTGGCCAAAGAAACCATTCTTGGTAATTTTAATGTTTATAATAAGGGCTGATAGTAGCGGCTCTAGGATTTGCCATTTTTTTTTAATCCAAAAAGTGAGACATGGGACCCACATCAAATACAGGGTGTCCCAAAAGTAATGGGATACAGAGCAACAGCAGATTCCTTGGGTAGAAATAATGCAATTAACGTAAACTTGCCTTATCACAAGTTGATAATTACTAAGATACAGGGTGTCAAACTTTTAATTTTATTTTCGTTTTTTCGTATAATTTCTTCACTAAAAGACAAGGCGGTACAAAATTGGGGAACTAGGGTTTTTTGTGGTAAGAAATCCAAATTCGTCCATACTTTTGATGTTGCTAGTAGAGGGCGCCAGCTAGGGCCTACCCCACTTGTTTTGGATGACAGCTTTTTTTAAGCTTAGTATATTGACTTTTATATTAAAAAAGAAGTTACAATAATTCCCGTTGCGTCAAAAATGTATGCTTCATTTAAGTCTCTAGGAGCAACTGTTTTCGAGATAAACGCAATTTAAGGGACCCCGCAATTTTTCTATGGAAAATGGTTTTTGGCCAATTGTTTTTAAACTTTGCAAAGTAATAGTTTTTAGCATGCTAATCAAAAGTCTCCACGGGCACAAAACCCACAAACCCCTCTAACCCCCCCAAAATCAGCCTTAAAAGTCATTGGGGATTTGGAGACCTTTGAGGGTGATTTCAGGGGGTTAAAGAGGTTTTCGGGTTTTGTGTCCGTGGAAACTTTTGATCAACGTGTTAAAAACTATTACAAAGTTTGGAAACAATTGGCCGAAACCCATTTTCCATAGTAAGATCAAGCACGGACGAATTTAAATTTCTCGCCTTAAAAACCCCCAAATCCCCAATTTTTTACCGCTATGCCCTTTAGTTAAGAAATTATTATGCAAAAACGACAACAAAATTAAAAGTTGGACACCCTGTATCTTAGTTATTATCAACACCACACATCAATCAGTTCCACAATCAATCCCATTCATAGTTTTGGTGACCCTCCACTCTAGAATTCAATTTCTTAAGCCATCGTGTTATTCTGATTTCGAAAACAAGCGCAGGTCAATGCAGATATCTCTTTCACAAGACCTTAAACTTATCTTGAATTGGGGCGCCAAAAATCTTGTTCAGTTTAATGCCTGGAAAACACAGTCATGTTCGCTGTCGCGAAAAAACTCTGCAAATGCTCATCCCTTACATATGAGCGGCCAAGTTCTGCAGAACAAAGAGTCGTTTAATCTTGTCGGCGTTACTTACTTACTACCTCAACTGGCACAAACACATTTCATCCATAGCTTTGGCGGCTTCAAAAAAAATGGATTCCTCTTCCGAGCCAGAAAATATTACTCTTCTTCCAATCTGTACACTCTGTATGTATCTGAAATCAGACCCTCTTTAGAATATTGTTCTCATGTCCGGGGAATGGCGTCCCCTACAACACTTAGCATTCTGGACTCCATTCAATGAAGAGCCGTTCGTCTTATTAATGATCCAACGCTCACAGAAAGGCTTCCTCTTCTTGCCCACCGTCGAGCTGTAGGGGATCTGTCGCTCTTCTATAGGTATTTTCACGGCTTCTGCTCAGAGAAATTGGCCAGTATAATTCCTTCTCTGGCAGCTCCCAACAGAGCAACACGTAGTGCAACTTTTATGCATCCTTTTACAGTTCAGTTAGAGAGGCCCCGAACTTCCCGCTTTCTTCGTTCCTTCATCCCTAGAGTGTCAAGACTATGAAACCTGCTGCCTGCAGAAGTTTTTCCTTCTCCTCCCAATTTCCAAAAACATAATTCCCGTGTGAACAAACTCCCTGTCACCACACTAAAGACACCCACGGTACGTTAGTACTTAGGCATCAGCCTTTGTGGACTGTCCCAAGATAAAAAAAAAAAAAAACTGGGATAAGGCAAGTTTACGTTAATTGCACTATTTCGACCTATGGAATCTGCTGTTGCTCTGTGTCCCATTATTTCTGGAACACCCTGTATATACAAGATGATGTTGGCCTCAAAGGGGAACACTTTGGGTAAGAAAAAGTTCATTTTAGAAGTTAAGAAAATAAGTGTTTTTTTTTGGGTGCCCTCCAGGGAAAACCGGAATTTCAAAAGCAAATCCCTACTTTGCATTTTTTTTTCGAAGTGCGGGCAAAAAGAGAAAAGATGTTAAAGTTAACGCTTTTTCAGGAGCCAGCTCTTTTAATAATTCCTAGGAAAAAACATACGAAACATATGAAACCGAAGTATGCAAGCAGCACAGTTTCACTAATAAGTTCTACACAGTTTTCTACCATCCAGTTTAGTAATTTGTCATATTCTCTGTCGTAGGCATCTCTTGATTTCTTCGGTAGCATGTTTTGTGTTGCTTTTTCCGCTTTTTTTGCAATTTTGTCAGGAATTTCAAAACTTTCCTGCATTTTGACCTTTTAAGTTTGACAGCTAGCAAAATTTGACTTTCCTAGCAACGATCACAAGCCAACTATTATAAAAAGAAAATGTTGCTAAAATTCAAGTTTTTGTATTTTTTAAAAATATTTACTAGTATAACATAAAAGTTTGTTTACACCGCGGGTATTAATAGATGTGTATTGCCATTGGGCCACTTATAAACTCTCGGGCCAGAGGCCCTAGGGTTTGTAAGAACGTCGTCGTACATTACTAATTTTTGATTTGGCGATTAAAAATCTTGTCCATTCGGTTATTTTTTTAAAATTTAATTTTAATTACTTTTGGTTTTCCATGTTCTTTTAGTCTAACTTTTCTTATTCTACCAAAAGTTAAACACTCTGAAATGAAATTAACTTATTTCAGGGAGGTGGAGACAAAATAAGTAAAACTCAAGATCATTTTATTCGATAAATTTTATTTTTAAATATTTTTATACACAAAGTCATGGGATAAAAATTATTACAATAGGTAAATCTTTTTGTATTACATTTAAGTTTAAATTTGATATATAATAGAAAAACATTTGTCAAAGATGTTTGCGAATATGTTTTTCTTTGGATGTGTTATAGGGGTCTTTTGTTTCATTTAAAATGTTTGTAATAATTTAAATATCTTATTTGTTATTCAGGGTAAAATCAAAAAGTAGACTTATCCTACCCATTGAAAAAACCCTGTATAATAAAGTCCTATGTTATACAGGATAAATAAAATACGAGAAAAATCTAATTTACAACAGTTCTGAGAGGGGTGATTTTTACCTAAAACTACATTAATGGGGCGATATAATAATTTACAATATAATTTTAAACGTTTAATTTTACACATTTTTAATAAGACTTAATTAAAATATATTAGTTAAAATTGTAAATAATACTTGCAAAGAATTACCTCTACGTAATAAACCTAAAATAAATGTGGAGATAATTGAGAGTGTAGAAATACTTGTCAGTTATAACACAAATCGTTATTTATGTTATAATTGTTAAAAATCTTAAAAAATGTGTTACTTATTTAATGGCAAGAAATGTATTATTAAAAGTAAAAATATTAATTTCAAGGTTTATACAAGGTGGACCTAAATTAGCGAGTAATTTTTGTAAAGCGTATTCTCCACATAAAAATGTAACAAAAAAATCTTAGAAACATAACTTAAAAATGCAAAATCATTAACAGTACCTATAGCTTTGGCCCGATATTTTCAAAACTGTTTAGGACCAATTTACATAATATTTGAGAACAATACAGATAGTACCAACATTTTTTTACTTGTAAGGTTATGAAATATCGTAGTTTTTTTATTTGTAAGCAAACTTGCCATGTTCGGATTTTAAGAAGCATTTCTCATGTCATGTTTATAGAAACTTTGTGTCCTTTTTTCATGTGTGAAATGCGCCCTAGTTGTGGGACACCCTGTATACTGGGTTTCAATTTACATCTTGATAATTATACCTAAACAAATTATAAGAGATGAGAAAAAACTCATTAGGTTACAGGAGAAAAACAAAATACAATTGTCTAAACGAAATTTTTTACCGGAAAATAATTAAGCTTTCTATAACAAAACGAACAATTAAATAGACTAATCGTTGGTTTTGGTTATATTTAATTAAGAACTTTTACACAAGCAAACATAAGTAATACAATAAGAAAAAAGGTTCCAGTAAATGGCCATAAAAGAACCATCAGTTAAAAGTGTCTTAAAGGGTATAATTTTATTTTAATAAAAATACATCTTTCCGATTTTCATTTATTTACTTTAGTTAGTTTTCATGTTTTTCGGTGTTTAAGAGACCAACTTTATGTTAAATTTTTCTAAATTCATGAAGTTCAAAGTGTTTTGACTCTCAGGGTCGATTAGGAGTGCTGCACACCCCCGAAATAACGCTTTTGTAACGAGATAGTGACCACAGTAGGTGAATGGCCATTTTGGGTTGTACCTAATGTTTTTAAGAGTGTGAAGTTTACTGTTTGCAACAAGAGGTGGAACATTAATAAAAAGGCAATTTTAACCTAAAATGTGAGGAAAAGAATTACGCCTTCTGATGTTTAATTCTCTGCAACTTTGCTCGCTTTTAATATTTCTTTCTGAAATTTTTACTGCATAAATTTGTGACTTTTACTAAAAAATGAACTAGATGTCTTTAAACCAAGCCGGTCAGAATTATAAATTTTTGAAAAAAAATTAACGAATACATGACTTGCAGCGTTCGGATCTAAAAGTTGTGTGACTAGATGTTTGACTTTTAACCTATACCTTATTAAATATAGAGTATAAAAGGGTTTTTTAAAAAGTTTTACCCCCAATATTTAATAGAAGAAATATGACATCATTTTGACATCAGAGTTGAATCTGCGCGCGGCGATCGCCTCAGCACGGTTTGACGTGACGGTTTTGCAACACTTTGAATTGTCTCTTTGTTCAAAATATTCCCAAAGACTAACATGGCCATTTTTGGGAAATTTTAAAGCCATTTAAGGTATTTCTAACAATCAGCATAATATCGTACTTCCTTTTAAAATAATTTTAAATTCCTGTAAATAAATTTTAAATTCCAGTATCATCTCTAAATTTAGCAGAACCAAGTATTTTTTTCTTAAATGCTCACCATGCTCCTAAAAATTCTTATGTGTATAAATTTGGACAGACTTAATATTGGGTCTCATTTCTTTTAAAAAAGTGACAAGTTTATACAATAAAAAACCAGAAATAATATTAAGAGCGAGCAATATTGCAGCGACTTAAACATGATTTTTTTCCTTGCATTTTAGGTTAAAATTGCATTTTTAATAATGTTCCACCTCCTGTAGTAGAGAACAAACTTCATATTTAAATGCAGGACCCTTAAAAACATAGAGTAAAACCGAATTAGCTATTCACCAGGGTGTGGTCACTACCTAGCCATTTCAGAGATGTGTGCCGCTCTCCTAGCTATAGAACACTTTGGTAACCATTGGATTACAATAAGTTTTAAAAATGTGAAAAAATGTACACAGTATTCATAGAGTATTTAAATTTTATGACAAGTTTTCTAGGTAAATATCAAAATATAAATAAAAACAAATCCTAGAAATTAATTTAAGGCAAAAGACGTAAAAAGTGACTGTACTGGCACGCGATTTAAAAATAATCCATTAAAATAATTAAAATGTCAAAGTGAAAAACGCCAAGTGCCAACAACAAACTGTTCCGAATTTTTTTACAATCATTACAATCACATTATAATTGCAGCAAATTCTATTAACTGTCTTAAAAAAGTGAAGAATACACGTTTTCGTCTGTAGGTTAAACATAACCTGTATCGGTTTAATCCAAAAATTTAAATCAATTTTAATTATTTATGCATCAATATGACGAAGCCCTAGACCTCTTACCGGTAAAGTTTTCTTTTTGTAAAAAAAGTGATATAACATTTTTTTAATGTCAGTGTACTGATTGTAGAATAGATATTTACAAAAACAATATATCGTGTCTTAAGAAGGAAAATAAATAAATACTGATTGAAAATACTAGCTAACTTTGTAAAAATGTTAATAATATATTTATGTAAATTAAATTAAATTGTTTTGATTTGTTTATTTTATGTTTTAGATTCTATATATAATGCGTATACTTTATTTCGTTTTACACAATACTAATATTCTTTTTTTCCAAATTTAAGCGTAAGTCAATTTTTTTATTACTTTTTAATTTATTGTAATAATTTAATTCTTAAGACACTTTATACTATACCTTCTTTACGCTAATGCTTGTTACATAAACCGCTAAAAAAGCTAAATTATTTATTTCAAAATAATTTTAAACTATTTGAACACATTTTACGGATAAATAATATACCGGACTTTTTAGAAAAGAAATTCATAATAACATAACTAAATATTTAATTAATCTTTGAGAACGTCCGGTACAAACTAATAACCGACTTAAAAACTAAAATGATATATACAGAGAGGTACAAAAATTATTTGGTAACGGATACAAATATAAAATAAGCGTTTTTGTAAAATAAATTAAGCAATATAAATAAAAATATGTAATGAGTCTTTGGACCTCTCTGTTGTTTATTGTTAGGTGAATATATATACACAGAATGTAATAAAAAATAAGATAAGAAAAAATATGGGTCCGATAAAAATATCACCTGTAATGTATGGCTACGATAAATCAATAATTTAGTCCAATAACCTATGTGTTGTTAAAAAACATATTATTTGTTGTTTTCTTAAATTTCCCAAGTATCAAGTCCCCTTAAAATATTTTGACAGTTGACAGGATCTTCAAATATATAAATATGAGTTAAAAAAAATACACCAACAGACAAAAATATTGCATATTTTATCTTCAATCACTATTTTGTGTTTATTTTTTATCTTTGAAATGTTATGTATTTTTTTGTTGTTGAATGTGTTATGCTAGAATGTTTTACGTATATTACAATTTGTTAGAGATAAAAGAATACTTAGACATAGCCTTTATATACTTCGTTTCACGAGGGTTTGTACTTTCTTCATCAATTGCCTTACCTTTTTTAACAAATTAAAAAGGTCAAAAACAGACTGAAACAAATTAATGACGTCAAAAAGGTTGGTCGTTTCTTAAAATCAAAATGGCTGCCGTTCAGCAGCTGATTTTTTAAAGCTACAATAATAATATCCTAAAATATGGGTTATATAATTATGTCATTTTTCAAATTTGTCAAAAAAATTGTTTGTCAAAAGTAACGTCAGATTTTATTTTCATTTTCGTATTTTTATTGTGTAAAATGCCTCGACGGTATTCAGAAGGTGAACAAAATATGATTTTAAACCTTAGTGACTATTTCACACAGGAGAGAGATGCAGGAATTAACCTGTTACCACTTACTGCAGTTTTAGAGGTAAGTAGATTTGTTTATTCTTGTGGTTTGTTATTGGTATATATTAAAATGTAATTTATGACTATATTTCTTTGCATGCTGTAGAGAGTAGCTGATGCCCGGGAAGTCGGAATTACCACCGTTAAAAAGATAAGTTCGCATGGGATCAGAAACAATGAGGATTATAAAGCAGCCACAACAACTGCAATTCAATGCTCTCGTGAACGCCCTCTTATAAGATTCATGAGCACATCATTAGAAATAGAATTTACGCAATATTTGCTGCAGGTATTTAAAATAAACTTTATTTTATTAAATCTATTTAAAAAATGTATACATATTTTTTTACAGGGAAACATGATACATTAGTTTCACTCGAAACAAATTTGCAGAATCTTGATGGTGTGGAAATTTCAAAAGCGTCCCTATGTAGCCATATGTCATTTCGATGGTCTTTCATCATGAGAAACACAAAAAAATCAACAAAATTGAGACAAGAATAACGTTAAGTCTAGATATTTTTAGGCTGAGATAAAGCGAATCCGCCGATAACGCTGGTCCAATCGAATTTTTGATTTAAGCTTAGCTTTACCTTAAGAAAATTAAAAATTTTATTGGTGCAATCGGATCATGATGAATTAAAAATTTTATTAGAAAACAATTCTGAACGTGCTCTAAAGAGCGCTTTGAAACGTACTTGCATCAATATTGCCTAATTTTAATTAAAAATGTTAAAAGCATTGAATTTCTATAAATTAGCTACGACAAACCTTTTTTCCAAGTCATGACGTCATTGATGACGTAAGTACAAACCCTCGTGAAACGTTCTATAGCTGAAGAAGCAATAATGTCACAAACTAATAAACATTGCATAGTCTGCATAGTGTGCTTTGGCAATTTACAATGATTCCTGTTCAGTAGTCATTTTGTTACGATATTATAAGTAACAAACAATAAACACAAGATTATAGTCACAATTTAATAAACACTAATCACTAAAATAAGAAGGTTTTTATCAATCCAAAAAAACTTCTGCAACCACAAAATATAATCACACAAAGCAAAACGTTGTTATGGAAATGTCAGAGTTGTATTTTTTTGTTTCTGCAGTTTTCTTGCTGAAATGCCACATTTAAGCGATTTAATGTTCGTTAAAATTGTTACTTTAGCCAGTGAGGGTTGCAGACAAAAAGATATTGCCCGGAGACTGCGTATCCATCAATTGACTGTTTCTCGTATAGTAAAGCAATACAATGAGACTGGAGAATACAAACGGCGGCCTGGTCCAGGACAAAAAAGATGTACAACGCCAAGAGATGATCAATATTTGAGATAACAATCTTTGCGAAATCGCACTCTTACAGCTCCCAATGTCAAAAATAAATTACTGATCACAAGACGAGTTAATGTAAGTGTGAAAACAGTCATAAGAAGACTTAAAGAGGTTGGTTTAAATCCAAAACGGCCTGCCAGAGATCCACGGCTTCTCCCACGGCACAAAACCAGACGGTTGCAATTTGCAAGAGCCAATGTTAACTGGAACGAACATCAAAGGGAAATAGTTCTTTTTACCGATGAAACCAGGATACAATTATGTAAACCAGATGGAAGTGGTCGAGTATACAGAAGGTCTAGAGAACGTTTCGGAGAATGTAATCTTGTACACAATGTTAGCTTTGGTGGCGGTTCCATTATGCTATGGGGTGGCATTAATTGGGAGAGTTGTACGAAGCTTATTGAGGTGGATATAAGAATGAATGCTGAAGAGCAAGTTTTTCTTTATACCGGCTTCATTAGGTATGATAACTTTGTGCTAATGCATAATAATGCCCATGCACATGCCGCAGGAACAGTCATACAATATCTTGAAGTGGTTGGAGTTGAGGCTCTAGACTGGCCACCAATGAGTCCTGATGCAAATCCCGTAGAACATGTATAGGACATCCTAAAACGACATATACGAGCAAGAAATCCAGCCCCTAACTCAATTGCAGAATTAAGAATTGCTGCAAAGGAGGAATGGAATCGAATTCCGCAAGAAACCATTCAAGTCCTAAAGCTAGGGGAGGAAATACTAAGTACTAAATTATTATAATGTTGCCGTGAAAAAGTGTTTTATTGTCATGATTGTTTATCTTTCTAATTAAATGTTATAAGCAAAATCAGAATATTTCATTAATTTTTATACAAATTTGTTGTAGCTCTTCAATATGCAAGTTACTTGACAATTAATATACTTGGAATATTCTAGAACAACTTATTTAGCAATAAAAAAAAAAATTAAAAGGAAAAAAATATACCTTAAAAAAACTTAAAATAAAATATGCAATATTTTTGTATGTGAGTGTATTTTGTTTTTTTTTTAATATATTTTTTAATTGTTTTTGTGTCGGTCACCAATTGATTCGAATGCATCAGATGTGTGAAAGAAACCTATCGACTCGGACTAGTTTCTACGACCTGCAGTAACTATTTGTTTTTTTCACGAAAGAAAATGTGTTCTTTTTTTGGGTTTTATAGAATGATAAATACAAATAAAACTGTTTCTTATAAAGTGCGAGTCCTAACCACCTATGGTGAAACTTAGTAATAAATTTTGGTTTGTCCAAACCGGGTTAGGTACACACACACCAGAAAAATTTTAAAACATTTCAAATACTACTAGATAGAATGTGAGCTAACTGTTACCGGTAATGCAGATAATGGGATGTATGCTATCCAACATCTTATTATACTGTTCGGAAATCGCTTAATTCACAATCTATCCGTGAGCTTTTGTATTCTAGTTTGTTCTTGTTTAAAGGTTTGGGGTTATTACATATAAACAAACGGAACTAGCCAGTTGGTTTGTTAAATATATGCATTCATATAATTGAACTACTATAGATTCCTGACGATTGTTGACATTATTAATTTATCGAAGACAAGTTCACTTATTAAAATTTTACAATAATATAAATGCAATACGTTCATCGGACATGGAATATTAAATTAATTAATAATTTTTATAAAATAAACAAGGTCCTTAAAAAGAAATATCAGGCTTTAAAAACTGCATTTTCGTTTCATACAATGTTTTCAAGAGAATATTTATTTTTAACGATCTTGCATATTTTATGTAAATATAAATAAATGTATAAAATACTATGAGTAAATTTGTAATAAAAGTGTGTTTTACACAGTGTGTCTTTAAAAGCTAAATATCTTTAAAGGTTTTAAAAACCTTTAAAAAATGCGCCACTACATACATTTCTAACGTTCTCTCGGGTTTTTTCTTAGTGTTTTTTCTTTAGTTTGCAAATAGTTTAAGTCTTTTTGTCATTCAGTCCCTGTGTTTGTGTTAGTTTTTTTTAGGTAAAAATTTGTCTTTTTAGTGAGCCTGATCAATCACAATTATTTATAATTAAACTTTTTGGGGTATTTAGCATACACTAAATGGATAATAAGATTAATGACATAAGAGAATAAATATCTTTATAATAAACATTTTTAATATACTGCGTTATACTTACAAAATTGAAGCGAATTTAAAACTAATGTTTTAATACACTGGTCCAAAAATAACCAACATTTTAATCTAACAAAATAATTTTACTTACATTTTTTTTCTTTCTTCAAAATATTATACATAAAATATTTAAGCTTCATTTATATGTTAGAAATTTAGGTAATTGTCTCAAAAGTTGCCTCATCTCGATTTTGATCCAAATTTGTATATCAGGTGGTTTTTTGGCCCTGACACATAACTAATTTTTTCGGTAACGTCTTTTTTTCAAGATATTTATCATCAAAGTTAAAAATGAAACTAACCTCATTTTTACTATATTCCCCCTTTTTTTTTGCACACAATTTATCGTTTTTACACTAAACTGGCACACAATATTTCATAAACACCATATAAAAAATTGTTTTTTTATTTATGTTTCCCTTCTTTCATTAAATTGCTAAGTTTAATTGTCAAAGGCCGAGGGCTATATTTGCTGATAAAATCCCTAGTATATACATGGTTGCGGCGTTTAAAAGCGGACGTTTGCAATTAAATGGAAAAAAAGGTGTAAAATTATTAAAAAAAAAACAGATTTTGAAAAGTGTTTATAAAATATTGTACGCCATTTTAGTGTATAAATAAAGAATTGTGTATAAAAACAAGGAGGAATAGTGTAAATAAGGTTAATTTAATTTTTAACTTTGATGATGAATATCTCAAAAACGAAACTTTTGCAATTATTAGGATATTATCTTGTCATACTTACAGTATAATACTTACTTCCTTATAGTATTTTTATTAATTAAGAACTTAAAAATTTTAACATATTATGATGGAGGGTTAAAATACTATTTTTATAAATAAATTCTATTATTCTATGGTTTTAAATAGTAAACTTGTCTGAAAAAACTCCAGAATATTATCAATAAATAAGAGTCATAATTAGGTGGCAGTAATTGCCATGAAAACCTAAAATCATAATTCATTGCTTATGTTTTAGGTTCTAATAGCAGTTACTACCACCAAACTGTGGCTCTGGTTTTTTGTTGGCAACATATTGGGTTTTTAAACCTATTTACTATTTAAATTATGCAATAATAGTGTTTATTTAAAAAAGTAAAAGTATAATTTATAGTTATCATACCTTATGTTAAAATTTTCTAGTTCAAATTTTAATATTTTTAAAAAACGACGTAACAAAAGCAAAACTTTGTATAAAAATACTATTAGGAAGTAAGGAATTTACAAACGAATACGATAATGGGTTGAATATAATAGATTTTTAAAGTTTTTTATCTGCTAAAAATAGTGAAAAATCAATTTCATCGTGACACATTTTGAAAAAATGACAATTTTGACAGAAAACACGTGGCATTAAGCAAGCGAGTCTATAGGATTTTTTTGAAATTGAATTACAAACTAATGCCAAACTTCAATTTTATTTAAATTTAATAATAAAAAAAAAATTATATGATCCGCTCTTTTGAAAGACGCTGTATATTAATAATATTGAACTGTATATAAATGTGATGCAATTAAATATCAAAAATGATGCACTACTTATTCTATGCTATAAACTTCGTCATGTAACTCATGTTTGGACCACTGTACCAAAAATAACGTTATTCAATAATTCTGATGATTTTTACTAGGTTAAATTTCTAGATAAATATAAATAGTTTCGAATGATATAAAGAGAACTGAACTTTTAAAATTATGCGTTCTTTACCAACATTTTTAAGAGTCCATTTGAGCTGCCATGATTTTTATAATACAACTAGAAAGACCATTAAAAAAAGTTGGTAAAAAACGCACTAACAAACACTAATAAATAAAAACTCTAATATACCCTTAAATAGTATGAAAGACCCTACCATAGTTGTAACTGGTCTAAGTGTACATGCATACGTTGCTTTATCCAAAGAATAGCCAGGTATACAAATGACGTTATTGTTGCGAAGTAAAGAAAAGCTGACAGCAAACACTGCTTATCATGGTACTGAAAAAAATAATAATAATGTAAAACCATTAAAAGCCACTTTTACAATGTTGTATCACTCCGTAGGATAAACCAAAAGTACTACTTTAGAAAATATGCATACTATAATATTTATACAATATTATTGAAATCATTTTCGCCATGGCTAAGGTTTAACTACAGAATACATAGAAAAAAAAACTCAAATTAATTTAAGCTGTAGAGTTGGCTCAAGATAGCGACAAAAGGATACTGATAGAGACAGGGTTGGCACAGTCGGCGCCGCCCATTAGATATGTTATACTTGTTGTGCAAATAAACTGATTCATTTTGTGTTCATGCAGATTTATATGGGGTGTAATAATATAATATAAAAGCACTGTCCATGTTGTTAATTAACAATAAAACTTTGTAAAATAGGATGTATTAAAGTGCACATTATAGAATGAAGAAAACCATTCAGCATCCGAAATAGAACTAGATTTTAAATAATAAATTTCGACTTGTAAAACATAACATGGGTTTACCCCCCAGATAAAGGCATGTATAGATTGTCTTAATCCTCCTCCCCCTCTGAACCCTTACCTAATTAATGAATGACCTCTTACTAGTAATTATCTGTATTTTAAATTGTACGTTGTTGAATTTTCAAAGTGTTTAGATAAACTCAGTAAGTACTAAAAGCGCATCAATATAGTTACTGTGCACGAAATTGTTCAAATAAAGGATATACTTGCAACTTGTCATTTTTTACCCCGGATATTTTGGCTCACGAGCTTCTTGACAGTGTTGACGCATGTCTAATAATCTAACGATTTTGTTATAACCTAAAAAATTAAATTTTAATATGTAAAGTAATGATTAGGGGTCTTTGCTAATACGTTCCCGCATTTTTACGTCTGAAATATAATTGGGGAAAATAAAAAGCCGCTTTAACTAACCAGACCGACTAGAACTTACAGCTTTTGAATTTGTCTAAATTATTTGTACATAACCGCTGTATTCACACATCGTCGTTGTGGTTGGGCCCAGTAGGATCTTTTGGAACAGGCGCTAGAGTTGCTGGTTATCGGCAACTCTCTTGGCTAGAGTATGGAACGGGATCTGAAGCTAAGATGAACACAAGGCTTTAACTCAAGGTGTTAGCATACCGTGCTGATGAGTGAATAACATCCTGTGCCTTAAACAGGTGTCTCCAACGGTGCCTCTGAGATACAGGGCGACCTCTCAGAGTATTTAGCCTTACTGCGGTAATGCGGGGCTCTGCCGTGGTGGACTATACTTCCCTAGCTCCAAACATAGGAAAAAGTGACAAAGGTGCGCTGACCGAAACCGATAAATCCGTTTCGAGAGGTGCCACTCAAGGTCACAAGCAGACAAAGGTGCGTCGACCGAAACGGGTGAATCCGTTTCGTAAGGTGCCCCTGAAGTCACCGGCACCTGGTTCACGGGGAAGGACTAATCCATCCCGAACAAACAGGTGCTTAGGAAGAGTTCCCCGAATCCAAACAGAAGGCGGACAGAACCGCCTTTATAGGAAAAAGGATTCCCTGGCTTTAAACAGAAAGCGGATAGGACCGTTTTCATAGGATAAGGCCGGAGACGCGGCCTCAGAAAGAACATCTGGTTCCTGTAACAAGGACCTGGTAGCTACCCACGTCATTAGACCGGGAGAGGAGGGCATGATGGATCTAATCGTCTGCTCGTCATACTCTCCAGGAGACGGACACCAGAACACATCAGAACACATTGTGCTCGTGTCTGGTAGCGACACGAGTAAGAGGAGATGTAAAAACTCTTTCCCAATCTGGTATCGGATTCATTAGAAGTCCGATCCTATTGGGAGGAATATAAAAAGGTGTGAGCCACAATAGACCGAGCGGTCGCAGTGGAGGGCGTAAAAAGTCTGCTCACTTTAAACCTACCTACCTACCTAAATTATTTGTAGAAGTTATAAACAAAATTTTAACACCGTATTAGAAAAAACCTGGGGAATATATAATTACACTTTAAAGAAATATATAACTTCTACCATATCAAAAATAATAAAAATTTTGTTATTAACTTCTATGTAGGGATAATTTAGACAAATTCAAAAGTCCTAAGTTCTAGTCGGTCGTGGTTAGTTCTGGTTAGCAAAGCGGCTTTTTATTTTTCCCAATTATATTTCAGACGTAAAAATGCGGAGACCTATTAGAAATGACCCATGATTTGCCTTTTTTACATTAAATGCATTATTTAGAAAAAGCCTACTTTTCAAATTACGCGCCGAGTCCCTGCATAATAAAGCATGTTTCATGCGTCAACACTGTCAAGAAGCTCGTGACCCAAAATATCTGGGGTATCTCTAGACCAAAGACTCGAGTAAAACGTGGAGGTTTGTAAATAGTGTGAGTACTTGTAAAATACTTTTTAAATAATCAAATTATTAAAGCAAATTCTCATTTTAAATTGCATGAAGATAATTAAATAAAATAATTATTGACTATGCACCTGTATAATGTTATTCCACCCAAATTCTTCAAATTTCCCAAAATTTTACAACTTGAAACTAAAAACTTCCTTACTATTGTTTAAAATTATAATATTTATAAACCACAGCAAAAACTTCTTACATATATGAAAACTAAACCAAAACACAGGAAAATACAAATAAAACCGCCTCGGACTGCCAGGTGGGACCAATATGACCGAAGTGACATTTCCTTTGCCGTTGTGCAAAGCCCGCGTTCTCTCTATTTACTTTTATAACTTCGTTGCTTTTTGCGCTCTCTTTGAAATTTATCCTGTTACTACTGTAGAGCACCTAATTTAACGCATTTTGACGGACAGTTTTTCATGTTAAAGATATTTCTTCTTCCCTCAACCCTCTACTATGTGTATTCTTTATTCTGTGGTTTAACTTACATGTTAGGCATAATTATCTACGTTCAGGTTTATCACTATTTTAGGTTTTTTGAGAAATATTTTAAGAAAAAAATATTTAAAAAATAATATTCGCGAGGTTTGATCTCGGGAATTCAAGAATAAACATAAACGCGTTAACCCACAAGGCCAAATCCGTGGCTAATCAAAAAATTTGCTTTGGTATTATAGAAACGAACAAATATTTAATAAAATTATTTACGATATAGGACAACAATGAGAAAACTCTGCTTTTTTAAGACACATCGGTTTAAGTCATAGATTGAAACGACATCGTAAAAGTGGCTTTAAATCAGCACTTGTTTTCTATTTAATGACGATCTTAAATATCCTTGACATGCC
This sequence comes from Listronotus oregonensis, assembly GCA_019359885.1. Lineage (NCBI taxonomy): Eukaryota > Metazoa > Arthropoda > Insecta > Coleoptera > Curculionidae > Listronotus > Listronotus oregonensis. The sequence continues at coordinate 95,927 of JAHBCN010000789.1, read as the reverse complement.
CTTTTACATCCGTTCTTTTATTCAGTTTCTCTCTGAGCTTCAACACATTAATATACAAATTTTTACTACCTTTTTAAATTTGCTCTGATGTGAGAGTCAAGATAAAGCAGATTTTTGGTCACGTTGAATTCAGGTACCAAAATCCATAAAGTAATAGAAATGAACATTAAAATTGATAATGCTTGCCTTTGGTGTTTCCAGTGTATACAAGTTTTAGAATTTTCTTGTTTGTAAATTAACATTAAATTTCACATCACTGGTAAATAAAGTAATTACAAACTCCATGATTTTTTCTCAATAAACTTACTAAAAGGCTATAAGTGTCCCTGTTTGGTCCCTGAGAGATAAAAACTCGATTTTTCCGAGCCCGAGCAGTCGTTTTCCCGAGAAAAAGATTGTAGCTTGTAACTTGTAGCTTTTAAGCTTATGTACACTTGTCGTTAGGTGAAGTAAAAACCTCAAGGGCAAGTAAAATCAATTTTGGTGCTATTTTATTACTTTTTGTTTTTTGGACCAACATAAACATAAATCTGGTCTTTTTTAACTCTCATCGCGAAACAAATTTAAGAAAGTAGTGGTATTATACTACAACAACTGACTAATAAATTTACACTTACCAAAATTATTTTTTCTTTCTTTACTTGTTCAAATTCGCTTTCATCGATGTGCTGAACTACTAAACCGCCCAAATTTCCTTTCGTTTCAGTCTCATTGGGCACAATAAAAGTCAATCTGACTCCTTCTACTGTCTGCGTATCTTGTTTCTGGATAATCGGCGCTGTTCGAGGCCAATCAGCTTCATTAGGATCCGTTCGAGGCAGATAAGAAGGACCAGAAGACTCATCGGATGACTGTTGAACAGAGTTAAGGCTGGTTTGATAGTCGCTTGCGTCATTCGTGGTAAAAAAAGCATCTTCAGGGGCTGTTCGCGGATAATCGGCAACGTTCGTTTGTGGTAGGGCTTCGTTAGAAGTGTATGTAGTAGCGGACGACAGTCAGTAGCATTTCTTGGTGCAGGCGCACTTGCGCACTACATCGATGTCTTTGGTGTAGCGGGTACCATCGGAACATATAAGACGAACCTATTAACGATATAAAAAAATATTACAATTTACGTTGAACGGTAAGGAAAAAATGGGCCCTTAAACATAACCCTTTGCACCTAAATATCTTTTCTGCAACAATATTTTTTTATACGGCATTTTCTAACAGAACTAGAAGCATTTAAAATTCAAATATAAAACCTTGGCACGAAAACGAAATTAATGTCACGAGCACTACTACATATATTCACAATCCTCGCTGACACTAGCCTCTGCGGCTAAGTTCCAATATTAGATCTCGAATAAGAGCGGGGTAAAAACAATAGCAAGTGGAGCTAATCTGGATATTGAAACACTGGACTTTTAATAAGTGGATAAGTATTATTTCTATTTGTTTATTTAAAAAGTAGAATACTATTATCTGTTCTTTTTTGTTTGACCAAATCACCTAAACAAAAAATATATTGTATATCAAAAAGTCAGTAACCATGGTTACAACAACAAAAACTGCATTGTTTTATTTTAAAAAGTCAGGATTCATTATTATTTACCCGGTGTTTTTTTAAAACACTAAATAAACAGATTTTAGAGCTTTAAGCTGGTTTCTGTAATTTTTTTTAGTGTTAATTGCGATGGATTCTGACGGTGTAATTTCTCTTTATATTTACAGTAGAACCTTGATAAGTCAAACCTCTATAACATAAAAACCTCGGCAAGATATTTTTTTTTGTGTTCCCTTCCCTTTAAAGCAGAAAACCTCCGTTACTTAAAGTTCAAAACCTGTATAACTTAAACAAAGAATTAGTACTACCCTTGGTGACCTCCATAACTCCCTTGGTAACAAAAGGTTTTCTTTGTATTGCTTTGAACTTCAGACTTTCACTAAAATAACTCGTTAATATACGTATATAATTGAAAAATAAAAAAGAAAACGTAAAATGAAACGAACATTTAATACGCTAACATATCCTCTAACTAAACCTCGTTAAGTCAACATTTGAATTTTTTGAACCTAGCTAAACTTTAACTTCCGATAAGTAAAAAACTCGATAACTTTTAACCTTATCCTTGAGCTTTAGCTTAGAGAGGTTCTACTCTATCATGTCGCATGTTTTACTGAAGTCAACCCGATTTATCTTAAATCGGAAAAAGGAACGCGATGGATTTTTTGTTTTGATCTAGGTAAAAGAAAAGAACAGAGAAAACAACTAGTACTGAAACTTAGTGTGTCACTATCCATTTGGACTGAAGTCAAATTTAAAGGGCCAGACGGGAACTTTAAATCGTAATTACGCCGAAACTAATTTTTTCTATGAAAAGATATTTAGCAGATTATTTTTTATTAGGTTTTGGAAGAGATTTGGCGTATTTTTTGATCAAAATAAATTTTATGCAAGGGAACTAGGGGCCCATGATGGGATAAAAAATGAAAATACGCACCTTTCGTCTTTTACTTTTTCTCGCATGGCAACAGCTCGATCCGCAAGTGCCAATGCATTTTGCTATTTTCAGTGGTTTTCGTGATCTGCAGCCATTTTCTGAATAATACTCCCGAACTTGCTCTTTTTTACAAGTTGGTGCTAAAATAATAATATTTCTGTATAGGCAGAACTATACTATTTTTAATCAAATGTAATTTGGATAAAGAGTTTTAATGGTATCTTAGAAATAAATATGATATGATTATTTATGCATTTACTTATTTTGAGTGATCTATTATTGCTTTCTTGATATCCAATAAAAATGAAAATATTTGTGTTTGTTAATAAAGCTTAAAGAAATGTTATGCATGCTTAGTAAAAAAAACCACCTAGCGCCCACCACGCCACATGATAAATACTTACACTCTTCCTCACCTTGCTCGCAATATTTCCCTCGATAACCAGGTTTACATCGACAGACGTATTCTCCTCCTGTAGTTGCCAAACATTTACTAAAAAAAAAGAGTCACGTTACAATTAACGAATAAACCAGCCTTAATTATACGACCAAAAAAATCGGGCATTTTTGTAAACGTTGTCTATATTACTCTAACTAAAAAAAATACAAGAAAGTAGTATTTATTGAAATAGAAAAGAATACAATTTATGGATTTAAAGTTTTTCTCTATTTTTTATAAAAATCTTTAAAGGTACGCGTTACCATACAGCTGCAGGGACGGACTAGCTGGGACACTCATGACCCCCTTTTTTACGCCCTGTATTGATAAGAACTTTGGGCAACGTTATTTACAAACTTGCAACTATTGACTAAAAATTAAGTACTCTCATTCATGTAGCTAATCCTAACGGTTTTTGCAAAAAGGTAACTTGATTACATCATGTATTTGGCGTATTTTGATAAGAGATACATCTTTGTTCCTATCAAATATTGCTAGCTAGTGTATCAGATCACATACTGTGTTCGTGCCCAGCACTGGCACGGCTAAGATTCGCAATCCTCGGCAATGACACCTTGTTGCCGGGGGAGGTGAAAGATCTCTCTCCCAACAGGATCATCAGATTTATTAGGAGTCTGGACCTGGTGGGAAAAATATAAAAGGGTGTGAGCCACAATAGACCGATCGGTCGCGGTGGAAGGGTGTTATACCCACTCACTTTAACCTTACCTACCTACCTATAGTTTGTCCAAGCTAACATTTTTGTGTTGGCTTACATGTTTAAAAACAAAAATTACTAGACTCAACGTCAAAATCAGCTGATTGGCGTTAATCACCCAGTAATGGATTAAAGGCGTTTCAATTATTGTACTAAATTTTTTGTGTTTGGGAGTGTTATTTCGTGTTTTAAAGTAATTAGTGAGATTAGAGATTACTCTGCAGTGTTTTTATTTTTTTTTGTGTGGACTATTTGACATTTTTTATATTTCATAATTTATTTTATTTTGGACTTATTGTTAGTTTTTATTTTTATTGGTTTATATAAGAATAGATATTTTTTAGTGTATAAATCACAATGATTACTGTATTTCCAGTTTGGAAAAGCTTCGAAACCCAGTTCAGAGCTGTGATAAGTCGGAGGTAAGAAAATATAACCTAATAAATATTTTTTGAAAAATGATGCTATCAGAATAGTGATCCCGCAAAAGGTAAAATAACTCGTTTTAAGAGTATCATAATCTAAACATACATCCTCAGAGGTGCCAAATATTTTAAGATTTAAATATATTTATGAATGTATTTTTTAGGATCGCATAGTGGCAGTTGCTGACAATATAAGAAGCAAAATATGAAATTTATAAGTAACTTACGCTTAATGGAAAAACCAAATGTGCAACGCATGAGAAGGAAATTTTCAAAAGGTTTTATGGAAAATGAAGATTTAGGAGAAAATAAAAATCTTTGGGTGTTTCTCGATGAAACCTGGATCTTCTCGAACAGCTCTTTCCGCAGGTCTTGGCAGGATGACGATGTATATTTCAGTGAAAAGGTAAAACATTTTAATGACTAATTATACGCTAGAAAAAAAATGTACTTTCCTACACTTAAGGAAAAATTGAAGGGCCCATTTTTTTTTAAATCACAAGGTGAAGCAATTTTAGAATCCTCTAATCAAATTTTGTTTTGCCTTTTAAATTATCACAGTTTTACAAAAAAGCTTCCTCTTGCACACTGACAAGCTGTAGAAGACCTGTTTCTCTTTTAGGAATATTTTTACAGCTTCTGCTCCGAAGCATTAGCTGTCATAATTCCTTCTTTTGTATATCCCAATTAAAGCAAATTAAAAGTCTACTCAGATGCATCCCTTTATTGTCCAATTCAAATTTCCCACTTTTTCCGCACCTTCATCTCTAGTTTCGAGACTACGAAATCTTATCAGTAATTTACATCTGACTTCACTCTAGACACTCGTAGTATGTGAACACTTAGACTTTAAGCATAAGGGGTACCTTGAGAAAAAACACATATATGACAGATTCGGTAGATACCTTAGTTAGGGTCTCTTTCATACATAGGACATATGATTAAACCTGTAGCTCTTAGACAACATTAAACTACAGAACACACTTGCTGCATTCTTATGAAACATTAAAGTATATTTAATTAAAAAACTGATAAAATACTGATATTTTCCTTAGATACATTATTCTATATGCTGGTTCAGAAAAAGGATTTGTTGATGGTGCCAGTAGAAGCATTAAATCAAAAACAAAAACAGGAGATTACCATGGCGAGATGAAAGCTGAAAATTTTGAGAAGTGGGTTAGAGATGATTTACTACCTAATTTGAAAAGACCTTTATAAGTTATTTTACGTAATGCCAGCTACCATAGTAGGTTGTTAGAAAACTGGCCATATAGTGGCGGGAAGAAAGAAAATATGGTTAAATGGTTAAAAAACCGAAATATTCCTTTTGCAAAATCGGCGACAAAATAGATTTTGTGGTGCTTGATTCAGCGCCTACCAAAGTCTTCCAAATCTTATGTAGTCGATGCTCTTATTCAGGAGGGTGGTCATCAAGTGCTGTGCTTGCATCCATATCATTGTGAATTCAATGCTATTGAAATGGTATATATTTAAAAAAAAATAAGACATTCCCTATTTTATGGGGCCCACATTATAAGTATAATAATAAGGTAAATGGTAATACAAATCATTTACAAGTTATTTTCTTTTTACTTTTTAGCTTTTCTTTATTAAACTACCTTACTGCTTTTAATAAAAAACTAAATACTAAATGACTATTTCATTTAAACACATTACATCAATGGCCACAGTAGTTGCCAAAATGCTTGAACTCACAAGCATCCATTTACAGTCCAGCTGCTAAAACGCCAAACCTACCACTTTGTCTGCTCCCTTATCTTAAAAGTTTCCAGACATTACATACGTTTGCTTTTTTCATAAAAACCCCTGGTGGACACTGCCACTTCTAAAGCCTTAAACACGTCCTTCCAACGTTTTTGATAAATTTATTTTATAAAATATAAGCATCTTATTGTGTTAATAATACTTTGAATAAATAAATGACTATTACTGTTTTCTATTATTTATTTTATAATTTAATATAGGAAGCAGCTAATGAAGTTATATCAGATGAAATAAATCGACTTATCTTTAGGCATCTTTAAAAAATTGTAAATTTGCATAATAAGGGATATCGAACCACCCATTATAGTGAGATATTTTATCAGGATATTTCAATTCAACTGTAAAGAGTTTGCCTGCAAACATAACATACATTTTTTACGTACCTAAGCGCTCTAATTGAAGATGTATTTAAGGACTTAAGTGTGTACAAAAAGTGTAAAATAATGTAAACTATTTTTAAATAACAAACAATTACCATTAATCTGCACTAGATAGGCGAAAATAATAATTTTTAATAAAATATTATGGCCAAACATCAAGCTTTCACAATTTATGCAAATATATGAACAGGTAAGAAAAAAATACTGATGAATTTAGTTATTGTAATCTAACAACAATTTTTTTTTTACAGTAAAATTTTAAAACTCCCTTTCCTCAGAACGGTCCTGACTAAAATTCTTATATCAGCCAACTTAAATCTGAAAAACAAAATTTACTAATATGTAGGGATATTCGCATTGCCAACCTAAAAATGTTAGCTTGGACAAACTACACCTAGTGTATCAGACTTCACGGAGCCTATGCTAAACCCTCTTATGAAGTTTTTAGCTAAAAGTTTAACTTTTTATTGAAACCATTATATTGGTGACAGGAGAAAATTCCTCTTTTTGATATTCAACCCGACAGAACTTAGTGGACTAACAGTGTAAAAAATAACGTTTGTTCCAAAAAGGTTCGGATTAGCGACTTGAATAAAGAGTACGAAATTTTTCGTAAATAAGTTTAAAGTTTGTAAAAAACGTTGTGTTGATATTACATTTCATTAAAATAAAATTGGAATATACCTGGTGGTTTAATAATTATGTCTAAAAAAATGAATACCACTGGAGCTCTTTGAGAGCATCTCCGAAGAGGAGATATACGGGGTGTTTACAGGGTGTTTCTTATGCTAATATTTAATTAATGGTTGATGGTGATTCTTGGACCCATTTTAAGAAAAAAACTTCATATGAATGTATGTCCTAAACGTCTCATCTTTTGAGATACAAGGAGTTAAAATTTTAAGAAAAAAATATTTTTTTTTAATGTCATTTTCATACCACTTTAAATATTTTTATGAAAATTGGTGTACGGCCTTTATGTATTAAAAATCATTTTTTGACCTAAGAAACATTTTTTTATTTCCAACAGTGATGTCCATACTGGACTCTGACTAGATATTATTGAAGGAAAAAGTAATACGCCACTGCTTTCTCTTAAAATAAAAATTATTTTTGAAGTCCCCGGTCAATTTAAAACAAATTCGGTTACCTGAGTTTTTTTCATACGACTCACCGTTTTCCCATAAAAAAAATAAATTCACTTATTTGCATCTCATTGGACCAATTACGAGAAAAAACGATTAATGTAACTTTAAACAATAATTTATTTAATAAGATAACTTTTAAACGTTGAAATTATGAAATTAAGATAATCTACATACATTTCGGAATAGTAACAGAAAATTACCCTGAACGCCCAAAGAAATCAATTATAAGTATCAGGTGTTGAAAATGTCCGCCTTCTGCAAATAACACCCCGTATCTCAAAAGATGAGACGTTTAGGACATACACTCATATAAAGTTTTTTTCTTAAAATGGGTCCAAGAATCATCCCCTTAAATATTAGCATGTTATTAAGAAACTCCCTGAATACGAAAAAAGTTTATGTAAAGAGAAATTTCCCCTTTCTTCGCGGACACCCTGTATAATAATTTGACAAGTCACAATAGAGTCACTTAGTAAATAAATTTATTTAAAATAACATTTTATCGAAGTATTATTTCTAAATTTTAATTGTTATAGCTTTTTAGAAGGTTTTAAGTTCTAATCTGAACTGGCTCGTCATTAACCGGCTCCCGATTTTTCATGGTTTACAATGATTTTAAAATCTTTGTACAAACATTTAGGGACATTACTTATGATTGTCTTTAGCAAATATTTACTATCTTAAACTAACCTGTCATGTTTGCACTTATTGTTGATACAAGGGTCAAAGGCAGGCGCGGGCGGTTCCTCAACCATTTCATCCATTTCATCTTCCTAAAATGACACAACATATAAGAAATGGACATAAAAATTAACCATTTTGGCCCTAAAAATATGTATTAAAGGGACAATAAAACAACACAACGAGATTATAAATTGGCATTTCAATATTATACACTTAAGGACAAAAATATTAAATAATCTTGAAATTTGCCATAAAACGCAATGCTAATAGGCTGTATCAGAAATATGTATATTATCACTTAAAAATCATCAAACAAGGTAAGTAAATTATTTTAAAGTATTAAAATAGAACAATTTCACAGTTATGTATTATTACAACAATTGTTTTTATTGATAATCCCCACGGAGAAAAAGTTTTTTTTTAAATGCAATATTAATTAAATGGACGCTGATGATTTAAAAAAATGTTAAACTCTGTTTATCAGTAACACAACAAATGTTAAAATGATACACAACTGTTTTAACACTCTCCATTTTAGTCCCCATGTTTGATAATTTGTAAGTGGTAATATAAATATTTTTGGAAGTTATTATTTAGCGGAATTTCAAGATTATTCAATATTTTTGTCCATGAGTGCATTTACTTGGCCTTTAATTAGTGTTTTGTGTATGTAAGTGCTTCCTCTTTTATTGGTTTTATGTTATTTCATTCCTACCTGCAGTTCATCGTCAAATTTGTCTTCGACTATTCCGCAACCAGGTTGAACCTTTTGTTGGGTTTTGGCATTTCCAAAATCAACTTGTTTGTGATTTATCCATACTTCTTTCATACAGCCTATAGTATAAAAAAAATAACTTAAATACTTTCCTTAGTCAAAGTATTTTATTAGTACATTATATTTCTAATTTATTTATATTTTCAAAAAAAAGATATTAGGATTAAACAAAAATAGAACTTATATTTAAACATATATCTGGGTTGACAGGGACAATTCTAAACTTTACTTTTCACTAAAGGTATTTGAATATGCTACTAAAGTTGTAGCGAAAATTGAACCGATGTTCGCCAAGGCATCGAAGCAAGACATACATACTTAGTCTGCTATATCAGGTCAATTTTATTTCGATGACACTGGGCGTACAGAATGTTTTCTATTGCTTTTTATGAAGTTTAAAAAGTAAAATCTTACCATGAAAACTAGTCAAGTTCCTCAGATGCCAATCTGTAAAGGCATGTTCCCCAGGCTCGGGCGGTATTCCACCCAAAAACATGGGTGTAGTTAGCCTGAGGTAGTCCTTTGGTCCATCGTTTATTATACTTCTAGCTAATCCTCTGTCAACTCTTAGGGTAAAATTCTTCTTTATCGCTATCAGTTCGGCTATGTGATATTGTCCGTCGGAGACCATTTCAAAACTAAAAGCGAAAACATAAATTATTTAATCATTTCTTTAAAAACATTGGGTTTAATAAGAATTTGAAAAGAATTGCTACTTTCGTATTATAACGACCACACCCCTTTATGGAACAGGGAAAATAAAATAGAACTCAGATCAAATCAAAGGGTGTGGTCGGTATAATACGAAACTACCAAAGAATTATATTGAAACATAAATTTACCTATACATTGTAGACACAGGATAATTTCCAACATTATAGCTTATTCGAATTCGTCCACTAAAAAGTTCAACAGCTAAGTGTTCGTTATGTCCATCATACATTAATACTCCGTCTTCTTGGGTTGTGGCAAAAACTATGGTTACGTTGGCTTCAGGTTTCGTTCGAAGAGGTTCCAGCTCAACGTACGAGTTGTTGTGAGTGAAACTTAGGCTTGTAAGGTACTCACAACGTTTACCTTAAAAAATGAAATATATTTTTAATAAAACAAGTGGCTGATTTTACCTTATGAAAGGATGTCGATGTAATAAAATAAGAAGAAATACTGGTATTTTATCTCACACTAGCTTATCCCTTAAATAATTTTCTTTCTATTATCTTTTCCCGCATTAAACCTCAAGATTTGAAAGAATACTTTATTTTTAAACATGTTTTTTCCTTCTTTCTAACTGTAACACAATATTTTGCGAAGTACTATCATACCCTTAACGGAGAAGGCGGTTCTGTCACTTGGGGTACTCCTACTTGGGGAAGTCGGAAAATGAATAACTGGAGTCTCCACCACTGGTGGCAACGTATACTCGGGGCACCATAACATTCTAGACGAATAAGGCGGCTTCAGAACTTATGTCACTTTTATTTGAGGCCTATACCAAATGTGTTACTGTATATCTTATATTTACCGCATGTTACAGTTACAAACGGGAAACTTGGGGCACCGTGAACTATAGTGGGCTATTATTAACTATAGGGGGTTAACATATTTGCAACACCCAGTATATAGCAAATTTCCAACCCCTTAACTTGGTAGGGGGCGTACCTCCCCAAATGAAAAAGAGGATTGCCGGCCACTAATTACAATTCTTAACTGTCGACCCCTGGACTCCCGACTATCGGTACGGTCGTCCATTTATACTCCTTCCCTGCTAACTGTTTTAAAATATTTCAATTGTTATTTACAGGAAGCTGTGACCTATAGTTAAAGTCGGGCTTTTTCGTGACATCTCGACTTGTTTTGGTGACCGTAAAATAGCTTGTTTGAAAACCTTTTAATGTTATCATACTGAATGCTACCTTTCCTTAGTTCAAGCTAGATCAGAACGTCGACAATGTATTATATCCGCAATAAATACTCCACACATGGAGAGAAATACATCATTTGAGGACACAATTTCCGATTTTCACACCATTTAAAATAAAAGATAGATGCTTTTACTAGGTATATCAATAACAAAATAACACTAACTATAAAGAGGTTTTTAACAAGTTTATTATTATGCATGTTACCACATTTATACAATAAAACAAATAAAAGATTATGGAGACCCTTATTACGGAATTAATGGTATTACTAACTTACCTGAATATCCTGGTGCACATTTGCACAGATAATCGTTGGATCCACTGGGCTGAAAACATACTCCATGTACGCAGTCGTGGTGCTGACACGGGGAGGTTTGCGGATACATCATGGCTACAATGGGGCTAATTTCGCAAAATTTACCTGTAAAGTCGCCCGAACATTTACAGATATATTCGTTTATACCATCAACGCAAGTTGCCCCATTCTAAAAAAATACATATACACATTTTTAGTAATGTTGTGCTTCTAAAAAGATATGTAGTGCATTTTAATACAACATTGGTAACAAAGAATATACCCAAGAATGTATGTAAACATTTCAATTTAAAAACATTAAAAAGTAAAATCCTAATTTTCATTAATATTACTGTAATTTCTACAGAGTTTTTGATGTGGTGAAAACAAATTAAAATAATTATATCACGGATGTTGGTTGTGTTTTATTAAAAGTACAGGATGATCCACTATAATGTAAACACCCCCACCTTTTTGCTTAAAAATTGATTTTAAAATTTTTTAAGATAGCCAGTTGCTGTTTTTCTTTCCCGAAAATTTTATCAGAATTTTTGTTTGAGCGTTGTGACGAAAAGAGTGATTTTTTTTCAATGGAACAACCTTTATTTAAATATATTTCTTAAATGACCCTATTTTTCTCATTTCAAATATATATAGTTTGTTTATCTTTATTTGGGATATATTTTTACTTTAAGATTTAAATTAAAATAGACGAAAAGCATGTTTATCTGTTTTATTGATAAAGGTAAAAATTTGTTTAGATCATGTCATTATCTGACAATTTGTCTAATTCACAGGTGTGTTCATTATTTGCGTTATATTATTTTATGATTTAATTTTAGGATCAGCGCTTTAGACCATAAACTACTCGTTAACAGAAACAAGCCTTTTTTTAAATAACAAACTATACAAATTAATCATATAAACCAAGCAACAAACAAAAAAAAGAAAGACTTTTAATTAACTAAACGAAGAAAAAAAATAATAATTCAAATGCTCTATATATCCTCCATTATTTTCAAAGCAAGCTCTACATCCTCTTCATAACCTACCCAAACATGCCGTAAAATATATGCATTTTTATTCAGTCTGTTGATTTCTTCTCGTATCTTAATTTTATTTCCTCTATATTTCTCTTTGACTTTTATATACACTATTTTAAGATGTCCCCATAAAAATGTATCAAGAACTGAGAGGTCGAGACTATTGGGTGGCCAGGGAATCCAATCATAATATTGATTATTTAAAAAATATATAACATCCCTTGTCGAATGTGGAGGTGCCCCATCCTGTTGCCAAATAACGTCTCTGCACAAATTTAAAGGTAAATCATCTAATTTTAAATTTCCCATTCAAAAATTGTAAGTAGCTTTGCCCTGTCAGTGTTCTCTCATAAAATATTGGTCCTATTATTCTATTTTGCACCAGGCATGAACGGATGTTCTTACTTGTTTTTTAATGGCCTAATATTGTCTAGGATTTTCAGTTGACCAATATTGGGTCTTATTGCGGTTATACATGTGGTAAATGTGGCTTCGTTAGTCCAAATAGTTTTATTGAAAACTTCAAAATCACATAAGAGAAAACGGGAAGAAATAAAAAAAAAACTTAATGAAATTAAAGTGTTCTCTGAATAGTCCCAAAGCTAAGGTTTCTTCTTCTATGTGGGATATCCCTTACAGCGAATTGAATTTTGATGATTTCTTCTAAACAAAGCTAAACAAACTATATATATTTGAAATGAAAAAAATAGGGTCTTTTAAGAAATATATTTAAATATAGGTTGTTCCATTGAAAAAAATCACTCTTTTTGTCACTTAAACTAAAAGTCTGATTAAATTTTCAAAAATGTTTTTAAATGCCCAGAGAAAAAATACACCAGCTGGCTATCTTGAAGTTTTTTAAAATCAATTTTTAAGAGGAAAGGTAGGGGATGTTTACATTATACTGGATCACCCTGTACATATAAAATAGAGAGGTAAAACGACCTTTTTAATTCAACTTAGTTAAAGCACTTTCACCATCATTATCAAAATTATAACTTTTAATACTTCGACTTACCTGGCACATGTGATTTTCGCAGTCGTCTATGTTGGTGGAGCAGTTCGCGCCCTTAAAACCAGGTATACACTCGCAAGTATAATAACTATCGTGATCGACACAGCGAGCATTATTTTTACAAGGGTTGTATTGCTCAGTACAAAAGGGAATTTTTCGCTCGCAATAGTTGCCTGAAACGTACAATCTTAATGACAATTATTTTAATGAAAATCGAAACATTTTTTACTATATTCAACTACTTATTTTACATAGTGTTATTAAAAAAACTTGTATAAAATATTATCTGTTTTTACATATAACTAAAAAGATATAAGGAATGTGAAAATGTTTAAGATAAATTTACATAATTTTTAAAGGTTTAATGTAATATTTTTTGTATTTTTAAAATGTTTGTTTATGGGCGTAACATAATTGAATGGGCCCGAAAAAAGTGCTGCAACATTTTTTTTACCCATATTTGCAACAAATTATATAATTCTTTAGTTTTTTATACAAAAAATTACTCTAAATCTATATTTCAATGCAATATTTATTCTAAATAAATTTAGTTGATAATGTGATAAAAAATAATATTAATAATTTAAAAATGTATTTAAAAATAAAATAAAATAAAAATTGTTAATGTTGGTAAAGTTTTGTTTGTCAATTTTAACCTTTAAGAGTTTTATAGTTGTCTGCATTTTAGTTGGTTTCTGTCTCGTTTACAGTGCAGTCAAGTGTTTAAGTCGATTTTAATATAAAATGGCAAGTTCGATTCGTCGATGTTCAAAAATCCAGGATAATTTTTGTAATATAATATAATCGGAACTGATTATTATTCTAAAGTCTAAAGTGAACTATTTTATTAGAGTTAAAAAAGAAAATTTTACATTTTATTCGATTGAGTAAGTAAATTATCAAGTTTTTGTTTTAAAAAGTGTCGATGTATCGTAAGGAATTCTATGCCGTTCGCTATCTAAAACAAAGGATTTTAAAAAGCATAGGACAAAAAATTTTCGCAAATTCCTCTGAGGACTTATTCCAGATACGTCGATACGCCTTTAAAACCTGCATCTGTTTCCAGTGTTCTTTTTTTATCAGAATCTAATCCCCAACTTCCTGAGAACACCAATTGTGACCCAATATTTTTACCAACTACCAGTGAACCTCACTTTATAACTCAAAATGAATTAAATCTCAGTAAAAATGAGAGAAACCTATGACAACTTAGCAACCATATTAAATCGTGTTAAATATTAATAGTATTAGTGGGATATCTGGGGAGATTTAAAAGTCATAGGTATCTTGCTAGGACTTTAAGGGGGTTTTATAAAGTATGGCTGTTTTTTGTGTCCTGTGGAACAGTAGAACTTCTTTTGAACCTGGTACTTCAAACATTAAATATGCCCTCCTCGTTAAACCAAACAAGGTGCTGTTATCGCCTCTTCATATTAAGCTTGGACCAATGAAAAACTTTGTCAAATCCATGGACAAAGAAGGTAGTGGTTTTCAGTAGCTAAGAGAAATATTTCCCCAACTAAGTAATGCAAAATTAAAAAAAAAAACGTATTTGTTGGACCTCCGATAAGGAAGCTCATAGATGATCTCCGTTTTAAAAATCAATTAATTGTAAATGAAAAGGAATTTGCAGCTTGGACGTTATTTGTACGTGTAGTAAAAGGATTTCTGGGCAACAAAAAAGATGAAGACTATAAAAGCCTCATAGATGAGTTGTTGAAAACCTATGAATTACTAGGGTGTCCCAGGTCTTAAAAAATACATTTTTTGCACTTCCATATAATTTTTTTCCCGAAAAATTTGGCTGCAATAAGCGACGAACGAGGAGCGAGGTTTCACCAGGACATCAGGACGATGGAAACAAGATAACAGGGACGCTGGAACCCATCTATGTTCTCAGTGTAGATGATTTCAAGATCCGAGGCCAGGTCACGAGGGGATGTCCGCAGGGAGGGGTTCTCTCGCCACTACTGTGGAACTTGGTTCTAGACAGCCTCATCGACCGCCTTAACAAGGAAAACCTCTACACCATAGCATACGCAGATGACTTGGTCATACTGTCCACAGGGAAATTCCGGAGCGTACTCTGCGAAAGGATGCAGACTGCCCTCAGGATAATAGAAAGATGGTGTGCCGATCACGCGCTATCCATCAACCCGAAAAAGACAGAGATGGTTCTCTTCACGAGAAAAAGAAGGATGGTGAACTTGAACGCCCCTAGACTTCTAAACACACAACTGAGCTTCTCTACAGAGGTGAAATACCTAGGGGTAACATTTGATAGTAAGCTAACATGGGACTCCCACTTGAAGAAAAGACTCAAGAAAGCATATATTTCCTATGAGCAGTGTCGCCGGACCATAGGCAGAACCTGGGGAATGACACCTAGAGTTACCCTATGGATCTATACGGCCATCATAAGACCTATGCTAACCTACGGTGCTATTGTCTGGGGGCAGAAAGCCCAGCAGACGACAGTCATCCGAAAACTAGACCAAGTTCAGAGAATGACTTGTCTCAACATCACTGGAGCCATGAGAACAACACCAACTAGGGCCATGGAGGTAATCCTAAACCTAATATCCCTTGACATATTCATCAAGGAGGTTGTTGTGACGGTTATGCTGCGCCTCCGCACTGTTGGTATAATGCCCGATGTAGGAGTTGGCGCACAGAGACGTGGCTTGTGGATTGAGGCGATAGGTTCGCTTCCACTCCTGCAAGCAAAAGTCGACTCTATTGCGCCATATTTTGTTTTTAACAAACCCTACAAAATCGACATCAAGGGAGAATCGAACACAAACGTGGCAGGTGTAATCAACATCTATACAGACGGTTCGAAAACAAAAGAAGGTACAGGATGTGGAATCTATTCTAGATCTCTAAACTTAAACATCAAATGGGCTATGGGTGAGTTGCCAAGTGTCCTCCAAACTGAGCTCACAGGCATAACCATAGCTGCAAAAGAAATAATCAGTACATCACTGATAAGGTCGTGCTTATCCATACGGATTGCAGACAGGCACTACTAGCCCTGAAGAGACCACGCTACACCTCAGGTATGGTACTAGAATGTCACCGTGCCCTTGCGGATGCTTCTAGCAGGAACGTGGTCACCCTCTGCTGGACCAAAGGACACGCTCACTCCAAAGGCAACCGCATTGCTGACTCGTTGGCCAGGAAGGCTTCCGGGACCAAACCTTTTGGACCCGAGCCTTTCGTAGGAATGACAGGGTCTGCGATGAAGGACCTAATCAAAAGACACTCTCATCAGCAGTTTACAAGACGATGGGATGAAACAGCAAACTGTAACTATCCTGACAGTGATACAGCTAAACATTACTTGGCAATGTCTAGGGCGAACCTTCGCCTAATTACGGGAGTTCTGACCGGACATTTTCCATTACGTAAGCACCTTTTTAGAATGGGTATAAATGACACACCTCTATGTAGAGGTTGTGAACAGGAAGACGAGACGGTGGAGCACATCCTTTGTGACTGCCCTGCACTCTCGTCCAAAAGAAGATCCATGCTGGGCGAGTACTGGCTGGCACCTACTTTAAATCAGTAGGATGGGCGGCGTACTGAGTGAGGAGTCCCCTTTAGGAGGAAGCACAACGGGCCTACTGGGGCCTAGGTGCCTCCTCATCTTTAGATTCAGATTCAGACCCCTCTATGTTGGGCGACTACTGTCGGTTTTTAAAAAGGCATGATGCTACAGAACACAAAAGGAACAAGTGAACGTTTTTATCGCTGTATCATATCTCGTGCAATATATTTTTTATTCACATAACAACCAATCCTCAGTAATGTTTTTGCATAGATTCCAAACATTTTATATGTTTATATTAAATAAATATATTAGATTGTAAAAATATGTCGTCTCTTTTTTTCTCCTTATAACAAAAAAATTGTGCGTGT
The DNA here is from genome assembly GCA_019359885.1 of Listronotus oregonensis. NCBI lineage: Eukaryota > Metazoa > Arthropoda > Insecta > Coleoptera > Curculionidae > Listronotus > Listronotus oregonensis. Next base: position 78,891 of record JAHBCN010000789.1, on the reverse strand, counting down.
AACAGCAATTAGCTTATCATTTTCAGATTTAGGACTCTAAAATGCTTCAAACAAACCTATTTTCATCAGTGTTATGTTACAAAAATTGAAATTGGTTAACTTGTGTAGTTTATTGGTTAACTAAAGTAATTGTAAAAAAATAATTAAATATATTGGCCGATTTCTCTTGGTGTATAAAAAATAAAAATTTAGTAAGACCTATTCTGCAAAAGATAAACTTCTAAACCCATGAAAATAATTTCGGTAAAAATGTGTGTACTAACTACTCTAATAACTATTTTAAATGCTTACCCATGAAACCATTTAGGCATTTACACTCATACGTGTTGACGAGGTCTACACATGTGGCGTTATTCTCACATTTGTTATTTACACAGTCGTCGATGTTTGTCTCACATCGTAGTCCTGTGTAGCCAGGCAAACACTGACAACTAAAAAATAAATTAAATAGAAAGCTTTAAAAAGTGATGCGATTGGTAATATATGGTTTATTTTTATTTGATAGGGCAGTGCGGTACCATTTGTATGTATATTGTTTATATTTTGACTCTTTAACTTTAAACCACTTATGTCCCGTCAAAAACGATCCACAAAGATCTTCTTTCCTTTCCCTCCCACAACTAGACCAAATGCATCGGATTCTTTGATAAATCTCACATCATTACTTTGCTCTTAAGATATCCAAGACTTAAAAAAAAAATTTCTTTTTACCGTCTTTCATCTAAACTTTGTTCTTGGGACTTCAGTTTCTTTTTTATGGACGTCTATCACCGATTGCAAATAGTCACTTTTCTATATTTTACGATTTGTCCCATTTATAGTTTTGCTAACAATAGTAGCCTTTACTTTAACAGCCTAAGCTGGAAAACAAGCACGGGGTAATGCAGATATTTCTTTCACTTTCTAAAAATTTTGTCTAGTTTTTGCCTCAAAACACAATTTTGTTCTTTGTCGTTTGCCAGTACTTATCCTTTACTTACAAGTTTTCAAGTTCTACAGAACAAAGAGTTATTTAACATTTTAGATAAACCCGAAGATAACGTCCAAATTGACATGGGAATGCCAAAAAGAACTAAAAGTTCTGGGAGAATGCAACAGGGTAACTCTCCTATGGGCACCGGGATATTCGGGAATAGAAGGCAACGAAAAAGCGGATGAGCTAGCAATACAGGGATCATCCATACCATACTTTGGACCAGAACCTGCTCTTGGAGTGACCAAAACCAGAGCACGAGGGCAAACTAGGGAATGGATCCGAAACAAACACGAAGAAAAGGCTTCATAAAGGGCTCATCCAAAAAAAAAATGAAGGAAGAACTATTTAGACAAAGTAGGAAAATACTACGCATAATAGTAGGGAAGCTAACAGGACGCGATAACTTAAGAGGACACTTATATAAGATAGGCTCATTCAATGGGGACCCAAGTTGCAGAATGTGCGATGAGGGGAAACAACCTATCTGTCCATCCTGTGCGAATGTAAAGCGTTTAATCACAAAAGACAGGCATTATTTGCGCAACCGAGAATGAGCCCACAGGAATATATTAACCAACCAGTCTCGGGGTTATACAGACTTGTAGAAGGAACAAGGTTAGTGCGAGGATTGGTATAAAAAAATGGGAAATAAGGCACAAAAAGCTCAGGAGGCTGCGCTGCCTTTGGGCTTTTTGTGCCTTAAGACGGCTTCCAGAACAAAAACATTTGAGATGTTACTATCCAGAATAATTTTCACTGGTATAGCGACAACAGCTTCAAAAAAGTTTAGATTCTCTTTCGAGACAGAAAGTATTTGTTACCTTCCAATATGTATATTCTGTATGTATTGCAAATTGAACTCTCTCTTTCTAATATTGTTCCCATGTCTAGGAATGGCGTCTCTCATGACTCCTAGCATTCTTGATGATATTCAAAGAAAAGTTACTCTATTAATTATTCCACTGTTACAAGTTTCCTTCTTTTGCCCACCGACCACTAACCACAACTGAAGGGGATCTAACACTCTTTGATAGGTAGTTTTATGGCTTTTGCTCCGAAGAATTAGCCAATATAATTCTTTCTTTAGCAACTCTCAATAGAGCAACATGAAGTGTCACTCGTATGAATTTCTTTACAGTCTAATGGAGGAGGCCTCGAACTTCCCACTTTCTTATTTTATCCTTGGAGTGTCTAGACTGAATAACCTACTGACTGCAGAGATTTTCCTTTTTCTTTCAAACCTTCAAATCTGTAGGTTCTATATTAATAGAAGATTTAAGATACTCACAGTACGTTAGTACTCATAGATAATAAGATGGTAACAGGTAAGGTCAAATGATTTTACCCCGCATGTCATTTTAAGTGTTGATAGTTAAGCTTAAGATGAGAAACAAAATAGGGTATTTGACCGCCGCTCGCATGCACGTCCTAATGGAAATCGTATTTCCATTTGTGAAAAACTTGAGTGCTTTTTAGTAATATTACACTGCACTTTGGACATAAGGTAAAATGAACTGATTTATGCATCCAGGTATTGCACAAAGGATCAAAAGAGTCAAGGTTGAAAAAAATGTGAATTTAAATGATTGCCAATGAAAGAGATTCAAGTTTTAGTCAAAATAAAAGTCTTAAAATACTGGCAAGTACCGCTTGTTAGAACAAAGGTGGACAGAAAAGATCCTATGCAAGTCTTTAGCAATTTTTGGTGATTTGAAAATGCATGCAATTTAAACATTTTAATAATTATTAATTTCAGGGCAATTTTGCATGTATCCCAGGACATTACAAAATATAAATATGCGTTAAAAAAAATTGAAAAAAAAATGTAAACTTTTGTTATTTTGTTTGGTATGCCATTTTACTATTCATAAGAGAAATTTTTAGTTCACAATAAAACGGCATGCACCTATGTGCTGCACAAAATAGAAAACATTGTTAAATAAAATCATTTCTGTTTTTAATGTTAGTTACTCAAAAAAACGGAAACTTTTTTTGTTTTTTTTTACATGCCATTTTGTATTTTATTAGAAAATGGAATTCTAAACTTAAATACTAAATAGCATGCATGCTGCATATGCACTTCGTATGATAAGCAAATATGAAATGAACAAAAAAAATTAGGGTTAACTATCAGCCCTTAAAACGGCGTGCGGGGTAAAATAATTTGACCTTATCTGTCACCATCTCGATACCTAATAAGCTCTCAGCCTTTGTGGATGTCTCAAGATAGAATGAATTAATAATTTCATTATAATCGTACTATAACATTATTTTTAGAGCAAGGAGAAAAGTGACAGGACTGCTTGACCATACTGCTTCAAGGTATACAGTATGATCAAAATATTTCGAATTTTAGACGATATTTATTTTATAAATTTTATTTTCTAATCTAATAGAGTCTTTAAACGATTAAACACTGTTTGATTAGTGAATTCACATACACTAACAAAAAAAAATAAATAGATGAAGGTAAAATATAGGCATAGATTGTCCCATTAAATAAAAATGCAATCTTGAAACTTACCTGAACCGTCCTTCCTCCAAGACCTTGCAAGTACCTTGGTTCCGACAAGGGTTGCCGTAGCAAGCGTCTATCATAAATTCGCAGTTTTTTCCGTGGTAGCCAGGTGCACATTTGCATTCATACTCCTCTTTCAGGTAAAGTTAAACATTTGCCATTATTCTGACAAGGAAAGGTATAGCATGCATCGCATTTTGCAATAATTTCTGATGACACTTGACCTGCAAATAAGAGTTGGTAAATTTTAATTTGTATAAAACAGTGTAGAAACGCAATTTCCTGTTCTAAAAAATACTTAAGACGGCCTTTGATATTAATGTATTTGTTGTTCCTCTGAATTTGACCTATGGAGGACTAGTCCTCTATAGGACTAGAAGAAATCTAATTGGAAAGAGAAGAGATCCAATTTAATCACATGCTAAAGACTATTTCTTAGGCATCTAGAAAGAATAACTTAGTTACTAGAGCTTTGGTGTTGGTATTTTAAAAGTGAACCGAGTTTTGGAAGGTACAAAACTCTTTCGAGACCAAAGGCGAACTCCTTTTGGTGAGGCTTTGGTGATTTTAAATTTTAGTGTTGTGAGGTGTTTTCGAACGCCCTTTTTTATCGAATATATGGAAGCATGGTCCATGCGAGGATTTGGAAGTGCTTTTGAAAAGTATCTAAGATTTATGTTTAATTATCGTCGACGGTAACGTAACGTAACAACATCGGTATCGTAACGTCATGTTTATAAATTGCTATTTATTGTTATCTTTAAGTTATATCAAAATTTAAAATTGCTTAAAAATAGTATATTTTAAAACTAGTTCATATTTCTTACCTTTACAAACAAACGCTGATGATGGAGTACTTAGTATCGATTTATCTTTCATATTTGGAGGTTCAGCACAATGAGCTATTCCTGGTTCCACGTAATCTACTTTAACCCAATCTGAGAGCCATCTTAAAGAGCAGTCGCAATAAAGTGGATTGGAGCCTAAAGCACTAATAACACAAAAAGTGTTAACTTATTTTTTTAAGCAATATGAAACTTGAAACATGTTAGTTATATACATTTTTAAATTATGTTTGAAATAATCAACTGTATTAAATTATAAGAGCAATATTTACTGTTAATAAATTAATAAAGTTCAGAATCATTGTTTTTTCTTTTTTAAAAATATATCTCTCTCTATATAAGCGTGATAGAAATATTGAATTGTAGAAAATATCATGTTAGAACAGCTATAAGAAATATTAAAGATTATTGAATATAAATTTGGTTTCCTATTTTACATGGTGTCAGTTGTGGGGTGGAAAATGATGATAAAGTGATATACAGAAGAAACATTCTAAATATTTAGAAAGATGATTGTATTTTATTTTATTAATTATTTTTCAGTAAAAATAAGGATGGAGGATGTTCTACCTTTTCATATAGGTGATAGGAATAGTCAATGGGAGAAAGTAACACGTTAGAACTGTTATTTTGTTAAAATCTTTGTTAGTTTGGCCTTATATACTATAAGTTTTGGCACCTGGTAGAACTGTTATAAAAAATACATGTTTTTTTTTACATGGTGACAGGGTGGAAAATGACAATTGAGTAATATACAGAAGAAACAGTTATCATTTAAAATATGTAGAAAGACGAATGTATTTACTCTTTCCCATTTAATTTAACAATTTAAATGTATGTGTGTCTATATAGGTGGTATCAGAATGATATGAAGTAGCATCTTAGAACTGTAATAAGTTTTCTACTTTTTAAATAATATTTTTGATTATTTCTGCTATATTATTTTTTAGACCAAATGGAAGATGCTTTTTATTTTAGGACAGCTCACAAAGGCTTAAAATATAATAACTAGCCGACCGTGGGGTTTTGCAGAAATATGGATGGGTACATCAAGATATCTTTGGAATTTACTGTTGCTATTTTGTCAAACATATTATATATTTTACAGTTTGTTCCACAATGGCATAAATTGATAATCGCATAGGTATTTATAAATTTCTTAAGAAAATGTCCAAAAGGTAATAGTAAAGATCTTCTTAGACGAAAATATTTTGAAAGCCAACAATTCCTTAAAACTTATGTAACAGGAATTATGTATCCATAAAATTTACCAGGATTGCAAATACTACTATGTAAATTATATATTGTTAACTTACATATGACTGATACTTTTCAAGTCAGAAAAGGTTCCTTCGGGAATCAAACTTATTTGATTTCCATGTAAACTTAATATCCTAAGCGATTTAAGTCCTTGCAGAGAGTCCCTTTGCACACATTGCAACTTGTTGTAACTTATTATAAGTGTAGATAATTTAGATAAGTTCAAAAAAGTTGCGTTTGATAACATCCCAATTTGATTGTTGCTTAGATCCCTAAAAATTGGAGAATAAAATTTTTAGATATTAAAAGATCATAAAGAGAAGATTGGATATGAAAACTTACAGTCTTGTAAGAGATTTTAGGTGACTAATTCGATCGGCTTGAATTCTATCTATCTGGTTGAAATCCAAGTATAATTCTGACGTCTCAGGGGGTATTCCTCTTGGTATTTCTTTTAGGCTTGCTCTGGTGCATCTTACAACAGTACCTACAAAATACATAAAAGACGCATTTGAAAAGAATTGACACATGATTTAGATAGTTTAGACTCAATGCTTTAATTTTGGAATTTCCTACCTGTACAAGAGCACATTGGTGGGCAATAATTATCCCCAAGACATCCCTGATCATTCTCGCTGGTACATTTAAACTCCGTCTTAGGTAATTCTTTAATTAAAACATCTTTAACGCGTTCAGGTCCGGAGCATCGAGGCGATGAACCACTAAGACCCTTATTTTTAAGCCAGTCAGAGAACCAAGCAAGGTGACAATTGCACATAAAAGGATTCTGGATGAGGTTCCTTAAAACAAAAAAATAAAAGTTTAGTATGTTAGGGTGACTGGGCTAAGCTACGTCATTTTTTAAGTTAATAGAATTTAAATAAATTTCAACATTAAATAAAAAACTTACAATCGTTTATTTAAAAATCTAATTTTCATTGACTTATTTTTAAAATAAAAATTATTTTAATTTATATTTTATATATATATATATATATATATATATATATATATATATATATATATATATATATATATATATATATATATATATATATAATATATATTATATTTATATATATCAGAATATTTAAATTATGATGCATTAAACTTTCTAAAAAATAATTAAATATACTTACATGTGCAAATTGTAAGGACAAATATCAGCATTACGCTAAGTAATCTGTTTATTAAGTGATAGAACTTAAGATTTGCAAATCTTTAAAGGAACATCTATATTTTGGGTTGGATTTTTCCATTTAATTTATTTTCCAAGGACCAGGAACATCATTTCTAAAAATAAATATTTTTTTAGAAAAGTAGTAATATACCCTAATTCCTTATAAAAATAAAATTTTCATATTGACCCTGTAGTGATATTGTATATTATACAATATCACTACAGGGTTATATCTTTATCATAATTTTTTATATAGGGACCCTTATTTTTTGGTTCCGAATCTTAATAAACGTATAAGAGAGAGCAACTTTTTTATACCGATTTAAATTTTGGAAGATATTAATTAAAAAAATATTTAGCACCCATTTTTTAAACTCCATGTTTAAAGAGAACGATAACAACAAAAAATATTTGTGTTCTTGTTATTCTAAACCTGAAATTTTAAAAAGGGGTCCTTTAAATTGGTATCATTACATGTCTTTTAAAACTGAAATTGGATTTAAATTATTTTAATATAAAAGCTGTTTTTTTTTCATGTTGATTTTATCTTGTTTGGTATTTAAAAAGCCTCCAAAATTTGGAACTCTTCTTTAAAACAGTGTGAATAAGTACTAAAAAAGCACTTTTTACACAAATATATTTTTTGTTGTAATCGTTCTCGTTATTCTAAACACAAAATTAAAAAAAATAGTTTTAAAAATATGTTGTAACGAATATCTTACAAAATTAAAATCGGATTTGGGAATAATTCATATCAAAGTTGCCTTTTTGTAAGTAAATCTGAACAAAAAAATGGAGGTTTCTATTAAAAAAAAATGATACATATATAGAAAGGCCTTAAAACTGTGGTGGTCACGAGCAAAAATTGTTAGTACCTTTTTTTCTTCATTCCACACCTTTTTTTTTTAATGTACCGTTTTTCGGTTATTTGCCTGTCTCAGGTTAATGTCTTCCCTGTTATAACATTTGCATATGTAACGCAACTATTCTTCCATTTTTTACAAAAAACAAGTAGCTCTGCACAAAATGTGTCTCATTTCTTTATATAAAAAAAACCATTTTAGGGGTTTTACATTTTTTTTTAACATTAAATCAATTAAATAGTCCCGTTAGCTAATTGTATTCAGATGCTTTTAAAAGGCGGAGCAAAAAAAAAATAAATAACTTGGTCTAATTTCTTTTTAACGGTTTATTAGGTGATTTTAAAGCGAGTAATATGCCAACAAAGTTCAGCAATAAAGAAGACACAGACGTTAATCTTTTTTTACGAATTTTCTGATTGTAATGCTGCAGCATCAGTTAACATAAAAAACATTTTTTTAGTACCGGTCTACACGCTTTAGCATTCATCGTTGCTAATCGCTGTTTTTAAATAAATAATTTAATATGTTTCATACAACAAAATTAAATTTTTGAGCTCGAAATTTTTACTTACAATTCGGAAATTTTGGATGCTCCTTCAAATGCATTTTCTTCTATGCCGGTAATCAAATTTCTCCTTAGGTCCAATTTGACCAGGTTGGGTAATCTTCCAAATAAACCATCCGATTTAATACGTCCTAATTCGTTGTCATTAAGTAATCTAAAAATGTTTATAGATTTAAATATCTAAATATAAGTAGGTTTAGGCAAAACTGAAACAATATCTTCATCTTTGTGTTAGTATATCAGGAGCTTAAATTTTTATGACATAAGCAAAATATAACTGTTAGAAGATTTTCGTCAGTTGTTTATTAAGGTATTTTAAAATGACATATAATATGGAGTCAAATTGAATAAGCTAAAATTAAAAATTTTACTTTAAAAATTATATATTATATTATATATATATATATATATATATATATATATATATATATATATATATATATATATATATATATATATATATATATATATATATATATATATATATATATATATAATATAAATATATATTATATTAATTTATTTAATTACCTAAATATTATAAATAACTATTAAATTTTGTGTTTTTATTATTACCTACTTATTATTAGTATCATTAGGTATTTATTTTTATTAATATATTTTATTTTAAACACATAAAATTAAAATTTAATTTAGAAAAAATAGGTATTTTAAAATAATTATAATTTTAATATTCACTTCTTCTCTACAAGTGTGTTTATTAAGTTTATATGAATGTTTAACATACATATACTGTAATAAGTAAAAAAATAAACTTTATTATTGTTATTATTAAATAATGATCTTACAGTTCAGTGGTGTACAATGGTATGTCTCTGGGTATTTCCTTCAGATTTCTTCCTGAACAGTCAACTATAGAGCCATCGCATGAGCATCCACTGGGACATTCGTTGTCTACGAGACATTCTCCCGCGTACATTGTTCTGAAATCGTCTTGACCTATAAGAAAATTGGAATAAAACATAGAACACCTAAATTTACAACAATAACTATTTTACGTATATTTAGTTGGTTTTTTAAAGTAATAATTCCTTTTTTTTTAAACTATTTAGATAACACTAAAAGAAGCTATTCAACGTGGCGAATAATATTTCTGAGTAAACTTAAACATAAACTAACAACTAAAAGATACCCTTTTCTTTGGATTTTGCATTTAATTTTTAAAAATGCCCGATCTTTACCAAAGTTAACCTACTGGCCCTAGTGGAGAGCATCTACAGAGGTGACACAAGTCTGAATAGGTTTAGCTGCTGCTCCATGCTTAGGGTCCATGAAACCTTTGATGTATCAGTTTACAAAGCATTTAAAATATTTAAAAACAATTTAAAAACGAAAGGCTTTAATTATTAAATAAATTTCTTTGAAAATAATATTAGTTTCATTACCGTGTCTCTTACATTTGAATTTCTCGTCTTTCAAAGACTCGATTCGTCTTCGCTGCATCCTTTTCGGGGATTCGCACCGTGCTCCTGAAGTTTCTATGGGATTTTTGTGCAGATATTCAGCTAACCATTTTAAATTGCAGTCGCATATAAAGGGGTTTCTCGCCAAGTGTCTAAAAATGTATATCATATTTAATATTTTAATAACGAAATGTAAATACTTCTTTTGACCAATTTATACTTACAATGTTTGTATACTTCTTAATGATTCAAAACTGCCATTAGCTAGTGACTGAATGTTATTATCATACAGAGACCTAAAAAAATAATACGTGCATATAAGTAGCCCACTTTTTGAAATATTATATTTATACTTACAGTAAGCTTAAACTATGTAAGTCCTTAAAGGTATCTCTTCGTACACATGAAATTTCGTTTGCGTTTAGTAACCTACAAAATAAATGCATATAGTTAAATACTGTTTTATTAATTATATCCAGTTAATTCAGTAAAAAAAATGTTAAAGAAAATATTAAGATAAGTACAGTATGTTTTAAATTTAAGTACCAAGATTGGAATCTTAGAAACTATAAGGACTTGGTAAAGTACACGCTACGTATTCTGCATCCTTTAGCATTGCTGCGTTACACAACTCATAATAAATTTGGTGCTGCTACTCGTTTGATAAAAACTTAATAAATTTTTATTGATTTTTATTGTACATTATAAAATATTATTTAATGCCTCTCCTATTGTATTTTTTAAATATTTACTGAATATCCTGACTTTTCCTTTATTTTCATAGTTAATGTTTTGAGAGGCATGTTTATTTACTTTAAAATCTTTATTTACTCCCTCCTTTAAAACTTCCACAATAGCTTAACAATTTAAAAAATTTTAATAAAAGTTTGAATAAATCTGGCATTGTAATTATCTATAAACATTCATAAATAAGTTTAGCCGTCGTGAGCATTTTATTTTTTTTATACTTACAAAAGCTGTAACGATGTTAAACCTTGAAAGACTCCTGGCGGGAGTTCCTTGATTTTGTTGCCGTATAAAACCCTAAACACAGAAAAATGAATTGATTTTTAATACATTTTTTAAACATCTACTTCTACTTAATATTAGCAATTTTAACCACTTGTTAAAAAAATTAGGCAGTGAGAAAATTTACAACGAATGGTTTAAAAATTATTAGGCAATCTTAAAAAAATAGGTTGAATTACTTGAGGCAAGTATATTTTTAGTTTAATATAAGGAGAGACCTCATTGACCGATTTCTGTATCTCACTTGTGTTTTGCTTCATCTCGAACCATTATATAAAAAACCTGTTGTATTTTTATGAGTCAGAGATAAACAAGAGTCTATTAAATAGATACGCTCATGTATTAACAGTTTTGCTTAGAAACATACGGAAGAGAGACAAAAGGTCTTGTTTTTGTAAGACATTACACCTGTACATAAGTCGCTTATCACGAATACAATGCATGATTTAAAATTCAAAGTTAAACATTATCATCCTTTATATTCACTAGACCTGTCTGATTTTTTTTGGATGGTTAAGTAATAAAAGCAAAAGGCGAAATTTATTTTCTAAAAGTTCTCAAAAGTTGTAAAAACGTTTCGATAAATATAAAATTTAATAGGAGATTACAAAAAAATATTTTTTTTATTAAAGCCATGTCTATTTACATATCCCTATTTTTTTGTAATTATCGTGTTTTCTTTTACAAAACACCATATATAAATACTTACAAAGAGGTTAGTCCTTTCAGTCCTTGAAATGCATCTGGTGCAATTTTGGATATCTTATTGTTACTTAAATCGCTAAAAGTAAAAGAAAATATCAGAAAATAAAAATTAGTTTTGCTGGATTTTATCAGTAAATTTTAAACTTCTATTATAAAAGATGTAACTTTGTAGCAGGATAACGAAAATATATATATATATATATATATATATATATATATATATATATATATATATATATATATATATATATATATATATATATATATATATATATTAAAGGTTCTTATCTAGGATCTAACACATTTCTGGCTAAGTCGATTGACGACAAGGAGGGAGCGTTGGCAACGTTTCTGGACATAAAAGGCGTGTTTAACAATGAACCAACTATTTTCCCATCAACGCGCTAAGGCACACGGTCTGCAGCTGAATTGATGTCAGCTTAAAGTTATAGGGTCATAAAATCCACCATGGGCACAGTAACAATGAAGGCCAAAATGGGGAGGAGCTGCCCACAAGGAGGCGTACTATCGTCCTTATATTGGGCAGTCTTGGTAAAAAAACCTCTAAATAGATAAAAAAAAACTTAAAAAAACGTAAACTAGGCTTTTTTAAAATTGGTTTGGGCTATAACATTCAAAAACTTTTCTTATAAATTTTTTTTATATTTAAAATTACTTTAAATAAATTTATGTAGTATACATGATGATTTTAAAAATAAAAATTCAAATTTTATTTTTTAATAATTGAAAGTAAAAAAAAATTTTTGAGAAAATTAAATATTGGGACCATTATATATATATATATATATATATATATATATATATATATATATAAAATATATATATATATATATATATATATATATATATATATATATATATATATATATATATATACGGTTCTTATCTAGGATCTAAACCATTTCTGGCTAAGTCGATTGACGAAAAGGGAGGAGCGTTGGCAACGTTTCTGGACTTTAAAAGGCGTGTTTAACAATGAACCAACTATTTTCCTTCAACGCTGGCACACGGTCTGCAGCTGAATTGATGTCAGTTTTAAAGTTATGGGTCATAAAATCCACCATGGGCACAGTAACAATGAAGGCCAAAATGGGGAAAATGGCTGGTGAAAGGTACCACTACCTGGGTTATATTATACACAAGTCTCGGACAACATCCCACAGTATCTCAAGAGAAGACTGTAGCCCTAGAACAAAAATAGGAAATCACCGAACGGACGCATAAGAGTAAAAACATATTAATTTACTTGGACAGCTAAGCCGCCATCAGGGCGATCAGCTCCTGTAAAATCAGTTCCAAACGGGTACAGGACTGTATATTTGCCCTCGAGAAGGTTTCTGTGTCGAATAAACTTATTATTGCCGGGTAGCTGGACATGAGGGCTACTTAGGCAATGAAGAAGCTGATAAACTGGAGAAGAAGGGCTCTAGTAGGGCAATGGTAGGTCCCTCTACTGTGTGATTTCGCCATGCAAAGATAGATCATCTATTAGGTCATGGATCATGAAGGAGTCTCAGAAATGGTGGATAAAAACTCCAGGTCAGCAGAAGGCAAAAAAATCATAAATGAATACTCGCTTGAATTTACTCGGGGCCTTCTAAATCATAACCGGAAGGTAGTAAGAATCATAGTAGCTTAATTAACAGCAGAAGGAAATCTGTTTTTCAAGGAAGAAGAAGAAAATGCAGAACACCTATTTTGCCACTGCAAGGCTTTATGCCGTCTGCGGTTTGCAAGGCTAGTAGTAGTCTCCTTTTAGGCTTATACACTTCGTCCAACGATGTTCCAGTTTGTTGATCCCTTCCAAATAATTTGTCCAAGTCCGCAAAATATCGATCAGTGTCTGCAATCACTTCCTCGTTTGAATAGAATCTTTGTCCCGCCGGCCATTTCTTTAAATTGGGGAACAAATAGTAGTTCGAGGGAGCCAAGTCGGGAGAATAGGGGGGATGTGAAACGAGTTTAAATCCTATTTCCATTAATTTTGCGACCACAACTGCTGAGGTGTGTGCTGGTGCGTTGTCGTGATGGAAGAGGACTTTCTTGTGGGCCAATCGTGGGCGTTTTTCTTGCAGCTCGGTTTTCAAACGGTCCAATAATGATAAATAATATGCACCTGTAATAGTTTTACCCTTTTCCAGATAGGCGATAAGGATTATTCCCTGCGAATCCCAAAAGACAGTCGCCATAACCTTTCCGGCCGAAGGAACGGTCTTCGCCTTTTTTGGTGCAGATTCCCCCTTGGTTAGATATTTGTTTGGTCTTAGGAGTATAGTAACGAATCCATGTTTCATTCACAGTGACGAAACGACGCATAAAGTCCTCCGAATTCTTCTGGAACAGCTGCAAACCATACTTGCAACACTTCACACGATTCCGTTTTTGGTCAAGCGTGAGCAATCGTGGCACCCATCTTGCGGATAGCTTTCTTAGGTCCAAATCTTCATGTAAAATATTATGTACCCGTTCAGTCGAGATGCTCACAGCACTAGCAATCTCAGGTACCTTAACTCCTCCCTCATCCATCACCATATCATGGATTTGATCAATGATTTTTGGAGTCGTGACCTCCACCGGCCGTTCAGAACTTTCAGCGTCACTTGTGTTCATATGGACAGTCCGAAAATTTTAAAACCACTTGTAAACTGTTCTAATGGAAGGTGCAGAGTCACCATAATATTTATCAATCTTCTCTTTAGTCTCCTGGGGCGTTTTACTTTTCATAAAGTAATGTTTAATCACTACACGAAATTCTTTTTCGTCCATTTCTTGAAAATCACTCGACTTCCTTGATTCACACGAATGCCAAACACAAAGAAATAGACCAATATGGCTGACACTTGGTGTGCGTTCATTCAACAGATGCTACTAACTAAACATGAACTCGATACGCGCCGGTGGTGCCATCTCTCGGACTTTGCACGGACTTTTCAAACCATCCTCGTACAATATCTAAATATTTTTTGAACAATAACTTCTACATATGTAACCATCTCTTGTGAAGGTTTGCTTTTATTTTAATGGTTAAAATATTTTAAATAAACTAAAAAAGGAAAAGGCGAATAAATGGATTTAAAAAATTTTAACTTACATTCTTCGCAGCCTTTTGTAGATTGAAAAAGCCTTATTTGGGATGTGAGTAATTTGATTTTGTTCCAGTCGTCTAAAAAAAAAGAAAAAATTTAACGAATTGTAATTCATCTGTAAATATAAAATTGCTATTTTTAATATTAAAGGTGGAATAAAAAAATTGATAAAAAAGTAAAAATGTGAAAGTTTGTATGTAGTTTCTACAAATATATTTCAAACTAAATAGAAAAGAATACTAAAACTTATGAAATACTTTGACTGAAAATACATTTTTAATTTTATATTATATTCTACTTTTTATAAATAACTTTATAGGGAAACAGATTTTTCCTTTTCGGCTTACTCCAGCAAAAATGTATGTTCTTTTCAAACCGCACCGAGTATATAATAAATTAAAACATAATTAAAATGTAATTTTGGAAAGTTAGATTAAATATTAAAAACTGCTATTACCACTCTAACTATTACGACAAAATGTAATAAGGCCTTGTAAAGTAAATTATTTTTGTTTTGTATATTAAAAACATGTTTTCATAGCAGAAGAAGATTAACGTTGTCATTTTATTATGAAATTTTATAAATAAAGACATTAAATTCGTTTTAACCATGGTTAAAACTTGACAAAGCTTATGCTGTTGTAAATATATTATTAATTTTTATAAAGAACTTACATTTCCGTAGTTGTTTCCGGCATATGATCAGGTGCTTGAGTAAGTCCTTTTTCCCTGCAATCTACAATACCATCTGCGCATCTACAGGGATGTGGACACTGCGGCTCACTAACACATTCTCCGTTAATAGCTTTTTCAGCTAAACCTAAATTACAAAAAAAAAAAAAATATAACAGTCTTAGTATCTAACTTTTTGCGTCATTTATAGGTAATTAAATTTTCTGTCGTTTACTGCGTCGACAATAACTTAGCCTTTCCCATTCTTTTCTATAATTTTTTTCCCTAAGGCACTACTTTATTTTTTTTTTTAATTGGGCTCAAAATATAAGTAGTGCCCCTCGTGCCAAATGTAATAAAAAATTTTACCCTCAAGAAAATTTGAACTTAGAATACTTCTTTTATTAAAATTTTAAATTATTTTTTTTTTTAAATAGAATGAAAATAAATAATAATTTACCCGAACACTTAAATTCGTGATCCTGCACGTCAACCAAATTTTGTCCTTTCAAGTGGCTTGGCGAATAGCATCGAGTGTACTGTGCCAATCGGGGTAAGTGTCGCAGGTATCGCCCCAACCAGGAAAGATTGCAGTCGCAATGAAGTAGATTTTCTGCTAATCTTAGTGTGCGCAGTCGAAACATGTTGGAAAACATGTCTTTGCCTAACCAGGTAATATTGTTGTTGTTTAGGGTTCTGAAATTTATGGAAATAGTTATACACACATATAATTGTGGGAATTTGCAACTTTAACTTACATGACTTCCAAGTCTTTTAACCCTCGGAGAGCTGAGTCGTCGATGCATGTTATTCGATTATTGTCAAGTTGTCTGAAAATAATTCTTTCTATTAATATTTACAACCCAACAACAAACATGCTAGTAGATTTAATTTAATTTGAACTCTTATATAAAATTGATTTTTCATGTGTTGCTGGCTACAAAAGTAAAACTCCCGTGCTTAGAAGGCAAAGTGGATTATTAAAAAAAAACTTTCGCAGTCAACATTTCCTTAATCACAAAATATGAGTAATATTTAATGGTCCAATGTACATAAAAGTTAGGATAAAATATGTATTTACTAAAACTAAAATTAAAAATATTTTAAACAAACAAAAAAAAGGTGGGGTGGAACTTAAACGAATATTCAGAAGTAAAGGATTTTTTTTACATTTTTTTGATACAATCCATATCCATTTTTGGTATCTATAATGCAACATTAAAACATGTTGCATCCGTAGAAAGATTATTGGCATACGAAATGCTGAACATATCCTTCGGACACTTTCGAGGACTTCCAGCCTCTATATCTCTTTAAAACTCAAATATCATCTGAAAAATTTGCCAACAGGGTTGTTGATATCCTTTTAAATAAGTGACCCCTGTATAGTTCTTCGTCCTAAATTCTCAAAAATTTTGCAATAATTCTGAGAACGTTGCAAATAATATACATTTCTATTACAAATATTCCTTTGTTTAACGAAAAAGGAGACTTAAATATTATGTATTTCTAATACGACAATGTTGACTCTGCATAGTGGATAACCAAACACTTTCTATATCGGTTTTTGTATCAGGTATCTTAACTAAAACGACATCACCTCTAAAATCCACGTCCATAATATTTATTTTAGAAACTACATCAACTAAATAAGCTCCAGCCACATGATTATCAAAACTTTCTTGGCCAAATAATTTTCTTCGGCGCTTCAACCAAAAGTTTTGTTATTTCCTCTTCCTATTATGGTTTTTTTGGGCTCGGAGCCGTTATTTCCTCGTTTTATAAATGCAACGAGCATCTTGTAATTCTTTTAATGGGAAAACAGTTTTCTTTTTTTTAAATATGCAAAAGCACATTTTTCATCACGTCTTCAGCACGTTATTGAAATGTCTCTTCTGAAGAAATCATAAGCGAGTTGGTATCGGTCTTTTAATTTTTCTAAAGTAAAAACGCACTGGCGATTCTGGCAGCCTTCTTCATTAAAATTATTATTTTATTATTATTATGATGTTAAAAGTCCATACGGATTGCAGACAGACACTACTAGACCTAAGAAAACCACGCTACACCTCGGGTCTAGTGCTAGAATATCACCGTGCCATTGTGGACGCTTCCAGCAGGAATGTGATCACCCTCTGCTGGACCAAAGGACACACTCACTTCAAAGGCAACTGCTCGCTGACTCGTTAGCCAGGAAGGCTGCTGAAACTAAACCTTTTGGACCCGAACTTTACGTAAAGGTCTACGATGAGGGACCTAATCAAAAGACATTGTCATGTTTACAAGACGATTGGATAAAACTGTAACTTTTCTAGAAAGATACTGAACTATCCTGATATAGTTAAAGCTAAACATTACTCGACAATGCCCAGAGTGAACCTTCGTCGAATCACACCTCTTTAAAATGGGTATAAATCACACACCTTTGTGTAGAGGCTGTGAACAAGAAGATGAGACGGTGGGGCACATCCTTTGTGACTGCCCTGCACTCTCGTCCAAGAGAAGATCCATTCTGGGCGCGTATTGGCTTTTCTTGGCCGACATTAAGGAGATTCCCCTCGGCGACATCGTCACGTACTTTAAATCAGTGGGATGAGGGACGTACTGAGTGAAGATTTTCCTTTAGGAGGTAGCAAAACTGGCCTACTGAGGCCTAGGTGCTGTGATATTCATTACCCTCCTCATTTTTAGATTCAGGTGTTAAAAGTTAAAAAAATCCTTTAAAAGTAAGCTCTTACTGGTACCAATATAAAAAAACTATATTTCAATAATACTTACAGATTTTTAAGGCTGCCTAGTCCTTTTAATGTTTTCTTTCCTATAACTGATATCTGATTGTGACTTAAGTCCCTGAAAGAAAAAAAGAAGGGATAATACACTAAAAAAGGCAGCAATTCATCTAACACCAGCAACTTCCACCACCCAACCAACATATAAAGCGTAGACGGGTTAAAATGTTAGGTGATGATTTAGATACATATGTGATAAAACAAATGGTATGATGACGAACACAGAAAGTATGGAAAAGAATTTTGCGGGTGGATGTTAATGTCTGCAGCATTTTATTTTTGATAGTGCATTAAAGACCAATATTGGTGTCTTACTTAAAAGGAAGTTTATGATAACCTGGTTCGATACAATAAAAAAAAACGCATAATGAATCTTTTCAACTTTAACTATTCGTTTTCGTTTATGTATAAGTTTTAAGAAAATTAAAAACAAAAAAATATTTTTTAAATGTGGTTAGTTTTACCGGAGTTATTGAAAGTACCACATTTTACCCTTAAGTATCTGTTTTATGCTCTCTGTATGTCGTGTCACTTTAAACATATGAAATTTAAATGTTTTCTTAAAGACCATAGATAATGATGTAGGCTAAATGAAAGATCTTACTTGGACTTCCACTGATCTTATTTTTTTAAAAACACAAAATTGAAGTATTCCCCTGAAGAGGGCTAAAGGTATTTGCCAAGTGAAACCTTGTGTTTTTAAATAAATGAAGACAATGAAAGTCCAAAAAACATTTTGCATATGAATTTCTATTTTTTAAAATTTTACATCCTCATTTTTGTATTTGCAAGGTTCTCTGAACAAAATAAATTTTATATTCATATTGCTACTTTTTCTGCTCTACAAGACAGTATTATTAGATTAACACTTCGATTTTTATCTTTGAGCTACCATCATCACCTTTTTTTTTAAATACAGCCCCGGATTTTTTTTTACATATTTTAAAAGCTTCTAAGGTCCCAAAACCGCACTTATTAAAAAAAATCAAATTAATGGCAATTTTCATAAAAAATCATGTGTTAGAGAGAGACAGAGAACAGATTTTGGTAAGATCTTACTAGGAAATTATTATTATCCAGGACCATATTTAAAAACACAAATTTGATGATGGCAGTTTAAAGACGAAACGACGTGTAAATCGTATAACTGTCTTGTAGAACAGAAAAAGTAGCAATGAAAATGTAAAATTCATTTTGTTATATCTATTTTAATAGAGTCATAAAAATGTAATGGCGAATATTCGGTTTCTCCAAAAATAAAGGTATTGGAAATTTTACAACTTTTAAGGTGGCATTTTGATCGGCATCAATTGCGCAACTATGCCCGACCTCGTATTACTTCAAGTTTCCGAGATCTCAATGATTGGGCTTGAATATGGGACACCCTGTACATTCTGTATTAAAATATTTTAATGCTATACAAAATATTTTTATTTAATCGCCAATTCTACCGTAAAAATAAAGACATACATAATCAAAAACTACTAGGCAGGAATATTTGTAAAAATGCGTAGTTACGAGAAATTTCTTGTTTCTGTTCATAATAATGTTATTACTTGTTTTACTTGAGTTAGGTGCCTTAAAATGCAATATCTGCGTGTTTTGGTACATGGATAGCGTTGACGGGAACGGGGTGACAAAATGGGTTAAACATCTCAAAACCCGGCACCCATGGTATCTAGTACTTAGGCTCTATAAAAGCCTTCGTGAGCTGTTATAAAGATAAAAAAAATAGTGAAATATTGACAGGAGATTTAGAGAAAGTAGTTAATAATATATCATCCGTGCAATTACTGCAGGTTTCGGTGCTTGGACATCGTTGACGAAACTGGGAAAACATGCGTTAAACATCTAAAACATTCATTTCATACAAGCTTCGTGGACTATCATAAACATTAAAAAAATATTCTTGGAGTGCCTACTTAAACTTTGTAAACTTACCTTAAATTTTGTAAAAGCGCAAATCAATTTTTAGAGCTTTTATGTTAAGACTTGAAATTTTAACAATGAAAAAAATCGTCAAAGAAAAAAACTTAAAGCCCAAGAAGTAATTCTAAAAATCCATCGTATAGATATAAATTAAAATCGAACAATTGGCAGGAAATACAAGTGTATCTACTGGGCATGGAGCTATGCATGGTTACGCTGACAATACAGCTGGAACTTTAAGAATTTTTGTAAAGAGCCCAAGCAAGTTATTAAGACGAAGTAAATAAAAATGATGCATTTCCTTATAGGAAAATAAAAGCGCAAAATCGGTTGTTATTGCTTTTACAATATAAACAGCCGAGTTTCGAGGTCTTATTAATTTTATTTCATCTTTTAAAATTTTCTTAGCAGTTCACTTGAAAAATGTCCTCTAGGTACTCGCCGGACAGGTGAAACTTCCAGACCATTAGCCAACCGCGTAAAAGAGCGTCAAACATAGATTAAAAACACAGAATTCCGCAAATCAAATTACATGCACTTGGTAATCGCAAAATGTACTGGAGTGCTTCTAGTATTTTAGCAAAGAAAGTTATTCAAAAGAAAAAAAAGTAAAATAAACGAAAGTGTATTTATACAATTAAGTAAAGGTAACTGTTTGACCTTATATCCGTCGTTTTAAATAATCCTTGAAAATAATAAATGTACAAGTAGTGTGGGCAATTTTTGGTAAATGTTTGGGGGTGGCTGACTGCACAAGGACTTGGTGTATGTTATTTTATCGAAGGAAGGTTCAATGCGGAGGTATATATAGATCTACTACAGAATTTCATGCTTCCTTCTGTACTGGATGAATTTTCGGCGAGAAGTTCTATCCTTTAGCAAGATAAGTGTCCCGTTCATACGGCCCGGCAAGTCGATGAATGGATGGAAGAGCAGCGTATTAGGGTTTTACCGTGGCTCGCTATGTAGTCCGGATTTAAATGTTATAAAAATGTTTGGGGCTTATTAGTTGAAAAAATAAATAGGGTAAATTCGTTTAAACCGCAAAATATATACGAAAGGATAGAGGCGTGAGTTACGAGGAAATCCTGACTACGCCCGGGTCTTGGTCCATTCGATGCCTGGAAGGCCAAACTCTGTCTTAGAAAAAAACGGAACCGCAATAAAATATTAAATTGGTTTGGAAGGATATTTAAGTTTGTTTAAATTTATTAAATTGTTAATTAATTTAATAATTTGTTAGTTTTTATAAAATATAAATACTTTCTTTTACCTTTGCTTTATTTATAGTAATTAAAAGTAAAACAAGGTAAAAAGAGCGATTTACAAAAATTGGCAGAAAAGTCAAAATTTGACAAATTTTTTGCCCAAGATTTAATGGCCGTCACTGTACCTGTCAAAATCTATTAATACGTGATTTATGACATTACGTCATAAATTTAAAAAAAAGTTTTAGAATTTATTAAAGTTTTGTACCAAAATTGAAACAATTATTATTATTATTATTTTTTTTATTCCTTTCATCTTGATAAACAGTGGCTGACTTGTCAAAACGTTAATGGGTTTTTATTTCTCGAAGGATTTTTTGGAATTCTTTTGATTTTACTTTCAGAAAGCTCGCAAGGATCATTGTACGCACACGATCTATACCCTGGGAAGAAGTCCAAAGAGGTTCCATCTTGGCGAGTACCCCAAGAGGATTTTTTGATACATGAATCAACCACATTAATATAAAACATATCTACAGTTTACTTAAATTCAAAAAGAAAATTCGTTAATTAGTATGATATAAAAAATGTTACAAAATTTGGAGTAGATATAGTTAAATGTTTCTGATTTTTAAACATTCCTTTGGGTACCAACAACTATTATTGTTTGCAATTATCCAGTGTAAACATCCTGTATGTTATGCAGCGCGTAATTTCCATTTGTCCGTAGTTGCCCAATTTTAATAATTCATTTTGATTTATGGGCGGCAAAGCCCCCGGTTAATTGTTGATTATTTATTAATTATGACCGCCATTGTAAATTTTTTAATTAGGTATCGCCCGACCGTGCATGTAGTGGCATAACCAAACTACAATCAGAAAAGACAAATAGACGTATAATAAAATAGTGGCGCATGGATACACATGAATTGATTTTTAGCAATGTTGGGGAATTAAATCCCCGCATCAATATTTAATTAGATTCCGTTAATTTAAATACCCCAGTGGCAGATGCTCTATAACGTTATGAATTATTCCAGAATTTAAATGAAAAGCACCTAATTCGGAGTGAGTATGTCCTGGCTTATAGATAAGTACTTTTTTTTCTTCTGTAAACCACCAAACACCAACTGACGACTAAGAGACTATTGGTTTGAATATTTTCAGACAGCCCGAAATAATGTTCATCCGGCAGTACTGTCAAGGGAAAAACATATTGGGCTTGAAAGCATGCTTATAGGCATGCTTTCTAAGTAAATCTCATACTTATTATTTGGTATTCAAAATCTAAAAGCTAAAAGCCAAATTAAAATGACTATGATTTTCCTTATCGGCAAAGGACCCCGCAATTTTCTCATGGAAAATGGGTTTCGGTCAAATATTTTTAAACTTTGCATAGTGATAGTTCTCAACACGCTGATCAAAACTCTCTATGGGCACATAACCCGAAAACCTCCTCAACTCCCCCAAAATCACCCTCAAAGGTCACTGAGAATTTTTCTTAAGGGAAATGGGTTTTAACCAAATATTTTAAAACTTTGCACAGTGATAGTTCTCAACACTCTAATCAAAAGTCTCTACGGGCACAAAACGCGAAAACCCCTCCAACTCCCCCAAAATCAACCTCAAAGGTTACTGGGGATGATTGATGGACCAAACAATCAGTCAAAATCATCCCCAGTGACGCTTGAGGGTGATTTTGGGATGGTTGGAAGGCTTTTCGGGTTTTGTGCTTCTAGCACAAAACCCGAAAAGCAGGCTTTTACTCAGCGTGTTGAGAATTATCACTAAACAAAGTTTAAAAACAATTGGCCGAATCCCATTTCCCATAATAAAACTTACCAGTGACATTTAAGGGTGATTTTTGGGGAATTGGAGGGCTTTACGGGTTTTGTGCCTGTGGGAAGAATTTTTGAGATATATTTTTGGGTTTTCAGGAAAAAAAATCAGTGAATGAGTAATAAATTTTATATTCATGCTGTGTTGAAAACACAAAATCCTATAATGACAAATAATAAAAATAAGACCATATATAATAAAAAAGAAAATATGAAGAATTTTATTTAAAAATCCCTGTTATAAATTTTATTTAGGTGAAACTTTCAAATCATTAGCCAAACGCATAAAAAAATAAAATATCTGTTCACAAAATAAACTGGAACGCTATTGGTTTTTAGCAAATAAAACTTCTATTAAAATACATAAAATCGAAGAAGGTATTTTTTTAATTATTTAATGAAAGTAGTTGTGTAGCCTCAATATTATCTCATTTAAATAATATCCCAACAAATTACTCTATTATTTTTGACACAGGGTTATAATATGGTATGTCCTATTCTTAAGCGAGAGATAAGCACTTGTTCTTTTCGTCGCACTGGGATATTAGGCCAGGGTTGCACTGTGTCTTTTATTTTGCGAAGTTTAGTAGCCGAATGGTTTCACCTTAATTGCCACGCACTAGTAATGTGGTTTTTAATAAACTGTTTAGCGTCAGTTACTGTCAGTCGATGCACAACCTTTGCCTCTGGAATTCGGACCGCACAACGGGCTGCTCTGTCTGCTTTCTCATTTCCAACAATACCAATATGTGAGGGAACCCATATAAATTTAACTTCTTTTCCAGCAACTGCGAGGTCATGAAGTAGATTTTTAATTGTGTTTATTATTGAGTTTTTACTGTAGATTTTCTGAAAGCTATTAAGTGCACTAAGAGAGTCAGTAATAATTAAAAATCTTTCCTTTTGTTGGTTTTTCCTAATGAAAACTAGAGCTTAAAAAATAGTATAAAGCTCACCCGTAAAAACACTGGACATGGAATGCAGTTTAAAATAGAGAGTGTCTTTTGATGTTACAACAGCAGAGCCTACTTCTTCTACGGACTTGGAAGAATCTGTATATACCTGCTCATATTGTTGTTGATCGTAAATTATTTTATTAACGGTGTTTCCAAGTATGATTGGATTATCTTCAGCTTTATCATACCTTAAAAGCGTTTTGTCACTAAGGGCATTTTCAGTATCCATGGTGGTGGTAGATCATGTTGCAAAGAAAATATCGATGGTAATTCAATGTTTAAATCTTCAAGGTACCTTGTTAGTCTTATGTATAATGGTGGATCTGACCTTTTTTTATTGTCAAACAACTCCCTGTATCTGTTAGAAAAAGTGATTTCTCGAATTGTTTAAACATTTTTAACTTTATTTTATATCTAGAAAACTGTGACCGACTTGTCAACGCAATGTTACAGGTTCCTTTAATTTTTAAATGTTTTGTTGAGTTTTTGTTCTTGATGATTAGCAAGTATAGAAGGGTCAATTAACTCTGTGAGTGCACGAAACAAACATAACAAATATTTTACGATTTCGTAAAATATTTGTTATTAATGCAAGTAAGTTTTTAATTATATTTTATATTGCCTGCAAAATTTATTACATTTTACATATTACATTATTTTAAAGTCCCTATTTCCGAACAAAGGTGCTATAGTTCACGTAAAAACTGTAAACATATATTCTATCTTTTTAAATAGAACTTTTAGCCATGGAAAGTCCATGCTTAACTGGGCAGTATTAATCATCAACGTTTGATTGTTCAGTTTATTGTTTAATAATATTTTATTTTTAACACACAAGTTTTTTTTAAAGAAACTTTTTACTTTCTTTACAATTATTTTATTAATTTTACCGTTATTGACAATATCACCAAGAAAAGGTAGTCTTTAAAGCACCTTATTACTGCGAAATATTATTATAAGAAAGCGTTGCTTGTGTTTTTATAGAATGTTTTTAAAGTTATATTGAAAACCACCCCTAATTATATGACAGAAAATTTACTGAAGCGAATTGTGTTTTATATTTGCGGTTACTAAATTTTTATAAAGTGCCCTTAAATAATTAGTTTTTAAGTATCAGCACATTAAAGAAAAAACTAATTTATGTAAGGTGGTCAACTGAGGTCTCGCACCGAACTTGTACTTTGACTAACTTTGAAGTAACTTCCGGTAAACTTAGGTAAACTAACTTTGATTTCTTCTTAGTTTAGTTGGTAACATACTTAAGCACAATTTTGGAGAGTTATGTTTACTAACAGGGTCATTGAGTTTATATAATATAACGAAAGACCATGAAACTATGCCTTACTAATAAAAAAAGATACATTGCAGCTTTTAAAATATATTTAATAAAATCTAAAAAAAATTACGAAATTCTTATAATAAAAAATATTAAGTTTTTGTATATGTTGAACAATTAAACGTTGTTGATAAATACTGCCCAGTAGGTACCGTTAAGAATGTATTTTCCCAGCTGTATCCAGTTTCATTTAAATTAAAAAACCTAACCTAAAAATGTTAAAAATGAAACCCTTTTGGATCTATTTTCATATAACATTTTTGTCCTATTCCCCCATTAGGCATTGCCCCATGTTTTTTAAAACACCCTGTAAATTTACCAGTTAGAAGGGCGGAAGTATGCTAATCCAGTCTATTGTCTCTTCAATAACAAATTATTTCGGACCGAAAGCAATAAAAACATTTCTATCGTTTATTTAACAAATTATTATCGTTCATATTAGTTTGTTGTGAGAATAATAATGAACTATTTAGGAAAATAATAGACCGTTTTGAGTTGCAAATACATTCATTAGGTGGGGCAGTCATGAATTTAATAAACTAGCCGGCTTGTTTTAATTGTCAAATGCAAACATTAGCAAATATTATACTGAACGTTTCGAATTTTTAGTAAAATATAAGGTTTTTAAAAATTATATCCATTATTAGAAGTCTTTGGAAAGCTAAATGTACATTATTCTAAATGAAAATCCTCCTTGCCAAAGTACATATGTATTACGAAAATTTCTACCTAGTAACCAACAAACAAAATCAATAGAACATTAACAATATATCTTGGTCTAAGCCTACTGAGTGGCGACTGTTCATTGACTTCTTAAAGACAAGTCCAAGGGCAAGACAGTTTTATTGTTTAGTGAAAACAAAACACCATTTGTTATCGTGGGACAGGACTTACAGATTGGTTACTCCAAATATTGTTGTTTTTTATTTGCCAAAAAACAACATTATATCTTCAAAAATAAGTAGCCAGTAGAGCAGCAGAAAATTCATCTACTTTTTTGCACCTATAACTAGGCTTATAAGTTTTTTTTGTAGCTTTAAATAGAAAAAACAGCTTTTTATATTTGAAGAGCAGAAAGAAATTCTGGACAAGAACTGTTTAGGAGAAGAATAGGACCACTTCGGCAAAATAAATAGGGTATGGAGTGCCTTTTAAAGTGTATGTAGCAATTTCCTAGGTAACAAGAAATCGGAACACTACACAGACTAGATCTCCAAGCTTACAAAAGGTATGGTTCCATTTTTTCCATTTACATTAGATTTGGAATTCTTTTTGTCAATTGAGGCGCAGTTTCAGATGAACACAGTGAACGATTTCACCAGCAAATTGCCCAAATGGTGAAGCGGTATAGTAAAAATGAACCCCCAAGCATGTTAGTAAACTATTAAGCTCATATTTGAAGTCGGCACTTTATAGTGGATATAAAGAAAACCAAAAAATATTAATATTTTTTAAAATTTTTAAAGCTTATGTTTTCGATCTACTTTTTTAAAATATTTTAAAAACCTCTCCATATTCGGCTTGGCCTAGGAAGTGTTGGGTATTTTTATGTATCACACCTAACTGCCAACTCCTTTCAGAGAAACTGCTAAAGTGCAAAGAAAACAGAACAAGCGGTAAAAAATAGGTAAATGTAACACTTTTTGGTATTGTAAAAATAAAAAAGGTATTTCTGCTTTTCTTGGGATACTTCTTCTTTGGTAAATTTTGGCTTATAAGAAAAAGTTCAATCTAAACAAAGAAAGTCGTTCATAAGCTGTAGTGTAGTTATCGATGACGTGAGTACTACGAACATAAGCAAATTTAAGTAAAATCAAACATAGGAGTTTGACCGGAGAACGCATTACTGAGATTACAGTAAACAAAAGTATCTTTTCCATATTGCGATGAGAGTGCACAGAAGCATTTTCAAAGTAGTTAATTATTGTCTCGAATTCTGTAAATATCTTGCTAGGAGTATTTGCCATACCAGATTCATCAACCAGCGTGTGGCCATCTTAGACAGCTAGCACTAAGAAATCGTTCTAGCAGTTCGGTAGTGAAAGCAATCAGTGATTGAAGAACATGAAAGGCCTGTTTTAATTCGAGCAGTTTGCCAACAAATCACTTTTTTTGTGAAAATATATTTATCATTATCATTCTATAGGAGTTACAGTTTGGAAAGGCATTGCATATGATATTAGATCACTTCCAGCTTTTTACAGATTGCGCAACGGTAAAGCCAAAAAATACTAAAACTTTATATTTTGTCATATTTCTAATGCTTTAAAATTTTTAGCTAATGGTCTGAAAGTTTCACGTATATAAAATGTATTACATGTACAAAGGATCCTATAAATGATTCCTACTTGTCACGAAAATGTTACTAAGTTTTTTTGAATTTTAAACAGTTCTATGGGTTACTTTATTGATTAATCTACAAGTTTGTAAGAGCTAATCGACTTAAATATGTGGCCTGATGGATCTTTAGACCTTTTAGTAATCAAACATTTATGAGATATCATAAGGCAAAAACTTACTTCTTAACCCAGTACCAAACTAGCATGTTTTTTCGTTAAAAGAACATTTTGAGTTAGTTGATTTAACAATTTTTTAATAAACCAACAAAGTTTGTTTGTTAAAGATAAAAATTGTGGTTTCTTTTCTTTTGCCGACTTACCTATAGATGGCTTTTAAGTACCTAAAAATCATTGACAGTTGACAAAACCAAAAAGCAAATAGATGAACCTAAAATAATTCTACCGCATGGATCATGATGGTGTGTAAGTACGAAGCCTTTTTAAACCACCAATCATGTTTCTAATCCAAATCCGCCATATAAATCAATTAAACACAAATAAATATGGGTTTAACAAAATTTAGTTATGTTTTATTATAATTAAGCCGTGTAAGAGGTTAAAGTCAGTAAGTATTCATATTTTTTTTGGAACACCAGGGTTTAAAATGTACCGAACAGACTCTTGCTGAAACATGTATGAAAAATCATGACAAATGCAATTGCTTAATCTTAGAATGATTGAAAGACTTGATTAAGTGTAAATTAAATAAATGCTTAACATACCACTACTGACATTTATTTCACGCTCACAAAAATCAACCCACTGTTTAGCTCTTTCGACTTTTTCCAAAGAGCTTTACAAGAAAACTTTTCTTGTAAATCTCTTTGAGAATAGTCCTTAGCCCAAAACACATGTCAGAGTTTTTTTCTGAATAAATTTTATAAAACAATTACACCAGTGGTATTTAACTAAAAAAGATTGTATTTTCGCCATTTTATATTTATGAGGGTTTCCACAAGTCAGTTGTTTCTAGAATAATGTTCCATCGAAAAAAAAATACAGCCTTAAAGTTAGTTGTTGATACGCTAAATTTTTAATTAAATTAACAATTATTTTATAATATAATGTGTCCCAAATTGGGGATACATGTATTGGAATTTTGGAACTTCTTAGAGATAGAAAAATGGTTAAACTGGGAAAGTTTAACCGTTTTGAGCAGCTTTATCCAGCTATTTTTTTATTGTTATAATTTGGTTCTAATTTTTTCCGTTTTTACTGTGAATAAAGTTTTTTAAGAAATTTCATTCTACTAAACGATCATCAGCTTTTAATTTCTTATGGACACCATATTGGACATACACACCGGCAACTAAGTCATAATCATCTGGAAAACATTTAAAATGACATTTTAACATTTTTTATTCCTATAAAAAGCTTATTATAAGGTTTAGTTTGCCCGATTTATATTTAAATAATGTTTAAAATATGATCCTATTACAATTTCATATATTTTTATTAGTAAAAAGGTCAAATAAACTGTCTTTTAATTCTAACAAAATCGATGATGTTTTCAGGTAACTAAAACAAGATATAAAAAAATACAGCAAATTTTTAAAAATGTTACACTTAAATTTTCAAAAACTTAAAAACAGTAAAAGTTGAAAGGGCGCTGAGCCGGCTATTAACAAAATTTCCTAGACTTTCTCCATTACACACATTACCAATTCGGGACACACTATACACATAAATATATGCATGAAAAATAACAGTTTTATTAAATTTAAATGTATTATTTAAGTGAAAATTGTAAGAAAGGCAATATTAAACGTGCTATAAGCTGTTAATATGACAGATCGATAATAGTAGCAGAAAATACACCAAGAAGCACATGTAGAGAAAGACAGCGGTATAGGGTTGTGATATGTAGTAAAATGAAATAAAAAAACAACATACCAAGGAGAGAAAGAGAGATGTGTGAAAGGAACATTGAACATTTATATTAAAATGCCGGCTTGTTACTTACAAACGAAATAAGTTAAAAACGGGAACAAATAAGTTGTCGGGAATGTTTTTCAGATTGTTTCCGTTCAGCCGTCTACAAAAAGAAAAATAATAAACACTTTTCAGTAAACGTCTTTATAAATTGTATTGTTATGCTTAAAATTGCGTCTAGTTTATTGATTTTTTGAAATTGATGATGTGCATTACACCACTTTATACTAATAAGGTATGTATCAAAGGATATAAAGAAGGTGCTCGCTCACTTAGCCTAAGCGTCGCGTACGGAGGCGTTGCGAAGAGATTTCTTTTTTTTTCCGCCAGAGAAACTGACATGTAATTATTAAATGGAAGCTTCCTTATTTACGCAGCGTGAAGCAGAAAGGCGCATTGGTTAACACTCAAATAATCTCTGAAGCAGCTAGGAGTCATTTTTCCTCAGGTCGCTCATATAGTATCATAGCTCAAAAAAATTAAAAAACGGTTTTATTGCACCGTTAGTCTCACAACACTACAAAATCTTTTTTCAGAAAGTTTCATGACAATATTTTAACTATTTGTACCCAGGTATGTTATGGTTTCAATAACATAAAATCTTGGACTTTCATTGTCTTTATTAGTTAATTGATACACAACGTTTCGGTTGGTGATGTATCTCTAACAGTTTTTAAGTAAAAACCAAAAACTATTCTTTAAAGCTACCAATTATATACTATTCTTTGTCCACCGAAGCTTGACCGACTCTATACGGTTCAGCAACGGCTGCCAGATAACCCCTGTTACATAAGTTTTGAGAAAAAAATTGAAACTACTTGTTTCTATTCAAATAAACTTTAATTTTTTTAAACTTATTATATAATTAAATCAATCATTGCTATACAAAAATAATTTTATTTATTACCGCTAAGGGTCCGTTTTCTTCTATGACTCGTAATATACAAGTATGCCTGACTGGTCTCATGAGGTTTTGGACATCATGTATATTTATTTCTCTTACTTTTTGGAAGATTTTCTGCCGAAGTTCTTGTTCGTTTCGTGCTTCCCAGCCGTTATCGTAGACTTTCTGAGCAAATCGAGCTCAGAAAGTTTCAATTTGCCTGGCTTGGGGGACATTAGGGGGGTTATCAATCCTGGGCACATACGGAACATTTCTTGCTTCCAGCCAGTCAAGTGTAGCTTTGGCATAATGTGCTGATGCCAGATCTGGCCAAAACATTTAAAATAAGCAATTTAGTTAAACAATCTCTGATGTAGAAATCGGCATTCACTGCCTCTCCTCTTACATGACCAACAAAAGGCCTGAATACACCTCTTTTCCGATATGGCACACCATACCAATACTTTATCTGAAAACTTAGCTTTGGCTTTATATCTAACTTAATTTGGGATCTCTTTTATATTATCGGTGTAAAATCCAGAATTTCCTGGTAGTTCTGCATGGCTAAGGGTGAAATATTTTTCATCATCCATGACAATCGATCTGTTATTCGCGAAGTGAACTCGCCTTAAATTGCGACAGCACCTGGGTATTCTTGCTAGCTGAACATCAGTAGCATCATCATATCAGTTGCATTGGAAATTGGAAAGCGAGGACCAACCTTTCTGGTAGACTGTCCAACGAAACTTTTTACTCTTCGAACTAATCTTTTCTGCTGGGCATCAGACAACTTCAGTGGTCGACCACTTTTCGGGAGGTTCATACATGGGATTCCTTCTTCACATTCCCGAACTGTTCAAGATATGGTGAACTTAGAAATATTTTCGCCTTGAAAAATCCTTACTATTTCTTTTTTGGGCATTTGCCGAACTAGTTTATAAATACTTTTCCGAATATCCAGCTTGTATGCCATTGCGAAATAAATTATAACAACTATGACATATTTATCAAAATGGCGAAACCATAGCAACTGTAAATTCCAATAATTACTTGATAAACGGCATCCATATTTCTGCGAAACAACTGATTTTTTTTTCTCAAAACTTCTGAAACAGGGATTATTCGAAATGTCGATACAAGGCTTACTAAATTCATTTTGGGTTGTTTGGAATTATTACAGCTTCTTTTAGTTTTTTTAGTGTTTTTTTATAAATAACTTTAGCTTTTGACCATTGTATGCGGTGTTGATTTGACCATGCGTGTTCGGCAATCTCTGACTTCTACGTTTTATCTGTTTCGTATGTTTTTTGTGTTCTTTGACTTTAATTTTAAGTAATCTTTTTGTTTTCCCAATGTATACCTCAACACATTTACAAAAAATTTGGTAGATACAGTCATTATTTGAAAGGTTGGTGTCCGTTGGTCTCGTTTTAGTAAAAATACTTCTTAAAGTGAAGAACATCTTTAAGGAAAAGGGTTAAACTTTGCCATAGCCCCAAAACATACACCTATTTTAGACGTGATTATTTCCGTAAAAAAAATACGACTCCAGTGACCAGATGCGGAAGAACTTCGATGAAAAGTTAGAACGGTTTTAGAAACAAAACAACCCCACCAATATTGGTTAAAATGAATTAGTAGCTATTAAAACCCTCCAAAATGATAAATCTATCAAAATTCTTCCAACAGACAAAGAAAATACCACTGTAGTAATGGATAAAATTGCTCATAATCGGAAAATGGACAAAGTTCTTCGGAAATGCAAGTACAGATCTCTTGATCAATATCCAACAACATCGATAAAGAACAAAATTTACACGACCTTAAGAATATACAACACCTCACAACAGTAAAGCTTTACATCTCTATGGGCTACCGAAAATACACAAGGGCAAAAGATCCTTAAGACCAATCACCAGCTCTAGAAATATACCCACGACTGCACTGGCAAAACACCTTTGAGACCTGATCAAACCACTATCGGTAAGTCACCGTTTGTTAAAAACTCCAGTTACTTTGTTGAGATTCTGAAAAATGTAGACATAGGACCAGACGATTTTTTTATCAGTTTTGCGGCCGAGTGATGATCGCGTTGTTAAATTTAGCAATGGACTTAGCAGTTTAGAATGTTTAACAAAACGTCATTGTCATTGTTATTCAATGATTTTAGTAGGCAACCTGTTAAAATCTGACGTTTTGTTAAACATTCTAAACCGTTTTTAACTTTTAACAATTTGCTAAGTTGACAACGGTTTAGAATGTTTAACAAAATGTCAGATTTTGACAGGTTGCCTACTAAAATCATTGAATAACACTGACAATGACGTTTTGTTAAACATTCTAAACTGGTAAGTCCATTGCTAAATTTAACAACGCGATCATCACTCGGCCGTTAATGTAGCTATTGTGAACAACGGTTAGTTTATAAATCGTAGCTTTTAAGAAGAATTTTTAGTTATCACTTGAAAACGGTTGAAGATACATCACTAACCGAAACGTTGTGTATCAATTGACAAATAAAGATAATGGAAGTTCAAGATGAGTATTATTAAAGCTAGAGTCGTTACAACATTTACCAAAATTAATGAGGTACCAAATAAATACAGTATTTCATGTCGGGTTGTTCAAGGTGGTTGTCTATTCTTTAAGTATTTTGTAAAGTGTCGTTTGACAAGTTTTTTTTTACATTATTTTGGGATGGATCACGAAGGCTTAAAGCCCTAATATTAATGCACCGTGGGTGTCTAAATAACAGTATATATAATTACTTGATTAAAAATTATCTGTGAATTTGCCTAAAAAATGTGGACATTTGACATGCTGTGACGTAATTGTTAATGTTCCTATTGTAATTTTAAGTTAGATATTATTTTTGTACTGCTAAAATTACTTTTAATTAGCAGTATTTTGGTTATCTTTCATTTCTTTTCTTCGCAGTATAATAGTTTCGTAAGATTTTCGATTTTTTTATCCTTATAATTTCACAACTCAAAAAAACTTTTTTCATGTTTTTAGAATTCTTAATACCCTATTTTGTAGAGCGTAAAAACTGATAAAATACTTATTATGCTATTAAAACAAAAAAATCTTTTTTTGATCTATGACACTATTTAAGCGGAGTTGCCAGATGAAATTTTCCAAATTCGTATTGGTCTCTTTTCACGCATTGTCTTAAAAACTAGGGAAGAAACATACAGACGAAGTGCGGACTTGTTTTAAAATATGCCTCACCTCAGGCAAACAGAAAGCCCTTCTTAACAGCACACAGTTTTTTAAATGCTCTATTGAATCTTTTAATAAATCGAGAAGCTTATAAAACTTTTCTTTTGGTAAACGGAAATACTTAAAAAATCTCGGATCATAAAACAAATGATGAAACTAACCGAAAGTTTCCCTTTTCGCATAAATTATCCAAGTATTTACTTATTTTATACCGGCGATTAAACTTAATACAAAGAGATTTTTTCTGACAAAGCATTGCTGATACTTTTTCTAAATAATGTACTAAGTTCTAGTGCTACAAATAAATACGATTACCACTCCAAATTAAAAACTCGATGATGCGCATGACTACATTGACAGCAGGACTGGTTAAATTCTAAATAATGTTGACCTGATAATGTTGAACCACACACAAAACTATTACATTCGAAGTAAGTACTGCATATTTTTCTACATACAAAGTAATGGTATACTTTCAAGCAAACTCATTTTTTTAAACAACTTCAAACAAAAATAAAAACAAATTTTGGCGACATACCGCGTTGAAAATTGTTAGGACAGTTAACATATCGGTTTGTTTTGGCGAGAAGCGGTAACGTAGGGGAAGGTGTTATGACGTCAGTATCTACGTCATTATTTTGTACCCAGTAACCACCGCTAGCGCCACTAGTCGAGAGGAGCGTTAGTAATAGTTATGTTAAGTGTCAAATTTAAATATTGGATGATTCGCGGCTTTTCTATTCTTTTGGTTATTGTAATGTTTTTTTTTTGCTACGATTTAACAACTATTTGGAGTGCAGATTTTTCTATTTACTAATTAATTTCTAAATGAATTAATTAGTTCAATTATATTTAAATCATAAAGAAAATATTTACTTGTTACAGTTGACTTGAAAATAGATAATATCTTATTGAATGAAAAATTTGGTTTATATCTTATCTTT
The DNA here is from genome assembly GCA_019359885.1 of Listronotus oregonensis. Classification (NCBI taxonomy): domain Eukaryota; kingdom Metazoa; phylum Arthropoda; class Insecta; order Coleoptera; family Curculionidae; genus Listronotus; species Listronotus oregonensis. Next base: position 44,371 of record JAHBCN010000789.1, on the reverse strand, counting down.
TCGACTTATTTCTTAACTCCCCAAATACCTTACATTTGGATTAAACTTAAAAGTGTATTAAACGATTAGTGGGTATGTTTATGCGTGACATACGTAAACCTTTTCGTTTTTGCGAGGATAGGCAGCTAAAGCACGGTTAGAATGGTGGGGAAAGAACTGCTATCAACCAGTAGGTAAAAGCGGTATGTCGCGAAAAAATCCTTGAAATGAAACTTTGACGGGCCGGATCGGTCGCTTAACGCATCAAAATTCGCATGTTTGTGACATTTCTGGGTGGGGGTATGGTAATTGTTTGTCTCCCTGATTCTATACTCTTTGTTCGCTACGCTTTGTTTAAGTAAGGCGGGCTTCTATTTAATTGCATGTACAATTGTACTGGGTGTCCCAAAATATGTGGGGGACAATCTCTCGGAATCTAATAGAAAACCTTAAAATATTATAACAAGTTCCCATAAACTTTTTTCCTGCGACTCTTCCCTACGCAGATACAGGTACATAACGGACGCCCCTGGAAATCGTTTTTTTTAATAACTTTTAAAATACTATGCGTAATTTTTTTTTTTAATATGATTGTTACTAGATATGAGTCTTCTTAAAACGCTCTCATCAAATCATATTTGGCTTATTTAGTTTGCCAGGGACGGACTAGCTCTGACACAATAATAGCAATTTTATCACCCTGTATGATAAAGGCCCAACAATATTATTTTTGAATAGCTTTAACCTTAAACTAAAAAAAAGGTATTCTTGATTGACATCTATAAAATCAATTGTTTACGAGGAATAAAATATCATGGTTGGTATTTTTTTTACATTATACAGGGTGTTTTCTAATTGTACATCAATATTTAAGAAGGCAATTTTTGGGTTCATTTAAAGAAAAAAACTTTAAATGAACGTATGTCCTAAAGGTCTTAACTTTTGAGATACAGGGTGGTAAAATTTAAAAAAAATATATTATTAATACCACTTTAGATATTTTAATAAAATTTGGCATTCATGTACTAATATGTACTATGTATCAAGAAGCATTTTTTGGTGTACCACTTTTTTTTATTTGATAAAATAGTCAGGTCAAATTCTGTACAAGCGCCACTGGTGGAAATTAAAAAAACAATGTGGTAAACTGAAAAATGCTTCTTGATACATAGTACATTTATGCCAAATTTCATTAAAATATCTTAAGTGGTATTTTAGCACCCTGTATCTCAAAAGTTAAGACGTTTAGGACATACGTTCATATAAAGTTTTCTTTTTAAAATGAACCCAAAAATTGCCTTCTTACATATTGACGTACAATTAGAAAACACCCCGTATAATTAAAAAAAAATTAACAATCACCATATTTTATTTCTCGTAAACAGTTAATTTTATCGATGTGAATCAAGAATACCTTTTTTTTAGTTAAAGGTTAAAGCTATCCAAAAATAATATTGTTGAGCCTTTATCATACAGGATGTTAAAACAATTGCTATTATTGTGTCGGAGCTAGTCTGTCCCTGGCAAACTAAATGAGTCAAATATGATTTATTGAGTTTATTTTAAGAAGACTTATTTAGTAACCATAAAATTAAAAAAATATATATTAAATTACGATTAGTATTTTAAAAGTTATTAAAAAAAAGAATTTTCAGGGGAGTTCGTTATGTACCTATATCTCCTTAGGGAAGGGTCGTAGGAAAAAAGTTTATGGGAACTTGTCATAATATTTTTAGGTTTTCTATTAGATTCCTAGAGATTGCCCACATATTCTGGGACACCCTGTATATATTTCTCTGGTGAAAAAAATCCGTGAGCGAGAAAAGAGAAATGAAGTGTTTTACATCTACATTTTTTTAATAATAATTATAATATTCCTGGGTCCACTTAAAAATAAACAAAACAAGATTTTATCTAAATATCCATTTAAAAAAAAAACTTTATAGCTAATTACCAAATTGCAAGATGAGTGCCAAATGTTAGCAACTATCTCGTACCTCCACATTGTCCAAATGCAAAAATATATTAAATACACAGGCACGCTGTTAAAAATATCGTTTAGAGTTACATGTTTTACACAGCCTTAATTTCCTATTATCCACATGTACTACAAAAAATCGTAGCCCACATTCAACATAAAATGAAGACATACGCCAGTTAATATCCAAAACGACAAGTCTGACATTTTGAAGGAGTATTTTTATCGCCACACCGTATAACAATGCCATTTAAAGCGAGTTTTATCTTTTAAACAAACTGCAGTGTGGGTGAAAAACAACTTTGTCTGGTTTTCTGAATAATGATAACTTAACGTTTCAATTTTGTATTATATTCATAAAATGATACAAGTTGATCTTGAACATTTTTAGCGACTTGAGTGACTAATTTAATAAAAAATGTACAAGAAAATTACACATCATATGTATTTAATGTGAATTGATTTTTTACCTTGAGAAATTTAGTATCTTGGGTGTCTCAAGTCAAGTAAGAGCTAATACGGGGCCGAAAGATTAAAATATTTGCTTTAACATTTTCCCCCGCTGGTGGAATTACTTGCCCTGTTCTTTAATGATATTGTCAAGATTTTTCATTTAAATGTGCATGTAAAAAGTAAATTTTTATGCTCATATTGCAAACTTGTGCCTTAAATTTATTTAATAATCTCCATTTAGTTTATCAACAAAGCCATATTCTTTAATCTTTGATGATAGACCAAAAAAAGTTTAATACTTTAGCTTCAGTATATTTACCAAATTGCTTTGTTAAACCAAATTCAGTATAGAGCAGTGGTAAGAACACTTTTGTAGGACTCACTAGACTAACAAATTGGACATTATTGTAACCTAGCTTTTGCCTCTAGCTCTATTTACAAAAATTAATGATTTTGGCTTATTGCTGACCTAAAAGTGACCAAATATTTCCGTGATGATTTTTGTAATCTATTTTTTTAAGGCTGTTAAATTTATAATTCTCTGAAATGAAAACAATGAACGGAAGGGTTATATATATATATATATATATATATATATATATATATATATATATATATATATATATATATATGAGGTATGTCAATATCGGTGTAGTCAGGGTCCAGAAATGTCTAAATTGGTCCGCAAGGTTGTTTCAATAAGTGTTGAAGTTTATTTATTTTAATAAATCTGATAATGTAAATAATGGATAAAAATTAGTAGGTTTTTATAACAATCGATGTATTATATAGGCTCTTACTTTACCACTATATTTTTTTTACTATTTTGAAATTCATACTATTTGGTATATGAGCCCTGTATTACATTTTTAAGTAGCATTAAATATTGGTTCGCATTTTTATCAAAAGGTTACTTTAATCTGTTTTATTATGCAAAAATTATAAATAAAAGAAGATGTTATAATAAAACAATATATTTAATTTTAATAAATTTTGTTTTTAATTATGTTTAGCAAACATAACAGATTTTATAATTTTCAAAATTCCACCTTTAAGGGCCTACACTGTATGACTCTTGGTGAACATCTGTATTTGAAACGTAAGTCTTTGGGACTATATTGTATAGATTTTTATTTTATTTTTGACCTGATTACTATAAATATTATCCTCATGAATCATTATATATATATATATTATATATTAATATATATATATATATATATATATATAATATATTATTTATATACATATATAAATATATCTTATATATTTAAAGGTTTTCTAAATATAGGTTTTTTAATTAAGGGAATATTTTTAATAAAAATAAAAACTAGCCGCAATTTTAAGCATTTTTACTAGTACTTCTACTTACAATCGTTCTAAACTCGAAATATCCTGAAAAGAGTCCTTTTCAATTTTATTTATTTGGTTGTCGGAAAGTAGCCTATAAAAATAACAAAAAAACAACTAAAATATTTACATAAAACCATAAAATAAAAGATTATAGATACAGTAATTTCAAAAACAGAATTTTACATTTTTTTTTTTTTTTCCATGCCAATCAGTGCTGTAAAATCATGCCGAAACAGAATTTTGAAAAAGAAGTTTTTAAGTTTTAGAAATGCTTTTATTTATTACAATAGGTAATAGAAAAAAGTACTTACAAGATCTTTAATTTGCCTAAATCCTGAAAATCAGATTCGTATATGGCTGTGATATTGTTTCCTTGTAGATCTCTGTAACAAAAAAACATATTAATAAATTAAGTTAACCAAGTAAATTTAAAAATAAGCTTCAGAAAGTAATACCTTAACAAAATGGGGGGTTAATGGATTAAAAAAAACTACTAGTACTAGATAAATTTTTATGATGAATAAAGAATAATTGAAGATCGAAGTTCAAATAACGGTAAATCGAACTTAATGGAGGAAAAACATTGGCATCTTGGTGAAACTTAATATATGTTTACCTTAAAGTTAGGCTTTATAAGGTAACCATTTAATAAACAATAGTACTTATTAACCTGCAACAGCTTTCTCTGTTGTCCACACATCCTAGGATTACATTGTACATGTTTTGGAATGTTTTTTACTATTAATGTGATCATCAGACTAGAATTTACTATGCTTAAACTCAAGTCAATTAGATTTTGAAAACACTTGTTAAACAGCGTAGATCAAGCATGACAAACATGGGACACGCGAAGAAACAAACTGTAAAAACAATATTTTTGCAGCTCAATAAAGCGTTAACATATTTTATATAGCTTTTGATTTTGGTAATTGAATATGGGTATTAACCCTCAATAATAATTAGTAGTTGATTATTTCTCGTAGCTAGTAATTTTTACCTGTCAGCATAGTGACATTATGGTTTAATTACCTATCACCTCGTCTTAATTTAAACTAATTTTTGTTTTTTATTACATTAAATTTATTTTTATTTATTTAGCTCTTAGTTTGATTTGCGTATTTTAAAATATAAGACATCCATATTTATTGTCATTTACATTATTTAATTCCTAAATTATTTTATATTCCAGTCTAAATGTCCAGTTTAAAAACATAACTGGATTTAAACTACAGTTTTGAAATAGGTATCGAGTTTCCATGAAAATCAAATAAACGGCCATTTAATTGCGGTTTGTCAGTTGCAGATTTGCAGCAAAATGGTTAAAAGTGCCAATTTGTCAAATATTTGTCGCCGGATGAAATTAACACATAGCTTTATGTAACTAACGCCTGTCAGTCTGTGTCTGTTTAATAGTAATAGCGAATATTTCATTTCTGCAATGTAAAAAGTACTCATTTAAAATTTTTGAAAACAAAAAAGTGTGAGTAAATTAAGCAAACGAGTATTGAGTGTTGACCAAAAAGTATATAAAAAAGTTTTTCCAATCGATTTATTAGTCTACAGGAAATTAAAATAACCATAATATATTTTTTTAAATTATGCGATACTTGAAAGTGTTAGACAATGTGACCCACGACTGCACTGGCAAAACACCTTTTAGATCTGATTAAACCACTGCACTGGTCGGTTAGTCTCCATCTTTTGTTAAGAAATCTAGTCATTTTGTTGACATTCTTAAAAATATAGAAATAGGACCAGACCATGGCACAATGAATACAAGGTAGGACCACCAGCGATCCAAAATCGGTTCGCTTTGCGCAATGACGTAGCAATGTGACTTCGTGCCAAAATTTAAATAGAAAGCCTGCAATCTTTGTGAATTTTTTGCCATTTTTAAATATTAGGTTTATTTTAAAGATATGGGCTTTTAATATAACAAATTATCTTAAAATTCAACTAGTTTTAGAGTCACAAAACTGCCGAAAAGCAAAATAAAACGCTAAACAAATTGATAAAAATACCACTATAAACATACGGATTCAACTTAATTTAAAACAAATTTTGGCGAGAAGCGTTGAAGGTGTTATGACGTCAGTATTACGTGATTTCAAGTGTCAAATTAAAATAATGGAGGATTCGCGGCTTTTCCATTGCTTTGGTGCTTGTGATGTCTGTTTTCTATGGTTTAACGACTATTGGGATTGCAAATTTTTCGATTTAATCAGTTAATTCCTAATCAATGAATAGGTACAATTATATTTAAATCATAGAGAAAAAGATTTACTTGTTGACTTGGAAACAGCTAATATCTTATTGAATGGAAAGTTTGGTTTTAATCTTATCTTTTTGACTTATTACTTGACTTTCTAAAGACCTTACATATGGATTTAAACTTAAAAGCGTATTAAATGATTAATAGGTAAATTCAGGTAAATTGACACACGTGTGACATACGTAAACCGTTTCGTTTTTGCGAGGATATGCGGGTTAAGCACGGTTAGAATGATGGGGGAAAGAACTCATCAACCAGTAGTTAAAAACGGTATGTCCCGAAAAAATCCTTTTAGTCACATTACTACGTAATAACCCGACTATCACGTGACAAACGTCATGCGCAAGATCCTACCTTGTATTCTTTGTGCCATGGGACCAGACGATACTTTTGAAAGTTTTGATGTGGAAAGTTTGTATACAAACGTACCAGTAGAAGAATCGTTAAATATTATCCGAGCCAAGTTTAAAGAAGATAAAACACTAGTAGAAGGCACCACCCTGCCGCTGGATGGGGTGATTGAGTTGTTGGAGCTTTGCCTTCGTAGTTCCTACTTTCAGGTAAAAGATGAGTACTACGCGCGGACTTCCCATGGGTTCAGCGCTCTTTCCAGTGGTAGCAAAGATTTATATGGAATGGTTTGAGGAACACGCAATTAAAACTGCACTAATCAAACCAAAAGTTTGGCTAAGATATGTTGACGATACTTTTATTTTATGGACAGGTAATGACGAAGAACTTGAAGGTTCCTTAGAACATCTAAATTGCCTCCAACCTTTTATTAAATTCACAATGGAGAAGAGCAAAATTCGGCCCTACTTTTTCTCGACGTTCTAGTCAAACGAAATATTGGACATATACAAACCTCGGTATACAAAAAACTTACCCACATTGGACAATATTTACACCAGAATTCTAATCACTCTAACGAAACGAAACAGGGGGTCATATGTTCTCTACATAATCGTGCAGTGAACTTATGTAACAATAAGAAAACTTGGGAAAAGATCCGCAGAATCGCGGATAAGTATAATATTAAAACGGCATTAAATTTCAAAATACTTTAAGAAGTATTCTTACTAAGACGAGACTAGCCAACAAGGTTTCAAATAATGACTGTATCTACCAAATTCCATGTGAATGTCGTGAGGTATACATCGGGAAAAGAAAAAGATCAATTAAAAATAGAGTTAAAGAACACAAAAAAACATACGGAACGAGGTGAAACGTCGAAGTCAGGGATTGCCGAACATGCTTTGTCAAAACAACCCCGCATACAATGGTCGGATGCAAAAACTATTTATAAAGAAACCCACTAGAAAAAAAAAATTAAAGCAGCTGTAATAATTGTATACAACCAAAATGTATTTAGCAAGTCTAGTATCGATATTCCGAATATCTGGCAGCCGTTGCTGAACCGTGAAAATACGGTCAAGCTTCGGTAAACAAGGGATATTATATAAGGCGTAGCTTTTAAGAAAAGTTTTTAGTTATCACTTGAAAACGGTTGGAGATACATCACAAACCGAAACGTTGTGTCAATTAACAAATAAAGATAATGGAAGTCCAAGATTTTAGTGTTATTGTATGCGATACTTGTTTTACTTAGTTCTTTTAGAAGCAAAAAGCTGATAAATAATTTTAAACTCATTTGACTTAAAAAATATAATAAACCACGAGCCGTCACTGTTGACTGCTGGCTTTGATATTACTAGCATTGAAGCTTATGTGACGGTAGTGTTATTAATACATATAATTTGTGCATGTAAATCAGAAAATCAAGCCCAAACCAAACTTCACATAAATTCTAGACAATCTTTGCGTTACTTTAGTCACTTCTTCTCCATGGGAACGGGCACACGCCCGCGGGTGGGCGTACGATGAGATCCCACGATTTTCAGAAACGCTCACGATCTTCAATATTACTTATGGTCGAGCATTATTTATTTATGATTTTCTTGCAGATATAATTTGTTTTTATTGGAATAAAGTTCAATACTGGTCTTATAAAATTACTTTATTATATTGGTCGTGAAAGTATTACTTAATTTTAAAACAAGTAAGTGGGAAAATGCCATTTATTGTTTTGGTAAATTATTTTTCAGTAGAAGGTTCTAACAAAGTAAAAAGATATGAACAGAGATTTTAATTTGGTCTCTATGTAAAAACAGTCAACCGATAAATTTAAATAAATTTAGGAAAGTTAAAAGAAATAACAACCAAAACTCATTTTTAATTTTTTACAGATGTTGAGATAATTATTGGAGAAAATAATGGTAACAAGTACCTAAAATCAAGTTTTTTTTAGGTGCGTGTTACAAACCACATTTTTTTGTTCATGTTTCATGAAAACATTTAAGCTTTTTATTATGTATTAGTCGTTTGACAACGCCAGTCAATTTTTGAAAAATGTCAAAATTAAAAAAAATTGAGGTGTGTAATTGTTATATTAAATTATTTGGACTGATTCCAAAAAAGACTTATCAACCGGACTAAAATGAGTGTGCAAAATAGCTCTTTTATGAAGCAAATAAAAAAATATTGTAATTTTTATTTTCAGTTCCCTTTAAAAATAACAAGTTCGAAAAATTTTTTAACAAATAAAGTTATATAAAATTATTAAATTTAAAAATATATATATAAATATATTTTTTATATATATATATATATATATATATATATATATATATATATATATATATATATATATATATATATATATATATATATAATATATATATATATATATATATATATATATATATATATATATATATATATATATATATATATATATATATATATATATATATATATATATATATATATATATATATTTATATTTAAGTTTAAATAAAAATTAAAAATTTTTTTAACGATCCATGGCGAAAAATTACCAAAATTTGCAGGGTAGTTAAACGGTTTAAAAAAGAGGCGTATTCAGCATTTTTCTTTTTGTGTTGTTTATTTTTGCAATTCTTTATAGGTGTAGGTACTATAAACGATTACAAAATAAATTAGAAGTGTTTGACAAATCTATATTTATATATTGTAAAAAATGGTATAAATTTTGCAAATATGTATATAAATACCTAACTGATCGTTAAGTTATGATATAAATGAAAAACTAAAGAAACTACCCATTTTATAAAATAAGTTAAACAGTTAGGTAATTTGGTAAAAAAAATATTATTATTAAAATTTTATAAATTAGTAAACATATCATCAGAGTGTCCACAAGGCTATCCCCCTATATATCACTGAAAATAAGCAAGAAATAATTGAAATATAGCCAAATAAAATCTTTAAAGTAAGAGCAAGATACCATCCAAGGAGCGCTTCGGCATATTATTAAAAAATTAAGGCATTTTCAAAAAAAATATATTTTTTTTTGTTTCGTAGTCAACCATATGCGAAACCGAATTTCATCCATAGAAGGGAAAAAGCTTGATGTATTTTAACTGGTCCTTAATGTCCTTAACTGGTCTTTGAAAAAGTTAAAGAAAAAAATCAAGTTAGAAAAATAAAGCTTGAAAGAAACAGTGACATTTTTCATAGAAAATTTTTGTGAATTATTTTTTTTGTAATTAAATAAATGCAACTTGATTCTGCACAAACAGCATACAAATTTTGCCTTCAAAAATTCCTGTGAAAATTGTATGCAGTTTGTAATTTTTACACAGACAATTCAATAATGTTATAAAAAAAAATTATAATAAATTTATACAAATTTTCTCTTACAAAAGTCATTGTGTCTTCCGTGCTTAAAAAAAATGATAAAGTTTTTTATTATCTTTAATATAAAAGTAAAACAAATACAAGAGATGTTTTTATTAGATAATAATTTAAACTTACAAATAAAATACATTCTAATGTTTTATTAATTTATTTAACAGTATTTATTATAAATTATACAGTGCAGGGATATAAAATAACAAAAAGAATAAAATGAGCAAAATTTTCAGGTTATTAAAAGCCTGATAAAATGCCTTTGAGATAATTATTACATCCCTGTAGTTTTTAAAAATAATCAATTAAATTTATTCTATTTATGATTAACCAAAGACATTTTTTTTAGTTTTAATTTAGGCATACTGTTTTTGAAATGTAATAAAAAATTCTTTTTTCTATAAAACATTTGATGATATAGGAATTTTGAAGACGAAACGTTAAAATCTTATTTAAGTTTTTTCCAAAAATTTAACAAAACAACAAAAATTTGATTATTTTTTATACGGCATGTTATCTTAACTTTCATAGCCTGGAAGTCCATACTATAATTATAGAAAATTTTGTATCAATAAATAGATTGTGGGATAACATTGTCTCTTAGCCGAACTATGCCACATAGATGTTCTGTCAAAACAGTCCTCAGAAATGATCGGAACAAACAACAGCGTGTCTAAGTTAACCATTACAAGTTTGTAAGTCCCATTGCCTCTAACCATTGATCTTCTGGTCTTATTTTTGGGTATTCTGTCAAATAAAAAGTACACTTTTATTTTATTCTTCAAAAACCAAAAAGCAATAATCAAGTAAGCATCTACGGTGAGATTGGTTATAAACTGGTATACTAAAGAAAACCAAATTACCATTATTGCCACCAGAATTGTAATATGTTACACGTAATTTGTTATATGGAAGTCAAAGAGATTTTTTTTCTAATTGGTTATTAGCAGAATACATTTTAGTCTGTTGAAAGGATCAAGTTTTATCTAAGAATTTTTTAAAGAGATCAGAACAGAAACAAAAAAAAAAAAAAATAAGCTGGTATTATGAAAATAAATTAATTTAAAACTAATTAATTTGAGCTACCTAAGTGCTACTATTGGCCAAAACAAAGTCAACTCAAATTTTAATATAGATTTCATTACTGAGTGATTTCTAATTCAGTTTACCCTTATTGATCTGGCATTAATTTCGGCTATTTATTCAAATTTTCAACACAAATATATAGGAAAAGGAAGGAATGTACCACAGCTGCTGCTATTTTTTCTTGTAACCTACAACTTATATGTTTAATCTATTAACAACAAATGATTTAAATTAAAAGCATATTCTTATTTTAAACAAAAGAATTATAGTTAAATAAAATTATTGTTGAATACAGATTCCAGGAATGCTTTCCCACCCAATTCTTCTTATCTACCAATTTTTACAACCTGAAACTAAACACTTCTTCATTATTGTTCAAAATTTTTCAGAAATGTCTTTAAACCACACCAAAAATTTTCACATATATAAAAAATAAACGAAAATACAATTAAAATAGTTTGACTGTCATGGCAGTTACCATTATGGGCTGAATGACATATCGCCTGCCGTTTTTCAGCGCCTGCGTTCCTCTAGTTCCTTTAGAATCTTCGTTGATTAAAAATCATATTTTTAAATGCATATACGAAATTGTGGTAGGGAGTTTGTTAGTCTCTCGTCACATCGTCTCCGCGCTTTCGCCCGACCCTCAAGGTGAAGTGGCAATGCACCTTTAAGTTCGATATTTCTTGAAAGAAACTGATAAAATGCCAGTATCTTCATGAATGTGCGGAAAACTTTAGGCATGATCATTTTTTTAAGTAACATATTTAAAATTAAATAATTTATAACTCTAAATAATCATATATATTTTATTTCTGAACAATATAGCTACTTTATAAGTGGTAATTTTTTCCAATTTCGTTGTTATTGACCCTGTATAAATTGTCGTTTCAGACATCATGAAGATCTTTACCCCAAAATATTGTTTTTAAATTCAAAAATTTTTGGTCCACTGTTTCCATCCTGGGACATGCTGTATAAATATATTTAGTTAAGTTTCTTAAAGTTCTTGATGGTAGATTGTTTATGTTGATTTTCTTGAGATTTAGCCAGTGGCAATAAAAATAAAATCCTTTGTTTTAATGCAGGATTATAATTTTATTTGAACATTTCGGTTATATCGCATAACTTTTGCATCTTTTAAAGATGTCATAAAGAGAAAAAGTTAAATGTTCTGCAAAATTTTTTTATACAAATCTGGCACACAGAGTCAAATAAAATTTACAAACATAATAAAAACCATACAATAAACTAGTTTAATGACTAAGCTACTATATCACTATAAACTTGCATATCTCTTATTTCTATACCTAATACAAATAGATCATTTCTTAAAATCAAAACTAGCTCATGTCCATTTTTGATTAATAGATTTTCTGTGGTATCAGAAAATAGTCCTGCATTTGAATAGTTTTTTGTTAAAATTTAAAGGGGAACAAAATATTTTTTCCATTAAGTTATTTAATTTAAGTATATGTTCTACGAAATTAAATTTGGGTTTTTTAAAAATATAGATAGAAAACAAAGTAACGCCTGGTATCTTATTTTAATTTAAGAGAAAAACACATGCAAAATTTAAAAAAAACCCCACAAAGTTTTAAAAAATTTTTTAAAATTTAAAAAGGCCAAAAATTGTTACTTAAAAAAATGTTGAAGGGTTTTCTTTTTTTTAAAAAAATTTTTAAAAAAAAATTTTTATAAAAAATAATTTTAAAAATTTAAAAATTCTTTTAAAAAAATTTTTTAAAATTAATAAATTATTATTTAAAATTTTAAATTTTAAAAATATAATTATATTTATAATTTAATATTTGTTCTTGTAAAATTGGAATTATAAAATCTAAAAAGTAAAAGAAAATTGCAAAATTGATAAATGCTTTAAAACAATTTCTTTAAAATCTTTACTAATAATAAACAAAATACAAACAGTATAAGAAAACACGCTTTAAACGAAATATTGAATAAACCGTTTAATGTCTACTAAGGTTAATAAAAAAGGAAACTGTTATGCAAAAACGAACGACGGGCTGCAGCGTGACCAGAATTTTTGGCGAACTTGTTGATCCCCTTTGGGTGCAATAAAGTGATTGAGAGACCTTAAAGCCGACTTTTTTCAACAATCGATAAATCAAATAAAAGGGAAAGTCATAATGCGGCAAATATGTTTTTAATAAAGTTATTTTTATGGCCTTTGGCTCATAAGGATGGCCCACGCAATTTTTACCATGTGTTTAGCTCTTGCTATTCTGGGTATTAAAGAAGATGCTTATAAGGTTTTAAAAGAAATTTTTTAAATAAAATAAGCTGATTAGTAAGGCCGAGTTGTATTCTCTGAAAGACAAACTTGAAGAATACATTTTCGCGATCATCCCAATTCCAAAATTAATTATTAAATTATTATTATTTTTTATAATTATATTTTTAAACATTAATTAAAATTATCTAAAACCGTTTATTAACTTCTTTTAAAAAAATTTTTAACTCTGTCTAAACAAGTGCTAGCATTTTTTTAATAATAAAACTTTTTAAAATACCCGGTTTAATTTAAAAATTTTAAAGCATTACCAATTCGTAATAAATAAAAACCCACAGAATTACCGGTTATTTAAACCCCTAAATCCCCGCTACTTTTATTTTTTGGTTTTTAGGCATCACGAACTGGACCGTATTTTACTTTGGAAAATATATATATATATATATATATATATATATATATATATATATATATATATATATATATATATATAAATATACAATAGGATGCTTTTTTCAACTGTCATAAATTTGTTTCCCAACGTTAGATTACTTTATAGTCAAACAAAAATTATAACAGTAATAATTGTAATTTTTTTGAGAGTATGTGACTTATTTTGGTCTAAAGATGGAGTTTTATCGTTTTTCCCACCGACCATTAAATTATAATTTTCCATTTTTATTAAACTTAAAAACCAAAAAAAAAAAAAAAAAAAAAAAAGAGAGTACTGGATAATAGAATAGATATACACTTTCATGTTTTAAAAGAATAGCATGCCCTGAATATTAATATCCAAATTACAATGACAAGTTAATCCTGTAGAGCGCCTTTAATTCAATCAAGCGCGGTTGTCAAATTGCCTTAATTGGACGAAATGGGCTCGAATGCGTTTTGAATTGATTTTTTAATTGTACGTAGTAGTAGGTCCCTGTACACGACACGAATACGTTAGCAGAGGAGTTTTAGCATATTAGCGTTTTGTTTTAGTATAAAATATTTCAGGTACATGATTTTAAAATAAACGTAAAGTAAACCCAAAGTAATAGAGAAATGGATTTTTGTAGGTTTTTATTTACCTAACCTTTACATGCAACATTGGTTTCTGGGTATTTAAATTCCTAAAATAATTATGAGGCTTTTGATACAAATTTATTATTTTTATAGTCACAGCAGTTTTGAAAATGCTCAAGTTTCTTATGTAAGTTTAAAAGTATTTCTTCGCTTTTATTGCGTATACTTTGTACCTATCCCAAATTAGACCCTGCTTAAAATACTGTCTCCATCTATGGAAAATAATGTCTTCCACAACTCTTAGTATTCGTGATTCTATCTAAAGAAGAGCCGCTTTCCTTATTAATAAACCCAGTCTTAAGGGAAAACTTTCTTCTTTTGCCTATAGGCAAGTTGTTGCTTTGCAGTTTTTTTTATTTCTAATCTTTAGTCCCAGTGGAATAATTTTTTTAAATTCCTTTACCAACACTAATGATATGTTAGTATTTACGTTATAAGTTTGAGTTGACAGTCCGGGAGCTGGAGGGATGAAAAAATGCTACTAGCTAGTCTATTTATAATAAAATGATAGGTCAGGTCGCGCTATCGCATCGCTGCCAATAACAACAATATAAACAAGAAAATGGAAAATTTAAGTTATTATTAGTCGTCTACCATTAAAGCAGCAAATTGTCTGTAACTAAATAAGATTGAAAAACATCGTCAAACTCGTCGTCGACGTTGCGTTGGCCGTCAAAGCCATATACAAATGTCAAAATAATCAATTTTTCAATTACATATATGTTATAGAAAACAGATAAACATGAACATAGTCTTCCTTTTACAACATTTGACTCTGTTCCTCATAAAATGTCCGATATCATTTTTAAAGTTAAACAGGTCAAGCGTATCCTTTCTTGTCTTAATACCAAAAAATCGTCTGGGCTGGATGGCATACCAGAAATCGTCTTGAAAAAATGTGCTCCTGAGCTTGCACTTATCTTAACTCTTCTTTTTCAAATCTCCTATTATTCGGGCATTTTTCGGAGAGCTGGAAGGCTGCACGAGTGCAACCTGTCACCAAGAAAGAATACAAAACTCCCCCTTCTAACTTCAGACCTATATATCTCTCCTTTTTGTTGTTTGTAAGGTAATGAAAAAATTTATTAACCACAACTAACCACAACTGGAATAAGTCCCTTGAGTTTTTTGGCGAATACTAGATCGTTGCCCCTGACATATCTGAAGCTTTTGATCAGGTCTGGCGTAATGGGCTTCTTAACAAACTTCCTTCCTACGGTCTTCCACCTAAGCTTTGTTCTTGGCTCTCCAGTTTCCTTTCTAATCGACGTATATCAGTTATTGTAGATGTCATTCTTCCAGCTTCTATCAAATTAATGCTGGGGTCCCCCAAGGTTCAGTACTGGCACCAACACTTTCTTTTTCACATAAACGATCTTCTTTGTTCCACAATCAATCCATTTTATAGTTTTGTTGAGGCCCCCCCCTCTAATATTTAATTATTTAGGCCACCCTGTAAGTCTGATTTGAAAAACCGGCGCAGGTCAATGCAGATATCTCTTTTACAAGACCTTAAATTAATTTTGGAATAGGGCGCCAAAAATCTTGTCAAGTTTAATGCCTTCAAAACACAATCATGTTCGCTATCGCGAAAAAAGTCTGCCTATACTCATCCGTTACATATGAGAGCGCAAGTTCTGCAGAACAAAAAATCGTTTAGTCTTGTAGGTGTTACTTTTGAAAATTACCTTAACTGGCATAAAAACATTACTTTCATAGCCTCCGCAGCTTCAAAAAGTTTGGATTTCTTTTTCGAGTCAGAAAGAATTTCTCACCTTCTAATCTGTATACTCTATATTAGCATTTCTCAAACTTTTTTACATATGGAACCCTTTTTAACAGAAAAAATAAACACGTAACCCTTTTAATGCTGCGAAAATAGGTATTTTTACATTTTAAATTATAGGAATCGATAGACTCGTAATATCGTTATTATTTATTTTTTACAAAATATATTAGTAATACACTTAAAAATATTTTATTAAATAACCTAAAAGGAATTTGAACATGAAATAATAAAAAGAATACTTTTTTACATAGATAAGGCTATTAATGCAAGGAATGAAACTATTTTCACTTTTCACACAATTTTTTTTATCTTGGGAAAGTCCACGAAGGCTGTGGTCGTACTGTACCGTGGCTGTCTGAAGTGTGGTAACAGGGAGGTTACTCGCACGTGACTTGAATATTTGAAGATCTAGAAAAAAAAGGAAACTTCTGCGTGCAGCAGGTTCCATAGTCTGGACAGGGATAAAGGAACAAAGAAAGTTGGAAATTGGGCGCTTCTTACGTCGGACTGTAAAAGGATGTATAAAAGTGGCACTACGTGTTGCTCTGCTGGGAGCTGCTAGAGCGTCAGATTCCTTACAGCCCGTAGGTGGGCGACGGAAGGAAGCTTTTCTGTAAGTGTGGGATCATTAATAAGACGAACAGCTCTTCTTTGACTGGATTTAAAAACTAAGTGTTGTAAACGCCACTCAGGCATGAGAAAAAATAGATAATTTAGCGAAATATAAGTTTTGACGATAAAATTTGATCAAATTCACGAAAAAAAAAATACAAATAGAGGGTTTGCTTCTTATAGTCCGATTATTTACTAGCAAATTTATTTTTTTTACCAGTGTTCCCCTTAAGGCCAATAGCGTCTGGTAAATTTAGTGTGGATCTCATGTCTCACTTTTTAGATAAAGTTTTTTAAAAATCCAAGAGCTGCCACTGGGTCTTATTGATGAAAGTTGCAGTCTCATATCGGGCTCCGCGTCCAGCTTATTGCATGCGATACTTATTTTTCGGTAATACGTAAGTCGAAAATCCAGTCAGGATTCTGGACTCAAAGAATATTTTTTTTTCGCGGAAACCTTGCCGCGAATCATTTTTTGTTCCGCGGAACCCCCTGCTTCGAAAATTTGGCCAGTATAATTTCTTCTTCTCCCAAAAGAGCAACACGTAGTGCCAGTTTTATGCAGCGTTTTATTGTCCAACTTGAGAATCCTCGAACTTCCCACTGTGTTCGTTCCATCAACCCTAGAGTGTCCAGACTAGGGAACCTGCTACCCGCAGAAGTTTTTCCCTTTTCTTCAAAACTTCAAATATTTAAGTCTCGTGTGAATAAACTTCCTCTTACCATACTTTAACACCCACGGTACGTTAGTACTTAGTCCTAAGGTTTCGTGAACTATCCCAAGATAAAAAAAAATGCATAAATATCGGCCTCACGGCGAACGCAACGTCGACGACGAGTTTGACTAAGTTAATTACAGACAATAAGCCGACT
This sequence comes from Listronotus oregonensis, assembly GCA_019359885.1. NCBI lineage: Eukaryota > Metazoa > Arthropoda > Insecta > Coleoptera > Curculionidae > Listronotus > Listronotus oregonensis. The sequence continues at coordinate 26,922 of JAHBCN010000789.1, read as the reverse complement.
ATTAAATCGGCTGAACTCTTTTTTTTGTTATTAATAACATTTTATTGTTGGCAATGCACCCGCGCAATCTTATCTATAATTGTTTTTAGAAAACACATCCACAAAAGTTAATGAAATGGATAAACTAGTAATAACTCTTTTTTAACCCCTTTGGCTCTCACACTATAATAGAGTAACTTAAGATAAAAAATTGACAAAAATTTAAATCAAAAAACATACTGCTAAACTAAAGGCTATTTTTTTTAAATATCTTGTATTTGCCAAGGTGTAGCAAGAAATTTAAATATATTATTAAGAAAATAGAAAATTTAACAACTTGCATAAATAAAAATTAACAAAACGACCAAAATCACCTAAACTAGCTCGTTAGATGCAAAATACCTTTAAATTCTATTCCACTGTTATTCTTATATTGCATTATACTCTAATATTATGCACAACACCACTCTAAATGGAAAAACTCTACACTTAAGTCCGTATTTTCGTGTCCCCAAGTGGGTCGCTTGGCATTTGTTATTGTGGGGATTATTGTAATTTACAAGGGACCACTTTGCCTACACCGCTTTTAGGAAAGTTATAGAGCTCGACCTATATGTCAATTTTTGGTTTTTAAATTTTGGCTAACATGGATTTGTTTTTGGGTGGTTTGAATTTAGTTTTTTATATGGAAAGTTCTTATATTTTTTCTGTATTTTCGTAACATCTTGATAGAACGGGTTAAGTCAACAATTAGTGAAAGTAAATTTTTGCTGTATAAAAGAAATATTGAAATTAATTATGTGAATACACAGGGTTAATCCAAAAAGTATGTTTTATATTATATACTGTTGTGGTGAATTTATATATAAAAAAAGGTCAGTATTTATAGCCAAATATAACAACTTCTTAGGTTGAAGATAGACCTAAAAATATTTTCAATAATTTAAAAAAATATCCTCAGCGGTTTGGTGTAAAATGCAGCAATAAAGAATTAATACTACATAAAATGTAAATAATAAGTAAAATTATTTTTGTTTTATTAAATAAATAATATCATTATATAAATAAATCTATATGTTGTAACTTTATATCATAATGTACGTGCACAGGTCTTTTGGAACATGCGCTGGAGTTGCCGGTTGTCGGCAACTCTTTTGGCTAGCGTATGGAACGGGATCCGAAGCTAAGACGAACACAAGGCTTAACTCAAGATGTTAACATACCGTGCTGATGAGTGAATGGTGCCTTAAACAGGTGTCTCCAACGGTGCCTCTGAGATACAGGGCGACCTCTCAGAGTATTTAGCCTTACTGTGGTAATGCGGGGCTCTGCCGTGGTGGACTATTACTTTCCTAGCTCCAAACAGAAAGCGAACAGAACTGCTTTCATAGGAAAAAAAGTGACAAGGGTGTGCTGACCGAAACGGATAAATCCGTTTCGAGAGGTGCCACCCAAGGTCACAAGCAGACAAAGGTGCGCCGACCGAAACGGGTGAATCCGTTTCGAAAGGTGCCCCTGAAGTCATAGGCGCCTTTTTCACGGGAAGGGCTAATCCATACCGAACAAACAGGTGCTTAGGAAGGGGATCCTGAATCCAAACAAAGGCGGACAGAACCGCTTTTATAGGAAAAAGGGTTCCCTGGCTTTAAACGAAAGCGGAAAAGCGTTTTCATAGGAAAAGGCTGGAGATAGGGCCCTTTAGAAGAAACATCTGTAACAAGGACCTGGTAGCTACCCACGTCACTAGACCGGGAGAGGAGAGCATGACGGATCTAATCGTCTGCTCGTCATACTTTCCAGGAGACAGGCACACCAGAACACATGTTGTGCTCGTGTCCAGTAGCGACCCGAGTAAGAGGAGATGTAAGAACTCTCTCTCCCAATCTGATATCAGATTCATTAGAAGTCTGACCCCCATTGGGAGAAATATAAAAAGGTGTGAGCTACAATAGACCGAGTGGTCGCAGTGGAGGGCGTAAAAAGTCCCCTCACTTTAAACCTACCTACCTACCTACCTACCTAAGGTCTGTTCTTCGGATCAGAGCCGAAGTGGTCCTGTTTGAAAAGAAACATCAATTATATATTTTGCCTTATACATATCCCTGGTTTAGTATGAAAACCTTGTATGAACATTTTCTTCAAAAAAGACACTTTGGTGGTTTTAGATAGAAAGTTATGTATATTATATATAACAGCAGTTACAAAAATTCCATCTGCGCAGTGCTGCTCTCTACGACAAAACGGAACCACTTTCAGCTGTTTCCAAGAAGTGGTTTATGTTGTTATCAAAAATTTTCCATTTTTTCAATTTCACGGTGTTTTCTCATTCAAAAATTTCGTAGAAATTATAAACTTAAAAAAATTAAATAGTTTTTTGTTCTGAAAATTTTTATTTTTTTAAAATTGTTTTTATCTAAATCATCTTGTTTTTAATAAATTAAAAAATGTTTTAATTATACAAAAAAAAAAAAAATGTATTTTGTTTAATAGGATCCTGTGAAAAAATTTATTAATTATTTTTAATAACCAAATTTTGTGCTTTTTTTAATTGTCCTTAAATAAAAATCAATTGTTGATGTTAAAAAAATTGGGACATTAGATCCATTGTTTATTATAAAACCAAAGTACTAGAAGTAGCCATCCAGATTACCACTAACTAAATAGAATCGCTAGAAGAGGTCCATTAAGTTGCTTGGCAAATCCCAAATAATTGTTCTTGACACATCTAAGACCTTTGAACAGGTTTGGTATGATACCCTACTTAAGCAGCAGTCTTTCTATGGTTTTATCAATTTTCTTAAATTTGTTTTTCTTTTAAATCCGTAGTGAAGTAAATTAACTTTGCTTTTATCGAAAATGCTGGGGTACCTTAAGGCTAATCTGTAAACATCAAAGCCAATTTCTGCTTTACATTATCAATCTTCTTTCTTGCACGACTAATCCCATGCCTAGTTTTGCAAACTATAGTATAGCACTTAAATCTCGAAGTAATATCTATCACAACTACTTGCCCTTATGACAATGACAATGAAAATGTTTTTTATTTTCTAATTCAATTGTCTTTTTTAACTTATTATGTGTTCCCAATATCAAGTTTTGTGCATTTTTTTAACATTTAAAAACATTTTTATTTACAACAAGCTCTACAAAGCTAAGCCATTTTCTTTTAAGTCCTTGAAAGGTTTCCGTCGTGGAGAATTATATTTAAACAGACGTTGGATTTCCTTGTTAAATGCCTTTAAAAAATATTTACGTTTTTCACGATGGGGAAACGTCTTGATTTAATTATAGCTGAAACCACAAAGGTTTAATGAAATGAAATAAAAGATCTACCCACGTTAATTTAAACTAAAAATATCGCAAAAAATAATAGGAACATGAAACAAAAACATACGAGGTTAATTCCAACAAAATTGCCTTCACGCGCTAATAGAGACATATTAACATTTTTCATAAGTTCCGCGTCTGCAATTATAATTTTTGGTAATATTTTAAGATTTGTAATTTAATTCAAAAAGTTTTGAAAAAAAATATTTTAAATTCTTTTAAAATTTTAATTTCAAACTTAGCATGCCGACTAAAAATTAAATTCTAAACAGCTCATTTAAATAACTATTTTTGATACCACGCCAACTGACCTAACTTTTTGTTATTTAAATTTAATTTTTATAATAATTTTCTTTATCGGCGCCTATGAGCCGAATGTCAATATCGATTTTTATGGGACTGGATAAGCAGAAGTGATTAACAAAAAAGATTTTTTAATAGTTTTAAGAATATTTTTTTGTCTATATGTGTCCAACTTTTTGGAGGGCACTGTATACATTAGATAATATATTCTAGATGCTTAAAGCCTTCAAACAAAAATAACAATAGTAATTTTAAAATTTTTCGTATATTTGTTTTAATAATTTAAAAATATATTTAATTTTTTTTTTAAGATAAGTTTTAAAGTACGCTAGACCACTTTTTGCTTGGATTTAATAGAATTAAAATACATCTGAATTCAGGAAAAAAAGGCGGAAGTAAAGAGGATTCTGAAAGCCTGGAGCTTAGGTCATATTGCCAAATTTGAATGTACACTTTCAAAATATTCATTATCAAGAAATAAAATGTAAAGTCTGTAATAAATAATAATATAATATAAAAGAAAAAAATTAATTGTTTAGTAAACCTTTGAAAGTTTTAAAAAATTTTAAACTTTTAAGGTTGCAATTTGATCAGCATCAAATTGCGCAACTTTGCCTTCATGTAATCGACATCGTATCTCTTCAAGTTTCCGGGATTCCAATGATGACAATCGAATTTGGGACACCCTGTACATAGAGAGAATTAACACATTTTTTAAACAAGGTACAACTCGACCCATTTTTCCATTTAAAATTTCAGGGGTGGAACTCGCCCAGGCCAAGGGGTTGCTGATAGGGGTTGGCTGCATATGCTTAAAAAGTTTCCCCCCTCGAAAAAAAGGTATACAGCTCCAAGTTTTTTCTTAAAAAAGATGAAAAGTACTCAAGGAGCTTTGTATATTGCTTAATGCGCTGATAGTAAACGCTACTTTGTAATATTTTGACAGCGGAGAACACTTTTAAAAAGAATAGGACGTGTCGATACCAAAAACCTCATTAGCTTAAATGGTATACTCGTAGCTAGAAAAATTTAATGATCGGTACTACTCTTCTTCTTCTTGATTCCTGGGAGCAGTCTTGATTCACTACCGGAGGCAGCGCAGCCTCTTGGGCTTTTTGTGTCTAATCTCCCCTTATCTTTTATACCAATCCTCCCATTAGTCTTGTTCCTTCTACAAGTCTGTATAACCCCGAGACTGGTTGGTTTATATATTCCTGTGGGCTCATTTTCTTTTGCCCAAATAATGCCTGTCTTTTGTAATTCAGTGCTACACATTTGCACAGGATATGGTAGACTGTTTCTTCCCCCTCGTCGCACATTCTGCAACTTGGGTCTCCATTGTATGAGCCTATCTTGTGTAGGTGTCCTCTTAGCGTATCGTAACCTGTTACCAGCCCTACTGTTTTGCAAAGTCATATCCTATTTTGTCTATTTAGTTATTTCTTTGTTCTTTTGGATGGGCCCCTTATGAAGGCTTTTCCATGTCTTATTCTAGTGATGCTCCCCCAGTATTTCTCGTGATCCATTCCCTGGTTTGCCCGGGTGCTGTGGTTTTGGTCACTCCAAGGGTAGGTTCTGGTCCAAAGTATGGTGTGGATGATCCCTGTCTCGCTAGCTTATCCGCTTTTTCGTTGCCTTCTATTCCCGAATGTCCTGGTACCCACAGGAGAGCTACTCTCTTGTGTTCTCCCGGGACTTCCAGTTCTTTTTGGCATTCCCATGTCAGCTTGGACGTTACCTTGGGGTTTACTAGTGCCTCTTGTGACGATGACGCCTGGCTGTTTGTTATTATGCAGATTTGCTTGTTTTTATAAGCCCTCCTATTATTTTTTTGTTGCTTAATCTTAGTAAGAAGATTTATTTCAGTGTTTTAAAATGAATTTGCATAAAATTATGACTTAAAACCACACCCATCCAAAGCGCTTATTACATGTATTAATAAAAGAAAGTAGTTTCTATAAAAGTAAATTAAAACGGTATTTCCATATCAAAAATCATAACGAATACACATCTCCTACATCTGAAACCTCGTAATCTTTATTTCAATGCCCTTAATTGTATTTGTAACTCAATAATTCACCGCAAGTAAACTCTAAATTTCGCTTGCGGCTTTACATAGAAGTACAGAGAGCAATGCCAAAAGGATAATTCAACGAACATAGAGAATTCTCTCTTGCATACTAAACAACTTTAAGAAACTATTTGCTGTTGGGAGTTGGGGCTTTCACTTGTTTTTGCTGTATGGTTAGCGTTTTCTAAAGGCGCTGGTAATTGCTGAAGAATTTGCCGGCAAACTCAATTTGGGCTGCAGTACAAAAGTGCGCAAATTGGGAAAAGGGTAAGAAAACTCGCGGGTGGTGCAATATAATTTATTTATATTGTTTTCAAGAGTATTTTGCATTTTAAAATAAACAGAGTATTGCAAACACAATAATCTATTAGGTGTATTTAGAGAGAGAGTTATTAATCATATAATTTATAAATCGGCGTAACATAAGGGCTAAATGGTTTAACTTACATGTTTGGGATATAAGTATAGATAAAAAAAATATATTTCTAACATTAATTTTCTTTTATTCAGCAAAATAAAAAATAATATTATATTCATAATCAGCGTATTATTCTGCCAAATAAGTAATTTTATAGTTACAACTAGAGCATATTGTTGTCCTTTTTATTAATTAATCTAATAATGTGAGAATTACATCTAAATAAGTTTTGTGAACTATGAAATTGGCGATAAAAAGATGAATTGCGGAGCTTGCCGCGATGAACGCCGTTTGTTCTTTGTCATTAACATTTGTTCAACAATAAATTTATTTCTATCCAGAAATATGGTTTTTTTGTTAAATAAAATGTACAGGGTGGCGCCTTATTAATGGATTTTCAGGGTATTGACAAAACTACAAGAGGTGGAGCATTGTCAGATGGCACAGTTCGATTTTAGAACCACCTGCAAAGGTAAAAAAGGATCGCGGCTAAGTCAATTCATCTCGGAGATACAGGGCGTTTTTCAGATTATGACGATTTTAGTACACCTCTGGGGTTGAAAATAAGGCAATCAACAATTAATACTTTTAAAAGACTAGATGAAAACCTAGTTTTTTATGGACATGATGAAAAATAAATAAATAAAAAATAAATAATAAAATATTAAAAAATATTAACATGTATAAAAAAATATCAGTAAATAGTAAAATAGTATTCCTAAGAAATGTTAGTAATTCAGCCATTAAAATATCCTATTAAAAAATGGATTTTGTTTTTACACTGAATTATTAGTATTTTTTGTTATAACAAAATTTAGCAACCAATTAATAAGCGCACTAACTTATTACAATATTAACACCAACACAAAAAACATTTATATAATTTTTGTTATCATTTTAAATGTTTCCTTTTTGGTTATGTTTTGATCGTTATAACTTAATACGTGATATCACGTGATTCCACGTAAGTCTGTGATTTAGAATGTAAAGAATAAGCTCTAGTAGACAATATTGTTATAGCTCAATTTGTTTTAATTTTAATTTAAAGACTAAGTGGAAATAAAGTCTAAACTAACCTAGGTAGGAAAGTTTAAAGTGAGTAGGTATAACACCCTTCCACCGCGACCGATCGGTCTATTGTGGCTCCTAAATAACCTAAATATTATGTCATCTTTAATTTTTCGGCAGAAAGCCCCATGTCAATTTAATTTTTCTTTTTTGACATATTTTTTTTTTTTTTGATTATTTATTAAGAACTGTCAGAGTTATGACGGCATTGGCATTTTTTTTAATGCAACATACGGCTTGTAATATAGTTATTTTCCTAACAAGTGCGCAAAGTGATACTTTTCCGCACGCGACTGCCGTTGCCCGAACGACGCGAAGCGGAGCGTTAGGAACAAAATTTTTCCTACGAGCGTCAGATAATACCAATATTAAAGCAATGATTATTTTTTAAATTATGTTTAATTTGAAAGAACTACTACAACATATTTATAAATGGGAATTATTTGTTGATAACATTTACAACAAAAGAACAGTTATTAGCATATTGTAAATTAATTGCAGAACCTGTAATTTCATTTAGCGGGTGGCTTATGGAAGCGCTTATTGTACGGTTTGATGAAGGTTGACTTAGCTCAGGAGGGGAGTTGTTCATGATCAATATTTTATTCCACATATCCTTTTTCTTATTTGTGGATTCATCAATGTAGCTCTCAGCTACAGCCGTTGATTTCCAGCCCCCAAGTCGCTTGACATTGGTAATTCCTTCTCCAGAATCCGCTAACATAGTCGCAGAGGATCGACGAAAACTTGTCCAGTGTACTCTTCTGGATTTTTTAATTTTAGGTATGCAGCAATTTCTGAAGGCATTTTACATATTGAATTTATTCCCACACATTGCGTACTGCATGCTCCTTGTTTATACTGGACAAAAAAAAAGTCTGTGTGGAGTATGTGGTTTTCGCAAATTTGCATATTTACGGTACAATTGCAGATAAAGTCCGTTATTTGCTTCATCGGACACTACTAAGATTCTGGAAGTGTTATTTTTACTGTCAGGAATTTTCACCACTATCAAATTTTCATTATCCTGTATGTCATCAATCATTATTTTTGTAAGTTCATCTCTCCTACAAGCACCGGCTAATCCAAAAATTGTAGCAACTTTTATTAGAAGGTAAATATTATCAAGTGCTTCTTTCATGAATCTTGAAACTTCTTCTTTGCTAAAAGTTTATGATTTTTTTGGCCGGTATCCCACGTTTTGGTGTTTAAGTAGTGATGTTAGCTTGAAATATGAACTTAAATCAAGGTTCCTTTTCACTTTGAGGACACATTTTAACATAGAGTACTTACTCCATAGAGTATTAGGTTTATATGTTTTTTGCAAATCCGCAAAATAGGCCAAGAACACTTCTTGTTTAATACTTTTTGTCCCCTTGCTGGAGCACCAGTTTTCGAAATGACTATATTGATTCTCATGTTTTTCACGAGATTTTGCTGGTAATAAATTCAAACTTACGGTATTTGCTGCATCCAGGATAGAATCCGGTAGCTCCTCATCGGAATTACTCATTTTAAATAATTGTTTTTGTCGGATTTTTATTTAATTAAAAAAAGATACTATGACGCCTTTTCATTAAAAATGCTTGTTTGTATTGAAATTCATTTGTGCAATTGCTTGTTCATATGGAAACGAAGAAAAAATACTGACATGTGTTAAAATCACCAAGATTACATATTGTTGCTTGACTTGTCATAATCATTTATTATAATCATACAGGGTAATTAAAAAAATGTTTTTTTGTGTTTTAGTTGAAATATTGAAAATTACGAAGTAACAAACAAAAAAGAGAATAAACTTAAACTTGCAATGGCTTCGTATATTGCATGAAATAGCCTACAATTACTAAAATACATATAAATCTTGCTTACCTGTAAGATTTTAGAGTAGTTTTACTTTTCCGCACGGCGTGCAGAAAAGTTCACCTTTCCGCACGCTGTGCGGAAAAGTGCAACTTTGCGCACTCAAATGCGTGCGGAAAAGTGGACTTTTCCGCACGCTCGTAGAAAGAATTATTTTTTCACAAACGTGTTAAAAATTCAATTTTTAACACTATCTAGATGCCTTAAAATTGTTACTTTAAAGCACTAGTGCCTTAAAGTAATATTTTAAAGCATTACGAGTAGTGTTAAAAGTTAAATTTCAAATTTTAAAAAGTAACGTCAACGTTTATTTATTTACTAACATTTATATTAATTGTATAATTCAAACAACTTGAAAAACAAAATCCTTTCACAGTTCTAGCATTCTCCGTGGTTGAGGTGGATTGAACAGAAAAAACCGCATTCTCACCAGCATCAACAACGGTTGTTAGAATTCATTAATAAATGCCAACTTCAAAAATTTTTATATACGATGCTATATAAAACTATATCTTCCAATTTTTAAATAATTTAATTTTTAACTGCATTATTGCGTTTATAGGAAAAAATATTGTATGATATTTGTGTTGAAAGTACGTTTTAAGACATGTGAAGGCAGTACTTTTAACACTTATATCATAAATAACTATAAAAGCTCTTTCTGATTCAATTTGCGTTAAAATTTTGATGCGATTTTGTCAAGCCAGCTTTCAACACAGACACAAATAAGCAACGTCAGTATGTGGACGAGAAAAAAAATGACTTGTTCGAGCATTTTACGAAATGCTAAAGATAACCTTTATTTCCACACTATATAATTACTAAACGCTTGTAAAATTAAATAAATACTATTTTAAACGCTATTTTATTAATACATGATACCATGGGCAAATAGTGTGTGCTGTTATATTTGTTTTGGATTCTGCGTAAAACTGTAGGTCTCGCTTCTGGTCCAGAATAAAAAAAATAAGCGATAAAAGACAATATTTTTATATTTCCATACGCTAAAATTTTAATTTAAAGGTTGTAACTGCTGCTTTTTCAGACGTTCTCAGTGTTTGTAAAAATACTAGAACACTTCATAAAGGGTGTAAAATAAAAATATATACGTAGTATCACTCTTCGTATTAGTTTTCAAGTGTTCATTTCATAGACTTTATTGAGTCTGTTTACGGCAAGCGAGCGAATTAAAAGTTTCAAAGGGCCTCGTTTATGCTCTAAGGCATCTTGTTGCCAATAGTAGCATACATAGCTTAAACGACTCTTTGAAATGTTTACTAGAATTTTATAATTGAATATGCCAAAATTTACGGGTAAATAAATAAGTTACTTTTGAATTAGATCGAACTAAAATTACAGAAGGAAATACAACTCTATGTCTGTAGACTGGTAGTTTTAATATTTCTAAAAGGAGTTGGTATATTAATTTCTATTAAAAAAGTAATAATACCAGAATATTAAAAGTTTAAGGGTACCGGATAATTATTCAAAATCAGCCACAATCTTAAACATGCAGCCTAAGCGATTTTTGTAAAAATATTTTTTTAATCTTTAGGACAACTTACAAAGGCTTGAACTTTTGAAAGTTTAAGTACAAGATACCGTGTTTTTTTTGGATCCCCCAATACAGTTACTAATATCCAAAATTTCAACTGCAATTTTCAATACCCTTTTTACATTACACCATGGGCGTTATACAAATACCCACTTTTTTGTGTTGTTTCTACTCAACTAGAGTTTAGTAAAACGGTATTATTACACAAAACGTCAAACGATGTTCAATAACGGTCACCCATCCTTTTAGTGATAAAACAAATTTCTTAAGTTAAAACAGATGATTTAACTTAATCTATAATAGTGCAGAATTTGTTATTAGGGAGATAAAATTAAAATAATTATTTTAGTTTGGTTTTCCTAAAAACAGTTTATTAATAATAGAAATATCGGCACAACATTCGGTATTCTACATTGTGGTATATTACATTTCTAAACAAAAAACCTTAGTTTTTGACAACTCTTATGCAAAAAAAATGGTTTAGGAATCAAAAACTAAACTATTTGGAAATACTGTAATATTTCTTACTAGAGCTAGCGTTTGGTTTTTTTTTATTATACTTTCCTCTTTACTTAAGTTAAGGATAGTCCACATTTTAATAAAATGTAAAAGAATATATCAAAGTCAATAAATATTGAAATATTATATTTTAACATTCTTGTATATAAATGATTCTTACCAAATATACCTATTTTTACTAAGATATGTGGCTTATGATTTAAAACGTAATACCCCTTGCTAAAAATAAAGTTATACCGTACTGCGAAGTACCGCTAAAAGTACCCACTACAATATATAGCAAAACTGTAAGCGTAAAGTCTGTCTCAAAGTATATCGTTATGGCTTTTGACGGACCATACCCCAATAAACCTTTAACGATTTTACTACCTATTGTTATTGGGTAAACCCATTTGTTCATAAGGGCAGGGGTGGGCCCGGTATTTCTTGAGTATTAACCATTAGGCATATAAATATTTCGTCTAATATTTTAGTGGCAGTGTTAAATAACCGTTTTTACTGTGCGTTTCGAAAAAGTTGTTTTACGAGAACATAACTATGTCGCGTCGAAATCATTTGTCATTAGATGCAAAACAGGTTGTGAAAAATGTGTATGAAACTTTAATCAGTAGAGGTCTAATTAAACAAGAAGCTTTAAAAGAAACCTGTCTACTTACAAAAACTCCAATATTATCGATAAGGGATATTATTATTAGTGAAGAATTGAACCAAAGAAAAAAACGTAGTGATTTTCAATCTCACCGTATAGACAATAATGATCAGGGCCTAATAAGAAGGAGAACATATTGTCTTTATGAAAGCGGAGTTATTCCTACCTTGGATAAACCGAAAAAGAAGCTAGACGAAGACGAAACCAATATGAATATTAGCCGTGCCACCCTACCCTTTAATACCACCCTAGAGTTGTTTGTAAAATGGGATTTAAATACCGCAAAATAGACAAACGACAAGTAGTAATAAAATCGCACAGATTACGCACTTGGAGATTTAATTACATTTGAGAAATTAAAAGATATATGTTAGAAAACAGATCCATAATTTACCTTGATGAAACATGGTTCGATACACACGACACAGTATCCAAAGGATGGGTTGATTCCAGTCAAAACTGTCAGACAAAAGCATTTTCAAATAAAGGAAAACGCATTACCATAATACACGCTGGTTCAGAAGACGGATTTGTCCCAAACTGCTTGCTGTTGTCTGCAAAGAATATTAAGGATTCTAGCTTGGATTATCATGAGGATACAAATGCAGAACTTTTTGCAAACTGGTTTCAAAATTGTCTTTTAAAAAATATTCCAAACAACAGTGTTATTGTCATGGATAACGCAAGCTACCACAGCCGTCTGCTACACAAAGCACCAGCTTCATCAAGTTCAAAAACTGAAATCCAGGAATATTTGTTAGAAAACGATATTTATTTTTAATTCAGTTACAAAAAAACGCATCTTTTGGAAGTCCTAAATTCATATGCAATAAAAAAAACAATATGTATGTGATAATTTGGCTGAACAAGTTGGGCATACTTTCCAAAACAACATAAATCCTATTGTAAGTAATCTCAATGATGACTCTGGTAGTGAAACAGAATTAGATTTAGATATTTAGATTGAAAATGTAATTATGTATAGATAATGCAGTTATAAATTTATTAAAACTTTGCATATACTTAATTTCTTAATGTAATTTTAAGATTATACTTACCTTAATAAACAATAAATTATAAATCTTTATATTATTAAAGTCCGTCCCTAATGTTCTGTCCTTTAATACCTACCGATCCGCAGTTTTATTGCTGTCGGCAGGTATAATTCATAAATGAAGGCAAGAGCTTACACGGTATACTTTGAGACAGACTATACTTTAATTTTGTATTTTAAAGTCCCCAAGTACAAAATTTTAGTGCAAATATCTTAATTATTAAATCATTAAAAAAACAACATTTTTTTTAAATTTTGATCCATGTACATCTCGGAATAGTAGAAGTAAAAATTTAAAGTAATATTTTAGCTTTAAGAATTTGTAGTAGCATTTTGCCCAGACCTTTTAGAAATAACTCGTATTAGGAATTTGAAATTGTCTACTTATATTTCTTTTCAAGTAAATTTTGTGACTTAAAACCAGAAATGATTTTTCGGTCTTCTATAACATGTGTCGATAAAATCTGTAATGTATAGTACCATTTTTGTAATTCCCTTCTTTGAATTACTATATCGATTTTTGCCCTTGTTCAATGAATGGACTTTAAGGGAGAAACATATTTTAACCAACTTTGAAAAACTTGCATATTGTATAAAAAAGTAAAATCAGGGTACACGTTACATATAAATAAATTAAAAATCAAATTGAGAATTTTATATGTTGTCAAAAAAAAAAAAAAAAATACTGAAAATCAAATAAAATTTTAACAAAATGAAGTATTCAGTCACTAAAAATTTACATGAGATACATTGGTTTTGTTTAAAAACATAGGTAAAAAAAGATTTACTGCTTCTATTATGAATGATAAATTTAATAATATCTATCTTTTAGAATACTTATAAAACTATATATATTTTTTTGGTTTATTGGGAATAAACGCATACATATTTTTTATTGATGTCACTACCTCTTAAGTGGTTCTTCACAGGTAACAATTTACAGATTTAGGAGGTAGTTTATTTTAAGAAGTAAAAAATCAACATCTACAACATTTGTAAAGTCATTAAAAATAAGATTTTACATTTAAAATTCTCTCTTTTAATATTTACTGTATTTTTTCCTAAAATTGCTGTAAGTTATTTTTCAATAAATGGTAATATATTATTTCATTTTGTTTAGAAACACCATGCATATTTTACTCATTCGCTTTATAAAAGTTAACTAATTTATAACATTTAAATTCATTTCCTCTTTTTAGAGTGCTATTGTTAGTTGTGTATAATAATATAAAATAATTTATAACTTTATTAAAAACGGTGTTTTGTGTTTGTCTAAATGCATAGAGATGCATGAGTGGTTCATTTAAATTTTCATACACATAAACAATAGCGCAAAATGTAACAGATTTGTTGGCATATTTTAATTTATTTGTATAAATTAATTATTACGCATATCAAAATATTTGAATTTATAAAAATATTTCCTATTTGCTTACAAATTTTAGAAGTAATTTACTATGATATTGGAAAGCTATAGCTACAATCAGATTTTACGTGTGTTGTTTTTTAAATGATAAGGCAAAGAAAAGGAAAATTGCATAACTTAACTTGCCAAAAACTCCTTCGGGATAAAAGATTATTTTTTGTTTATATGTTTGGTAAAGTATATTTTTATTTTGACAACCCACACAGTTATTTAAAAATGTTAGGTCTGTAACAAAAATATCAGATTCATAATAAAAAATTAGCAAATTATATAAAAAATTAAAGACGTCGCGTTATGTTTAAAGACAAACTAATAACACGTTTTACGGCTAAAAACTCTTTATTTTGAATGAAAGTTATTTGTCAAGACTGATTTGGCTTTGAGTAAAAATATTTTATAGGAATAAAAACCAACTCTTCTCCTCTTACGATTTCCAAGATAACAATAGTAGTAAGTAAATAAATTTTATAAATAATCAACATAAAAGAGTGTTGTTACTTCTGCTAAAATTGCTGCATCGCAAAAAAATACATTCAAGCCATACGAAAATATTTATAAATTAATAAACGACAATTAATTAAAAGTAACACAAATGTCAAAATTTTATAAGGCGCTTCCGTTCCTAGCAGAAAGCAAATTAGAAACATTTTGCTTGTTAAAAATAATTGTGTGTCATACAACGTTAAGTAAGCAAAACAAAGTATTTCTATGCATATATGATGCTCCAGGGTTTTCGCAAAAAGAAAAAATATAAATAGTTATAAAGGATAGCTTATGTCTGCTTAACAAGATAACTACTTCTTATTATTTGCAAAAGCTCATTAACTTTAAAAAAGGCTATGGGCGTTATTTATTATATGCAAAAAAGCTCTGTGTGTATTTCCGTTCGAAAATATAAACTTATTTGTTAACCCATTTCGTGACAGTCCTCACTTTATTTTCTTTTTACACCTCGTTCTTGATTTTAACTTATCCCCAGCAGGGTGCATATCAACATTTTCTTAATTATAAGAGAGAAATTGCGTATCATACGTAATTAAATTGTAAAATATAAATTTAAGGAAATTAATATTTGGGGGGAATGGAACAGTGTGAATCTATACAGGTTCTTTCCTAGTTAATCTAAAATATTTAAAGGGGGTAAGTTTTTAAGTGTGTTTATAAAAAAAGACATAATGACATATGTCAAAAAATGTCTTTCTTCTAAAATACAGGGTGATGTTTATTTTTTTTGGTGTTTTGTAATTTACGTGTTTATTAGAGAGCATGTTTTGGTGTAAATGAAATGTAATCGCTTCACCAGAGGCGTGCTCGTAGGCATCAGTATAATAACGTTTTTCAAAATCCTAGCACACCACTTCATTAATTCGTGAATGAATATGTCTCCTAGCATTTATAAAGATGCACTGTAGTTAAGGAGACAAACAGTATTTTAATAAAGATGTACTAAAAATAAAGCAATAAAGCATATTAAAAAAACTTATAATATATTTTAATAGAAAGTAGAAGCATTATAGCTAATTGTGGCAGTTATTGCATCTTATTTAATTTTGACATGTGAATTATAATTTCTTATTAGGGTTCTTTTATTTAACTCTTTATACGTAATAATTTTTTACATATATTTATAAAATACATTTTTTCTGTTAAACCAAGCTGCAACTAAAAAATATTATGAGACATCCTACGACATATATAAAATAGCAAGTACAAAACAGATTTACAAAATTGAAAATATCAGTGGCGGCCTATATTTTTTAAAATATTTTATATTAGTAACTGCACGCACACCCCTGCCAAAGCGATTACATTTTTATTTAAACTAAAACATCCTTTTGAATAAACACTGTAAATACTTAAAGTTTAAGAACATAAAGACATTTTAATTACACGATAATAAAAAGTCGAAAAAAATTAAATAAATAAAATTAATTACTTTGTATTTTAGAAAAAAACAGATATTTCGATATATGGTAATACGGACTTTTTTTAATAAAAATACCCTTAAATATTTTAGATTACTTAGAAAACGCCCTGCATAGAGTTTGGTTCTTTTGCCCAGAAATATTTGGTCTAACTTAATTTTAAACAACCACAGTTTACCACAGTTTCACAGTTCTCGACCCGATGCCAAGTCATATGTTCTTATTTTAAGAAAACATCTTTGGGTATCACCACTTATTTGTTACATGAGTTATTTTGACGTAATAATATAGTCATTTTTTTACTAAAACAACTAGATGTACCACGTATTAGCTGATGTGACGATACGTTAGTTTGTGAAATTTTATTTTAAAAATGACAAAATAACATAACTAAATCTTTTAGTACAAATAAGCAACTATGGCGTAATAAAGTTATATTTTAATAACTTTTAGATTTACACATAAAACACATATTTTATATAAGAGCTATAGAGTTAAATGTTACCAGTAAGATAATATTGCCTAAACTAATTTATAAATATATAAGAGGTTGCGTGACATTTGTGGTGGTATTGCTGATGGAAAGGTTAAATATAAACCTAAGAGAAAAAATAAGTTTATAAGACTCATATCAAATACACATATTTTTTTTTGCACGTTCTACCGCTACCGGTCATTCTGTAGGAGTATCTTTTAACTTACTTATTTTCTTTAAATTATTATGTACTGCTAAATATTTTCATATAAATCTAAGAATAAAAATTTCAAATTATTAATAAAAAAGCTCTTTTGCGTTATCGTTAAGTGTAACATTTCTGCGATAACTATTCAAGATAAATCACCCAAATCTGCGTGCTTTGGTCAATTCTAAGTAGTAAAACTTGTAAAATGTCAAGTACAGAACCCAAGCTGTTTTTACAAATATCCTTTTCACATGACATCACTGCAAACAAAATCCTTTAGACCTTATAGTACGAGAGTCTAGTATTCACAAAATTTAAAAAATAATTCAAAATTTAACTACACAAAAATGATATTTTTAAAGTAAGTTATTTTATAGGTTTAACTTTTTACTAAGAACGTCAAATTGTAAATAATTTAGGAAAATATTGTAAAAAAGAACTTTTATTTACAACAGGTAATAATAAAATTATGAACATGCATATACAGCAGGTAATAATTATTTTTAATATTAGAAAGTAAAGTATTGTTATTTAAAAGACAAAAAAGCAGTTTTTATAAAGCTCTTGGCAACAATCAATTACCATTTTTGTTGCACATTTACTAAGATTGCATTATTGCTTTTGATCGTGCTAAAATTAAGTCCTTCTATCAGCTTAGTCGCTTGTACGTCATATACAGATTTTTAATTTATTTTGTAACAAGTTAGTAATCTTTTATGTATGTTAGATAACATTCGTAGTGCGTAAATAATAACCTTTATGAATGAAATAAACAGATTGATGTACAAACCAGATAAAAGTGGTTTGGATTCAACCTGTTTTGAATCAGACACACCAATAAGTAAATAAGATAAAACATGTATAAACATGTTTCCGTTAAAAAAAGTAAAAATTTAAAGAACCAAAATATTCTGTTCGAAAAAACCTAATTATTTGGTTGTATCCTTTTAATTCACCCGGGCTCCTTCAACAACTATAATAAAATTTAAAAAATAGTTTTTATTAACACAAAAACAATAGTATAAAGAAATTTAATATATTTAAGTTAAATATTTTTCCCGTAGTATAATATGTATTAAGAATCTCTGGTAAAAACAATGTACTGGTTAAAGACAACGTATAAAAACTGAGTAAATCGAAATCTGTTTGAGGCTAGTAACTCTTACCATTCGTGATGCTTAGAGAATTTTTTGTACGATCAATATACCCATTAGAAAATGGAAAGAAAGCAATATTTTTAAAACATTTTGTTCCTAATTATATATTATCAGGTACTGTAGACGGTCACTCTTCTAGCTGTTAGCAAACAAATGCTGGGGTACCTCAGAAGCCAGTACTGGCACCAACTCTATTTATTCCACAATAGCGATTTTCTCTTTGACGATGGTACCTTAGTTTTTCAAGCCAGTCTCTAAGATTGATTAAGGTCTGGTTACGCACCTATCTTTTTTACAGGACCTTCAATTAATTTTGAAATGGGCACAAAAAATATTGTCACGTTTGATGATTTAAAAACACAATTATGTTCGCCGTCCAAAATAAACATATACCGATTCTTACTCTTTACTTATGAGGACTTAAGTTCTATAGGACAAAGAATTATTTAACCTTATGAGCGTTACCTTTAAGAACTATCTAAATTGACAGAAGCATGTGTAGTAATAGTTTAATAACCACAGTGTCATATTTGATTTTCCACATATTATTATACACAGCAACTTCAAAAAGTTCTTCTTTCGAGCCAAAAAATATTTCTTCTCTTCTAATCAGTATACTCTATGTCTGTTCCAAATCAAATGCTTTAAGAATGTCGAACTTTCATTATCTGTATTTTAATTATTCACACAACTTTTCAGGCTCTTCTATCTCTGTCCTTTTTCAACTGTAAACTAGAATTGCTCGGATTATTGTGGGATGGTAGGTCCTACAGCTGTTAGCATTCTTGATTATATTAAAAAAGAGCTGTTTGTTTTATGAGTAATCATCATTTTACTAAAAAGCTTCCTTTCTTATTCACCGATGACCTGAGGGTTTTTATAGGTTTTTTCTTTGTGGAATTGGCCAATATTATTCCATCACTAGATGTTTTCAATAGAGTAACAGAGAGTGCCAATTTTATGCATTTCTTTACAGTCCAACTGGAGAGGCTTACCATTTTCTTCTTGCCTTTATCTCTAGAGTGTTTACGCTGTAAAACCATCTGTCTGTAAAGACCTTTCCTTTTCTTTCAAACCTGCAAATCTTACGGTCTTGTGTTAATAAGCCTTTGTTTACTTAATGCATCTATGATTTGTTAGTACTGACGCTTTAAGCCTTTATATGCTATCCCAACATGTATTTTGAAATCTGCCACCTCGTCCTGAGATGCAAGTTATTTTTTAAACGGTTTTAAAAGCACCGAATAATAAAAAAAACAAATAATAGAAATACTTGTTAGTTTTTTTGGTTATAACGGCATATAAAAATAATTTAAACAGCTCCCATACTACTTTGTTCACTTTAGATTAATGCGAAAACTTAATCGCAATAAGAAAATTAGCATACAAGTAGAAACTTGAGGGATTAGCAGGGCGTAGTTCATAACAATACACTTTGAAAAATGGGCTGTCTCGGCGATTTTCCTTGTAATTAGTTGCTGGTCCCTGTTCTAACTTTTGTAGGACATATTTTATTGCTTGTTTGGATATTTATCAGGCTGTTCTGGGGTTGTTGACATAAATGAAGTCCTTCGTGACAGACTATGTTACCTAAATATGGGTGTAATTATTGTTTGTCAGTTTTATTTTATACTCTAGTAATATAAATAAAAGGTTTTTTTTGTATACTCATCTCAGAGTAATATGACATAGCCTACTTTTTTACTCGGTGAGATAATACAAACGGGTAGTTGTCATATCCCAACACTTAAAGTAATTTTATATAATTTAATTTTTTCAAATTAAGTAGAGGAAAGTAACAATTAACCTAAAAAATATGGTTGCAAAATTTGAAGCCCATACATAAAGGCAATTCTTAGATAACCAATATTCAACCTCCTTATGAATTTAGGTTTTTGGCGAGATTTAAGGTCTCTGCTGACTTTTTAAAAAAGGCGTTATTAAAATTTTGGTAATATACTACCTTCATAAAAAGTGTCTTAGACTCCAAAATTAGGAAAATTTATCCTTAGAACCACCCCTTGGAAATAACCCCATCCCTCTTGGGGTAATTAAAGGTTCTCACACGTAATTCTAACTTTCTAGCCCTTTTTTTTATTTTCAACCCTGAACTGTACCAAGCACTAGTAATTGCTCCCCTTGGTTGCTCAGATCATGGCTTGGTCACTGTATCATACGCTACACATTCTGAGCAACTCAATGCATGCCGTCACGAACCGTCTGGCACTACAACTCGGCCGACTGAGATGGTCTAAAATTTTTTTGCCACCTACCTATGAGATTCTACCTGCTTTTCCACTCACGATTCTTTCGAAATTTACCAACTTACCTAAACAATTCAACTACGCATTAGGACCTATACTTCTTATACCAAAAAGAACCCCAAACCTTTAAATTACAAACCGTGGTTTTCTAAATCCTACGACAAAACTAGACTTTTAAAATCCCAGCTAACAAAAAGTTTCTTCAAAACCCTAGTCCCAAAACTCGACAGGCAAGCAGTCAAGCTAGGCTCTTCCACTTGAGCTTTGTTCCTGGCTCTCCAGTTTCCTTTCTATTCGACGTATACCAGTTATTGTAGAGGTCATTCTTCCAGCTTCTACCAAATAATACTGGGGTGCCCAAGAGCTCACTACTGGCACCATTTCTGTTTCTTATTTACAATCTTCTTTCTATCACAGTCAATTCTATTCGTAGTTTTGCTGATGATAGTATCCTCCACTTTAATATTTAATTTCTTAAGCCAGCCTATAACACTGATTTGAAAAACAAGCGTAGGTTATTGCAAAAATCTATTTTACAAATCCTAAACTAATCTGAAATTAGGTCGCCAAAAATCCTGTCTAAAACACAGGCATGTGCGCTGTCGCGAAAAAAGTCTACCAATGCTCATTCGGTACATATGAGCGGCCAAATTCTGCAGAACAAAGAGTCACGTAATCCTATTGGCGTTACATTTGAGAATAACCTTAACTGGCACAAAGACATTACATCCATCGCCTCAGCAGATGTAAATAAGTTTGGATGCTTCTTTTGAGGCAGAAAGTGTTTATCTTTTTTTAATGGGTATGTTCTGTGAGAATCCCAAATCAGACCCTCTTTAGAATATTGTTTTCATGACTGGGGACTTATACGTTTTTTTAAAAAGGCAGGCTTATATTTAGGGATGCTTGGTACTAAAAGCTGGTCTGAATTGTCCTGCATTTGGTGGAATTGGGCCGAGTTATTTTGTCCTTAGTTCTCTTCGCAAATCTGTTATGAGCTGTATCATACCAGAGCAGTAAATAATACAAACAATAAGTCTCATAATCAATTGAGAACGCTTATAAAAACCGTTTTATACACAAAAGAAACCAGAAGTTTTAATACTTTATTATTAAATTAAATTCTTAAATGGAATTTGGAACGCAAGAATTATTATTTTTAAATCCATGTACGGAAGCCGTAGCTTCTTATAACTTAAGAAAACAAAAAGCCTTACAAATGGCTTTATTTTTGTTCTTGACTTACTTTTAATTTGGTTTTGTATTTCTACCTTTTAGCAGGCTCAAAATCTATGAAAAATAAAGTTAATAACGATCAAAAAAATATGGAAAAAATAAAATAAATGCTGCAACTGACTAAAAGCCAGTTTTTAAGGTGCTAGAAATTAGTTTGAACTGTATTATATTTGGACAAAGTTTAAAAGTTTACAGTTTATATTAAAAAGAAAAACACTTTTTTTGCTACAATTTGAATATATTCTGATATTTTTTACAATATGAATAAATTCTGTTTTTTTTAAATTTGCATAACTTAATTGCAGTATCTTCTTAAACATTCATACAGGATAGTAGCAAGATATAACTATTTTTAATAGGTATTTAAAACTATATCTATACCAGAGGCATTATTTATATTATGAACCTTTTTCAAAATATTCTTCTAATACCCTATTTTCTTTTGTGAAACTGTAGTTTTAAATTTTCGTCTAAAAAATTTTTCCCTTTAAAGTTCTTCCATTCCTCTTGAGACACTTCAAAATATGGTTTTTGAATGCATTATCGGCTTCTTATGCCGACAAAAATCGTTTTTTCTGCGGTTTATTTTTGTCGTTTGGGAAAAAAGAAGTCATTCAGTTCTAAATCAGGGCTGTATGGTGGATGATCCATTATTACGATTTTTGAGTGCTCAAATAGTTGGTTGTCAGGCGAGATTTGTGACAGTTTGCATTGTCTTAAGAAGAATGATCCAACCGCATTAGTTTCTTTTTCTTACTTAGCCGAAAATTTCAGGCAACTAAATGGTTGTGTACTATTCAAAATTGACCGTTCTTGTTTCCTTAAAGACGAAAAAACAGGCGATCATTTCTTTTAATGTGCTTCGAACACGAACAACTTTTATTGTATTTGGTTCATCTTGAAACACACATTTGTCGTCCTCTTTGACAATCCTATACACATCCAATCCAAATATTTGTGTGCCCCAATCGACACAAGCATCTTTTTGACATTTTGTCAGATTACGTGAAATCCAACGAGATCAAACCTTTTTCACGGCTAAATTATCATGCGATATGTTATATTTGCTGGTAAAACCAATGTAAGGTTGCCTTAATTTTACATGCATTTGACAATCTTGCATTATTAATTCAGCATTAATAATTTTTGACACAACAATTGATGTAGGCCAACATTTACGACTTTCGGAGATAAGCGCACAGCGACCATGATTAAATTCGATATATCGGCATCAGTAGCTAAGTATGGAGCTTTATCATCAAAAATAAAAGTTGTTTGGATTATGCATGTCGAAAGTACTATTAAATCATTCTAAAAAAAATAAAAGTTAAATCAATTTTGTTGAGGCACAATATTTAAATGACTATGTTATGTAGAAAGTTCAAAAATGTCAAACTTTCTAGTCAAAACATCAAATGCACCTTAAAGCATTGAGTGTTGCCGAGGTCTAAAATATATGTAAGTAGTGCCTCCTCACTAAGTACAAAAAGAGCTTTATATACACACACATACATTACAAGTACGTTTATGAAAATGATTACAACAACGAGTGTGCAAGATTAGAATCACGAGGTCGTAGACTAAAGCTGTCGCAATTACTTTTAAAAAGTAATTCAATTACAATTACCAATTACTCTTCTTTGTAGTAGTAAATTACGATTACCAATTACTAGCATGTTTGTTAACAGTAATTCAATTATTAATTAAAACTAAAAGTAATTGAATATTTTAGAAATTACTTTATTTAAATTTCCACATATATTAAACACGATTTACTAAATAAATAAAATATTTATACTAATATGCATCATACGCGCACGTCACACTATTTAAACTGCTTTCTCGGCAAGTTCAACATTAAATGACTCTACAATAAAAATTTCTTTTTATTCTACCCCAAACATCAACAGATTCTTCCACAATAAAAAGTATAAAAACGGTGGGGGTAAGTATCAATCAATGGTCTTTCTGGCTGGCCAAAATTCCGATGTTTTTTCATAAAGAAAAGTAATTGAATTTTTTGTAGTAATTTAATTATTTAATAAGTAATTGAAATAATTTCTAAGAAATTCAATTATAAGTAATCGAATTACTTTCTAAGTAATTGAATTACTTGATATTCATGAAAATTAATTACCAATTACAATTAAATTATCCTATTAATTGATAATCAAAATATGATTACCTTTTCATTGAAAGTAATTGAATTTAAGTAATCTAATTACTGAGAAGTAATTAAATACGATTTTTCAATTATTTTAATTCAATTACCGACAGCTCTGTCATAGACCGAGTCGTTTTAATCACACGAGCTGGTTTATTGATCTATTTAATGTTATTTGTTAAATAGTAATTTTTGGTTGCAATCATGAAGTGGGTCAGTTTATAAAATAATCTTGCAAATTAAGAAAAATAAGCTTTGGTAATTATAATAATTAAAATTTTTAAGATTATTTTAAGATTTTTAAAAATGTCTAGGTATTTTGTACTATTGACAGTACCTCAAATACTAGAAAAATAGTTATGTAAAAGCATCGTAACTAACGATTGTCGATAAATTGCTCTAATGTATATTTTAGTTGAAACTTTCCAATCCATAAAAATATTTTGCTTTAAAATAGATGCTCAATACGCTTTTTAGCATATCTTTAATGCATCTGCATTTTTATTTCCCAACTATGCATATGGTAGTAGATGGCGGAATAAACGTGTTTTCTTTTTAAAAGTTTTCTTAAAAGCGTTAGGAAAGTTAAAGTTTAGTGATTTTTAAATGGCTTTTTCATGCAATGAATATCAAAATATTGCTACTAGATACGCCTGTTTAGGAGTTTAGTTTTAACAAGGTTTTAAAAAGTTTTCGAAAAGATATTCTTTTTTCTTTTGTACTAAGTAGAATCCCATTTTCTTTAAGATACCTTATATATATTTAGTTCGGTACATATACCATTGCATTAAGAGTTTGTAGTCGAGAAGAATGCATTTAAAGAGCAAAATTAAACGGTGATGCATACCTTAAAATAAATATAAAGGGTTTGTAAGTACACATTTTTTACATATAATCTCCCTAGAGCAAGAATTATTGCCGGAAATTTTTTGAGTACATTAATTTTTTTTAAATTATAACGAGTCGCGGAGCATGGAGGGATACTTTTCTTAAAAAATTCATGCACAAGACCAATATCTTGCAATTAATTCAAGCACGTGGGGAATTCGGTAAAAAAAAATATACCAAAATTATATTTAAAAGAAGACATATGTATAGGTATAGTTATATATGTTTTGCTGCATATCACCTTTTTTGTAGTAGATAATATTTCCCCGAAACCTATAAGAAAATTATATGAAATAAAATATTTTTATATAAAAATGTGTTTAATATTATAAATTTTATTTTACCAGGGCACGGGAAACATAAAAAAATCTCCCGCGATACGAACATCCATTTCCATTTTTAATCAATATTGACATTTCCCTGAAACCCAGTAAGACAATTGTATAAAAATAATCAATTTTATATAAAAAATTATTTGACATTACACATTTTATTTTACTAGGAGACGGGGAAATCAAAAAATATCTCCCAAAATACGAACGTATCCATTTCCATTTTTAGTCAATATTAACATTTCCCTGAAACCTATTAAGAAACTTGTATGAAAAAAATTAATTTTATATAATAATTTATCTAATATTATATATTATTTTACTAGGGTACGGGGAAAATCAGAAAAAATCTTCCCAATAGAATATTCTCTTTCATTTTAGGAGTCGAAACCTATTAAAAAAAATTTTAAATCCATTAATTTTATAATAATTTATCTGATATATTTTTCAAATATTCTAGGGCCGGGGAAAGTAATAAAAAATCCCCCTTTTTAGATGTCCCTCCCTCTAAAAAAAAAGTAAATATTCATGAAAAAATTTTTTTGTCTAAGCTATATTCCAAATTTCGTTATTAATTTTACCTCTATTGGTCAGTATAAAAATTTTTTTAGAAAATTTGCTGGTTACCATAGTAACAATTTTGAAATAAAGCATCTGATTGGTTGAAAATGTCTGGTATAAAATTTTCATTTAAACTGAAGGGAGGTTAATAACTAGGATGATGACTGCAAGTGAACACCAGGTAATTAATTAATTTTTTTTTTCAGCTTATTGTAGAGTAACATAAAGTGTTGCATTTCTTTACTCAATATTTAAAAAATATAGTGTAGACTCCACAGGCAGCGTACGTAATAAAAATGTAACAAAGTCATAAAAAGAAAATAAGTACTAAAAGAGAACTTTTACCTAAAATTTTTCTTAAGTACGTTTCGTGCATATATAAAAAACGTAACCTACATTTTTAACAAAATAGGTTTTGCATTATTCTTATGGATTTCTGTGCAAGTTTAAATTACGAGTTAACGTTACCATATTACTCAACAAAAATTCTAACACGAAGTGACTTAAAGGTCACATTTACGTTGTATACTGGGAGATTAAGAAAGGTAAATATGGGACAGATATATATCTGGAATACCCTTTTTGCGTAAGTCGATAAAATCTAAAAAAAATGTTTATACATTTTTACAAGCTTAGTTGTATAATTGTTTTAGATAGAAAAATTGTTAAAGGCTGAAATCAGCTGAAACGTCTAAAGAAATATTTTTTTAACACTTAAACTAAATTGGTTTTGATTTGTTTTAAACTAAAATCCCAAGAAAAAGAAAATCACTAAAATATATATATATATATATATATATATATATATATATATATATATATATATATATATATATATATATATATATATATATATATATATATATATATATATATATATATATATATATATATAACTAACCCCAAAATTAAAAGAAAAGAAAAACAATAATGGCAAAGTTAGAAAAATATATTTTAGAGGAAAATCTTGGAAAGTTTGTTCTGAATATCATTATTAAATAGTACTTAATTTTTTAAAAACGGAAACTCGGATCTATTCCAAAAAGTTCAACCAACCATCTTCTTTTTCCAAGGTGCGAACATTTTCATTCTTTGGTGGTGCTTCTTCGCAAGGTCTATTTTTTTGAGAGTTTTCAATATTTAATCAGTAACTTAACATACTTTGGATTAAATTTACTCTAAATGAAAAATATGACAATACCTTAAAAATAAAAAATCTTAGTACTGCCAAATATTTTTTAAGCAAAATTCAAATAATTTTAGTTTTTAACGTCGTTTAGTTTACATTTTTAAAATTATTTTATATCTTTACTTTATCGGGTGGCTTTTAAAAAAAGTAAATTTTTATTCTCCACAAATTTTTAAATTACTTATTTTTTGAAGTTAAACATAAAATAAATTTGGTTTTATTACGAAATATTAACTTGCTTTAAGAAAATCAATCAGTTTTTATGAATGCTTCTGATGGCATTGTGTTTTG
>JAHBCN010000788.1:0-150953 GCA_019359885.1 Listronotus oregonensis | reverse complement strand
TTAAAAAATTTAATTTTGACTTTATTTCATTTATACTTAAAATGTAAGTGTCAGTTTAAAGAATAATGCATTCTTTTAAGTTTAAAAAGTCGTTTTTAGAAAAATATAATATATGAATAAATATTTTTTACTGTTAAAAACTGTTTTAACTTTTATAAATAGGGAATATCAAATTATTTACCTGTATAAAATCCTCTAATGCATCGTATATGGCATCGCACAACTCTGGAATGAACTTGAAAATTGCAGGCCGGGAAACACGGAATTGCTGTTGCAAATTTCGGTGGATATTTCCAGTAGCTAAATATAACAAAGCAATTTCTAATTTTGTTCTGACAGGTAAAGCCATTCTCATTGTGGTCTCAGATTGCTGTATAGCTGGCGATATTTTTTCAGAAAAACTACAAAGAAAGCGGGTGACATTCTAATACAATTTCTATATTCTTGAGCGTCTGCGATGGCAAGTTTCCTTAAAAGCATGTTAGAGGCACCATGCGTGATTCTCCTTGCCAGCCATTTTATAACCCTAATTTTTTTGAGATTTGTTATTAATTCACTTTGCATAATGTCAAATAACTTTTTATCAATACTTTAACGCCTAATATTAGGCCCCTTTTAAGTAAAACACTCCTATACAAGCACTTTGGGCTGAAACCGGCGAAGCTCCATTGTCTCTAAGACGAACATATTTAGCAAAGAAATTTCTTATTAAAAAAGTTTATGTTACTAATGATTTTCTTATTAACAAGGTGGGTAAGCTGGCTACAAAAACCTAACTCTTAAATTTTGGAAACACAAAAACTTTCCGCCACTAGCAGATGCCTTTGTTGAAATATCGCAATTACAAAAGGATATTATTATCTATGACAAACTACCCTTTTTTATGGATACATATAAAAACATTTTATGTAACACAACAGTAGTACATCCCCAGTATACTGAATGTATTCAACTAAATAACAATATAGTCAAGGATATTTCAAAACATTTTTCTAATTATACGATATATACCGATGGATCTAAAACACCAGATGGGGTTGGTTGCGCTTACTATGTACCCATGGATAATGTTTCTTAATGCTTTAAACTCCATGATAATGCTAGTATTTTTACAGCCGAGATGTATGCTATACTGCAGGCACTGAAGTATTTTTCCCAATATGGAAGGGCAGATAAATATATTATCTTTTCAGATTCAATGTCGCCTTTTCACTCAATTAGTAATCATAAAAATACATATTGAAATCCATTGGTTTTTGAAATTTTCCAAAGAATAACTATCCTTGAGGATAAAAACGTTAACATTCAATTTATATGGACTAAAGGGCACTCTGGTATCCAAGGCAATGACCACGTTGATAGATTGGCTAGAGAAGCCATTAACAGAAATATCTCTGGAATACAATTTCGTGATACCTTTTCTATTATAAAAGAAAATATATATACTTACTGGCGTAATCTGTATCAGAGCTATGCACGTCAGAACATAAATAGATACACTCGAACATATCCCAATCTTGTTGCAAAATATTTAATTACATATAAAAAACTCAACAGAAAATTATATGTTACCCTTTTCCGAGCAGTTACTGGACATGGTAATATTAAATATACACTTTATAAAAAGAGCCTCTCTGATACCGATAAATGTAACTGTAATGGCAAAACCGATGATATGGACCACTGGTGCTTTGAGTGTAAACAGAATAAGAATGCTTTTTCAACTTTTTATTAACTGAGTTAGCTAAATATAAATTATAACCGATGAATTTTTAATCATTAGCCTTTATAATACGAGAAGACAAAAAGGTTTATAATGCATTTATTTGTTTTGTGAAGAGGTGTGTAAGAAAGCTGTAGGGACTCGTAAACCAACTCTATCCTTATATGTAATCTGTTTTTCCTGGTCGATTATCCTCTGTTTGTGTTAATTATCAAAATCGCCTGGATAGACCACTATGGCGTGAAGCGTGTGCCCTTGTCATACATGTTTTTGATTTTTCGCAAGCAGCTCCCAATTTGTGACTTAATTCGAAATATATGTGTGTATGAATCCTTATTATAGAACGTTTCACGAGGGTTTGTACTTACGTCATCAATGACGTCATGACTTGGAAAAAAAGGTTGTCGTAGCTAATTCATATAAATTTAATGCTGTTCACATTTTTAATTAAAGTTAAGCAATATTGATGCAAGTATGTTTCAAAGCACTCTTTAGAGCACGTTCAGAATTGTTTTCTAATAAAATTTTTAATTCATCATGATCCGATTGCACCAATAATTTTTTTTTATTTTTCTTAAGGTAAAGCTAAGCTTAAATAAAAAATTCGATTGGACCAGCATTATCGGCGGATTCAAGATTCTCTTTATCTCAGCCTAAAAAATCTAGACTTAACGTTATTCTTGTCTCAATTTTGTTGATTTTTTTGTGTTTCTCATGATTAAAGACCATCGAAATCCCCGATTTTTTAGAAAATGGGTGTTTTAGTCGGCATAATGGAACAAGTAATAATCAAAATACAACATTTTTAGAAAGATTTCTTTTTTAAAGCCAACAGTGTTAAGCCTTATAGAAACCAGAAAGAAATACCTGGAATATAATACATATATAACAATTTGCAGTTAATACCTGGAATATAGCACGTATATAACGATTTGCAGTTATTTTAAACTCTTTCCGATTTTCGGGCTAAAAAAAAGACGGTCTATAAAATGGTTTGTTTTTTATAATATCCTTGTACCGCGCTATCTTATACCTTGCCAGCAACAAACGTTTTCTTTTCGTATGTTCTCTCTTTTTTGGTAATTTTATTTGCTAGTTTACGTTTTTTTTTTAATTTCTTTAATTAAATTATTTATATGGATGTTATATAAGGTTTAACTGGATTTTTGAAAACTAAAGAAGTAGAAAATACCATAGCCGTAACCTATATTATGCGGTGGTGCCAGCATTATCACTTACTAAGTTTAACTATGTTGCAACCCGAACAAAAGTCAAGCTTGGCTTTATTTTTTAGTCGACTTAACAAAGTCAAGTTTATTCATAAAATGGTGCAATTAGGCCCATGAACTTCATTTAGGAGAGACCAAAAATATCCAAAATAATTAAACGCGTACAAAGTGGTTTTATACATCTTGTTTATACAAAAATGTATTTCCTTTTCTCAATTTTTCGTTATTCCATGAAATATCGTATAATAATTTAATATGTGTTTGGTGTTTTTCATAAAAACAGTAAGCAACTGCAAAACCATACGTTTGGCTTATTTACAAAGCAATAAATAATACACATAATTATGGGAGAAAAAAGATAATAAATGAATTTATTACAAAAAAAAGCTCCCAGCGAAACACAAATGAACAAAAATCAAGAATAAATGATATGAAAATTCGAAACACTTTCATCATTGCTACTAAATTCTGATGAATCTAAGTCGTTTACATTTATAATAACAGGAAGAATATCTGAAGAGTCCAAGTAGCGATCTCTTTCCCAGGCTGCTTAAATAAGATTATTCGTATGCCGGCAGTAATGGGTTCATTTGTCAGGGGTTAACTATAGGAAAATAAAAAACATTAAAGAAAGGCAATATGGTTAATTTAAAAACATTACTTTTTCGAGTGCTTCATTCCATAAGCTTAAAACCGCATTGGCAGTAACTGGATTGACTGAACCCTCTTGCACTCCGACCATACCATTTCTATGGGATTAAACTGGCAATGATAAGTTGGAAGCCTCAGTACTCGGTGACCATATTGTAATGCTAGTTCGTCAAGTCTAAAGAAGCAAAAAGCATAATTTTTTTAGTAAGTAGTATTCTAATAAAAATATAATTTACTGCTTACACATATTTTTTTTTCTGGTAAAGACTTTTTAACTATATTCCATAAATCTATTTTCATGGCTGTATCAGGATACTCGATATTTCTATCTTGTAACCATCTTAGAAGTAGTTGCTTAGACCAACTTGAGTTTGGAACCTTCCCTAATAACCTGGAGTGGTAGGATGCGTTATCCATCACTATGAGGGATGGCTCTTCTAAATTTGGAAGCAATTGTTCTTGAAACCAATTTTCGAAATTTTCAGCGTTCATGGCGTCATGGTAATCACCGGATTTGGAACCAGATTTAGAAATAAGGCTTGCATTAGAAACAAAACCCGTCTCTAATCCAGCATGCAAAATAATATATCTGAAGCCTTTTGAACTTTTCTTCTTGACAGTTTTAATTGAGCCATCTTGCCAACTATTTCTAAACGCTCCTTTGCTATTATAACAAAAATATGTATATTTTACATTTTGTATAATTTTAATACAACTTTTCTACAAACCTGTATATCCACGTTTCGTCCAAAAACACATGTTTTAAAGCAATACTGGCGGTAAAATAATCCAGGTATGACCTTAAAAAACGAACTCTTTTTTCAATGACATATGGATGTTCTATTAAATATGTTCTGTTGGATATAGAATCTTTTCGCCATTTAAACTGCAGTGCTTTTAATCCTCTACATAGGGACGCTTTTAAAATTTCCACACCATCAAGATTCTGCAAATTTGTTTCAAGTGAAACTAATGTAACATGCTCCCCTGTAAAAAAAATATGTATACATTTTTAAAAATTTTTTAATAAAATAAAGTTGATTTTAAATACCTGCAGCAAACATTGCGTAAATTCTATTTCTAATGATGTGCTCATGAATCTTATAAAAAAGGCGTCCACAAGAGCATTGAATTGCAGTTGTTGTGGCAGCTTTATAATCCTCATTGTTTCTGATCCCATGCGAACTTATCTTTTTAACGGTGGTAATTCCGACTCCCAGGGCATCAGCTACTCTCTACAGCATGCAAAGAAATATAGTCATAAATTAAATTTTAATATGTATACCAATAACAAACCACAAGAATAAACAATTCTACTTACCTCTAAAACTGCAGTAAGTGGTAACAGGTTAATTCCTGCATCTCCCTCCTGTGTGAAATAGTCAATAAGGTTTAAAATCATATTTTGTTCACCTTCTGAATACCGTCGAGGCATTTTACACAATAAAAATACGAAAATGAAAATAAAATCTGACGTTACTTTTGACAAAACAATTTTTTTGACAAGTTTGAAAAATGACAGAATTTCATAACCCATATTTTAGGATATTATTATTGTAGCTTTAAAAAATCAGCTGCTGAACGGCGGCCATTTTGATTTTAAGTAACGACCAACCTTTTTGACGTCATTAATTTGTTTCAGTCTGTTTTTGACCCTTTTAATTTGTTAAAAAGGGTAAGGCAATTGATGACGAAAGTACAAATCCTCGTGAAACGAAGTTTTTTTTATATAATAATTCGTGTATACGAATATTTATCGTATATATTTTTACACAGGTACTATTTAAAAATTTACTGGTTATAAAAACTTAAATATAATACATTAAATGTAGTGGCGGTATGTGCAAACCAACCCAAAACAAAAAAAAAAGGGGTTAAATTATCATTTAGATTTAACCTTTTTAATTTTCACCTGTTACCTAAACAGCAGAAAATTTGATATAAGCATTAATAGTATATTAAACAAAAGGTTTGAAAAAGACTCTTTTCACACGGGCGAGACAAATTATGGACCGAGACAATCGGGTCCCAAATCTCCCAGTTGCAAAGAAATTTTCTAAATTTTTTAATACTTTTTATACACCCAAATAAAAATTTTCACCTCTTCAAAGTAACCCAAATAACATTTTCGGGGAAAAGTTTTAGTTATTTTTGTTCCCTTCTAAATCGATTAACTGGTTAATCGATCTTTGACTTTTTGAATAGTTTGACGAGATTAAACCCTTTTTTTTGAATTTCTTCAGAACGGGCATTTTTTTGCGAAATCAAAATTTTTTTGTATTAAATTGGTACAAAAAACAAAACAAGAAAACTTGACGGTTCTAAATTTTTACACAGTACTTTTAAAATTTTCTGGTTATAAAAACTTAAATATAATACATTAAATGTAGTGGCGGTATGCACTCCTGTGCAAAGCCAACCAAAGCAAAAAAAAAGCATTTTTTGTGCTTCAAACTTATCATTTAGATTTAACCTTTTTAATTTTCACCTGTTACCTAAACAGCACGAAAATTTGATATAAGCATTAAAAATGAATTTCATGTCTGATCAAATTACTGCACCATGTATACAAGAACTATCTTTCAAAATACTTCCTAAAGAGATTGTCGGCATTCTCTAGCAAGCCTTGAGACGTTTTAACATTATAAATAAATCAATTTAAATTTTCTGTTAAGTAAACACATAAGTTTTTAAATTTTCTTGCTGTCCTGTCTAGTTTAAACTTACAGTTTAAAAAAAAGTTTTTTTAATTGCAGTGTTACTTTAAACTAGACCGGATCGATTAGCTGGCACTGACGAGAACTGAATATTGGTGTATAGGTTGAAATAAATTTACTTAAAAACGAACAAGATCCGTTTAGCTCTTTTTGCAGTTTATTTTATTTTTTTTAATTATTTGACTTAAAAAAATATTTGGGTTTTCACCAGAATAAAGATATTTATTTATTTTTTTGAAAAATACACTTTTTTACATTATGAAAAGGTAATTTACTTTTGCAATAATATAACAAAAGACTTGTCAATATAAATTGTTAGCAGAGCTGTCAAAACTGTCAAACAGTTGAAGTACTTTAAGTAAAATTTTACTTGAAGTACTTTTTTGTACTTTAAGTATTTTACTTCAAGTACTTTTTATTAGGAGCTACTTGTACTTGTACTTGATTAGTTTTTATGAAGATACTTGAATTTTTTCCTGGTTTGACCAAGTAAATTATTTGAAGTATTTATTTTAGTACTTGAAGTATTATGATGTACTTGAAGTAAAAAAAGTACTTTAAGTATAGAAAGAACTTCAAGTAAGTAAAAAGTACTTGAAGTAAAAACAATACTTCAAGTAAATAAAAAGTACTTGAATTAAAAAATCAACCAAGTACTCTAATTTACACGCTTTAGATAATCGTACAAACAAGTTAAAACAAGAAATACGCGCAACCGCTGCTGTTTCTATTGTATTGCATTACAGCGCACATATAACTAAGAATTAGAAATTTTGTTCTTTAAATCGGTCTTGTGTCAACGTGAAAATTATAAGTGCTCTGGTCTGGTGAAAACAAAAAGAAAAGATACCTAATAGTAGAAGTAAAAAAATAATTAGTTGTTTTATTTAAAAATTATAAATTTTTATCTTTTTACTTTGAAACCTTATTTATGTTACGCCTATTATTCCTAAATTAAAAAATATTTTAAAATTATTAAAAAGCAAAAGATATAATAATATGCAAACATTTTTGTGAATATTATAACTTATTACCTTCATTTGAACGAAAACCCCTGTATTTTAATAGGCAACTTAAACAAAATTGCCACTAATAAAATGAAAACGACATTTTTTTTTTATCTTGGGACAGTCCACGAAGGCTGATGCCTAAGTACTAACGTACCGTGGGTGTCTTCAGTGAGGTGAGAGGGTGTTTGTTCACACGGGACTTAAATTTTTGGAGATTGGGAGGAGAAGGAAAAACTTCTGCGGGCAGCAGGTTCCATAGTCTTGACACTCTAGGAATAAAGGAACGAAGAAAGCGGGAAGTTCGGGGCCTCTCTAACTGAACTGAAAAAGGATGCATAAAAGTTGCACTACGTGTTGCTCTGTTGGGAGCTGCCAAAGAAGGAATAATACTGGCCAATTCCTCTGAGCAGAAGCCGTTAAAATACCTATAGAAGAGCGACAGATCTCCTACAGCTCGACGATGGGCAAGAAGAGGAAGCCTTTCTGTGAGCGTTGGATCATTAATTAGACGAACAGCTCTTTTTTGAATGGAGTCCAGAATGCTAAGTGTTGTAGGGGACGCCATTCCCCAGACATGAGAACAATATTCCAAAGAGGGTCTGATTTGGGATACATACAGAGTGTACAGATTGGAAGAAGAGAAATATTTTCTGGCTCGAAAGAGGAATCCAATCTTTTTTGAAGCTGCCGAAGCTATGGATGAAATGTGTTTGTGCCAGTTGAGGTTATTCTCAAAAGTAACGCCGACTAGATTAAACGACTCTTTGTTCTGCAGAACTTGGCCGCTCATATGTAAGGGATGTGCCCTGCACTTACATACTGGAGAACAAATCAAAACCTCATGGTGGACACTAACCACCAGGAGGCTGGAGACCAGAAAAGAACAGTAAAAGGGCTACTGCACCTGTCTAAGGTGTCAAACCTTTTTAACTGAAACAAATACACAAGAGATACAACAAGCCCTGTAGGCTGCAGTGTCGAGGCGGACAAAACCTCAACTTGTGTATTTAGATTATCAATCAATCAATCAATCAATGTAAGGGATGAGCATTCGCAGACTTTTTTCGCGACAGCGAACATGACTGTGTTTTTGAGGCATTAAACTGGACACGATTTTTGGCGCCCCAATCTAATATAAGTTTGAGGTCTTGTGAAAGAGATATCTGCATTGACCTGCGCTTGTTTTCAAAATCAGAATTACACGGTGGCTTAAGAAATTGAATACTAGAGTGGAGGGTACTATCGTCAGCAAAACTATGAATGGGATTGATTGTGGAAGAGAGAAGATCGTTAATGTGTAGAAGAAACATCAAAATTGAAGTTAGATTGTTCTGACTTGATTTTGTGTTAATGGGAAATTGAAGTATTTCCCAAGAATAGGTTTTGGGTGCCAACCTGCTGTAGGCACCCATATGAAAACACTCGCTTTTGACAGATGTATCGGATGCCAACGGGTGCCAACGCCAACCCGTTGGCAACCAAAGGAAAAAATATTTTAGGGAAAACCAATATTTCCTATAATAGTTTAAGGTCCAAGCGCTCACCCGAGTACGGCATTGTAGGCCTGTTGCCATAAATTTACATACGAAATTTAACATTATTTCGGACATCGGATGCATGAGATCCCGACTTAAAACGGGACACTTAGCAACCCTACTTGTTGTACTTTCCAATGACGTAGCGCTCAGTCCTTAAAGCTTTTAGGAGTTATTGGAAAACCCCGTTTTAAGGAATAAACCCTCTAACTTCCCCACAAAACATACTACTTAAGTATAATTTGTTTTACTTGAAGTATTTTTAATTACTTCAAGTACTTTGGTGTACTTCAAGTACTTTGTTATACTTCAAGTACTTTGTTTTACTTCAAGTATTTTGTTTTACTTCAAGTGCTTTGGTTTACTTCAAGTACTTGGATTTACTTCAAGTAAAATACTTGGCGTACTTCAAGTAATTTATTTACTTGAAAAAAGCAAGTACATTTTAATGAATACTGGTACTTGTATGAGTAATTTTAAAAAATCAAAAACTTGGTACATGTACTTGAAGTATGGGCAAGTTTTTAATTGCATCGATGGATCCAGCGCATTAAGCGCTGATTCATCAAACCGTTTTTAAACTACCGCTGGAGAGTCCGATGGATTCCATTAAAGCGTTATTATAAAATACTTGAGCAAAAAAATATAAATAAATACGGAAGA
This sequence comes from Listronotus oregonensis, assembly GCA_019359885.1. NCBI lineage: Eukaryota > Metazoa > Arthropoda > Insecta > Coleoptera > Curculionidae > Listronotus > Listronotus oregonensis. The sequence goes on along the minus strand of JAHBCN010000788.1, from coordinate 141,425 downwards.
GAAACACAACAATCAGCTGAGCATTGACAGTTGCAGAACAAATAGCGAGCTTTTTTGAACATTTCGTTTTAATTTGTTCCATTAGAAGTTCTCATTACGTCATTTGACGTTCAGCGCATAAATTCAGCGTACTTTTTACCGATGGAATAAAGAACTTGCCCTATTATTTAAGAGTACTTTGACAGCTCTGATTGTTAGAGTTGTAATGTTTATTAAAATTAAATTATTTTTGAATTAAACACACGTAAAGTGATTCGTTTATTAAAATTGTATAAAATTAGAAATTACACTTACTTAAACACATTAGCAATTTATTATTAAAATCTATTATTTCAAACTTTTGATTATTAGCAGACAAATAAAAACTTTATTTTTCAAAAATATTTAAAAAATATCTACATTTACAAAAAAAAACAAATAATCTTTATTTTTTAATCAATAATCCCAAAATCTATATATATAATTTGCTTATGTGGATATATTTATGTGTAGGTAGGAATATATATTTATTTGTCTGTCCACGTGATTCTGAAGTTATGGCTTGAGCTAAAATCATGAAATTTGGCACAGTGGTAGTCTTTAGCAGTGGCTAAAACCTAACGAAGCCCGTTTTTTGAATTTCGCCCCCGGGACAAAAATAGAAGCAAAAAAGTGTTTTTTTACCGTTAGCCGTACGGAAGGCGTCTTACGGAGACAGAGGCTACTTAATATGGTCTCTCGCCTAGCGGAGACATGCTTTTTATCTGGTACAAAATAAAATATAAAAACCTATTTATATAGCTAAACAGTTACATTTGCTATTATAATCCTATAAATACCAAAGGTATGTACACGTGTATCTCCTATCAGTCAACTAATTTTAAACAGTCACAGTCAAAACGTCAGTAAATTTTTTATTTTTGTTTTTAAATTATCTGATGTATCAGGTAATTCGCTACACGTGTCTAATGATAAGTTATAGCTAAATGTAATATGGATAGTTTACCGTTCCATTAAAAGCACAGGCACTCGCTGGGTCAAGAAAAGGCTAGGAATGCATTGTTAAATTTTGCGATATCGATTAATATTTAAATAGTCACTATACGTTAAAAACAACAATATTAAAATTAGAAATCTTTGAGCCTGGAAATATCAAAAAAAAATGTAAAATCGGCAATATTTCGTTTAATAAATAGAATTATTCCCAAATTAACACGTTAGTGCACCGGTTTTACAAGTCAACGTGTCTTTAATAGAAATATTGTCCGCTGCAAATGTTTAGGAATTTGCTTAGTCTAATAAAAACCAGTTTGTGTTAAGCAATTGAAGTGTGCACTTGCTTTCGTTTTTTGTGGCCTTATGAATCCCGAACTCTATTCTACAAGAAACGGGAAGTAAGTTTTTATTTTTTTTCTACTTTATTATTGACGCTAGAGTTTTAAAAATGTTTATGGTTACTGTCATTTCTCTTGGTATGATATTACACTTATTGACAAAAGGGTGGTTTGTTTGTTTATATATATATATATATATATATATATATATATATATATATATATATATATATATATATATATATATATATATATATATATATATATATATATATATATATATATATATATATATATATATATATATATATTATATATATATATAATATATAATAATATATTTATTGTATATTTGTCGCCTTATAAGAGACTGTATGCAAAATGAACAAAGGAGCACTAACTAATTTTCAGCTTATTTCTACCGAACTAATTTACTGCAGATACGGAAGAAGACAGTGACAAATCGGGCGACGAACATACAGGAGATGTAAACCACTTATGCCGCAGTATACTAAAACAGGATTGTAAAGTTAGACACCGGAAACAAGATTACTATGATGAAGAAGACCTTATTCCACTGGCAAAGCTCTCTCCGCAGATTGGACAAAGTCGTAACCCTGAACCAAGTACGAGTAATGAAAATAAACGCAAAAAGCTTTATAAGAGGACGGATAATCCTCCTAATTTTTCTATAAATAAAACGTGTTTGCCCAGAGAGCCATCTCTAACAGCTAAGGATGCCAATAATTCTGTAGACTTTTTTCTACTGTTTTTTGACGAAAATCATATGTCACAAATCGTATAAGAGACACATCGATATGGCCAGCAAAAAAATAAAGAACTCCATTTTACTATAGACGAGTTATATGTTTTGCTTGAAGGAATTCTTCTTTCAGGATATACAAAATATCCCAATAAAAGATTGTACTGGAATTCCGCAGAAGATGTACCAATAATATTAAGTAACATCATGCGTTTGAATAGATTTGAATTGTTATCACGCCATATACGACTACAAAAAAATCGCCCTTTTCTAGACGTTTTGAATCAGAACTTTAGAAATCACGGAGGACTGGAGGAAGTATTATCAATTGATGAAAGTATGATTCCCTATTAGGGACAGCATTACGCCAAACAATTTATAAAGGGAAAATCCATCCTTTTTGGGTATAAAAACTGGGCAATTTGCAGTAGCAGTGGCTATATGACTTCATTTGAAATTTACACAGGGAAATCGGTTTCAGAAAAACTATTTGGACTTGAAGGTGACGTAGTTATGTCGTTACTAGCAAAAGCTCAAGTTCCTTTTGGTAATGGACACAATTTTTTTTGATAATTATTTTACCATCGTGAATTTATTGAACCATTTATCCGAAGAGGAATATGTGTGCCACCAATAAGAGAAAATCGAACAGAAAGATGCCGCTTTCCTAAGGCCAGTTCATGGAAAGTAAAACCTAGAGGAAACTCTGTCTTTGTTTCGTGTAAAAATATCACACTTGTGCAGTGGAAAGATAATAAAGTTGTAACACTGGGTACAAACTTCTAATGTAACGACATTGTTACTACCTCAAGATAGTGCAATGAATCCAAATCCCAAAAACAAATTCCTTAACCTCAGATTATAGCAGATTATAATAAAAATATGGGCGGAGTCGACAAAATGGATGGTCTTATTGCGCTGTATAGGACAAAAATGCGACATAGAAAATGGTACTGGCCAATAGTCATATTTGCTTGATGCTAGTGTGTCAAATGTAAGAAACTAAAGCCAGATGATCCTAATTGTGCCTTTTTACTAATTGTCCGCAGATTTATCGCCATAAGCTTTCTAAAGTCCTATGGCAAAAGACCAATGAAAGGAAAAACAGCACCAATTGTCCCAGTAACTTCCTGGTATGATAACTTAGGACATACGATACGCTACAACGAGACAGATAGAAGATGTCAAATGTGTAAGAAAAAGATCAATTTAATTTGTGTTAAATTTTGTTTCGAAATTACCATAGCAATTAGTTATCATTATTTTTTTTTGTATTTAACAAAAAAATAAAGTTTTTAACTTCATGCACTAACGGGTTAATATTAAAGTTCATAGGTCATTACCCTGGATCAGCAGATAACCGTGTGCCTTTAGACATTTTAAAAACCCAATAGGTGGATGTGTAAAAAGAATAGTTGGAGCTCTTTCAACACTAAATATCATAATGTGTTATTATTATTGTGCATTATATTGTAAAAAAAAAGTACCAGGACTATAACCACGCACCAAATAGACGCTTCTATTCAGTATAATATGTTTTATTTTAAGTCCTTGATATATTATCTTGATATTTTAACTTCATATTTAAAGTCAACTATTAAGTGTCTATCTTTTAGACAATAGTATAGTATATTATAAGGATTAAAAGTGTTTTTAGCCCGTATGATATATGCTATTTTTTCTCCAACCAAGTCAAAATTAATACATTTAATTATTCAAGAGAGCTCAAATGCAATTGCTTTTAATCCTAGGATTAAAAGTAGCACTTTTAATCCCAGGATAAAAGTGTTGCTAAGCAATGAGCACAAATTGGAGAAAAAATAAAGTTATTGAAAGTATAATACCGAAATGGTAAAATTAAAATCAACAACAAACATTACAAAAACACTTGGTGAAGCAGAAAAACTTCCAAGTTAAAGATCTACAGAATACTGATCCGATGTTGATGATGATAGGCATAGAGAAAATGTATAAATCTAACTATTTCACTAGAGTGTTTTACACTGGCAAAATGTCGTAGCCCTTACCTGTTTTTTACTGGCAAAACTCTTATCGACACTACCTGGATTAAACCAACATAATGTTTTTTCAGCGACAAAATTTTGTAGCTTAAAGAAAAAAACTACTGTCAGTCTGACAAGTCTGACAGAAAACATTGTGTTTCTAGCTAAAATTTGGCTCGTTTTCTCGTGATATAGTCTTGTCGGATATTATTCGAGAAAATATCTTTTAGGTAAAATATTTCTTTGGTTTTATTTAGGTTTTTTGCTTTTATGGCAATTTCGTTAATGATATTTTTTACAAAACCACTCGCCTGACGGCTCGTGGTTTGGTTTTAAATGTCATTCACGAAATTGCCAAGCAACAAACTCTCATACAATCGAAATATTTTGCCGATATTTTTCCCCTATAATATTATACACGAAAATTTTATTTCAAAGCTAATTAAAAAAAAGCCTTAAGCTACGCATATTATATGCAGTATGTCTTAAAATAAAAGTGATAACTAAAAAGAAAATCGGAATAACAGAAAGGAATACTGGATACTTCAAACCGCACCAGAAATGCGCAAATAGCTCGTTAAAGTAATATTTTTAGTTTTTATTTAACAAAGGAAAATATAAATGTTTATAATAATATCGCCATGTGTTTTAAATGCTGTTATTATGGTCATGTGGGAAAATATTGCAGAGGGAACTTATGCTCTCATAAGTGTGGTGAGAAGTAGAATGGCAAACAATGCCTCGAAAGTAAACCCTTAAATTTTCCGCGAGAGATTAAATCTAAAAATGGCAGACACACAGCTAAAAGTATAAAATGCCCGGCAAAATTAAGGGGTCCAATGCATAAACCGGCCAAGTCCATTTTTTGGGCAAAATGAGTTGGGTTTATATTCTTGCACAATTTTAAATTCTGAACCTTCCAGTGCATTTAAATTTTGGAAACTATAGTAAGTGTATAATTGGTTGCCTATGCTCTAATACTTTGCCTAAACCGGTCAAGTCCTGGACTTGACTGGTTTTTGCACAGTGCTGTCAGTCAAAATATTATGATTTATGAACCTGTTGTTATCGCCCTTGAGCTATTACTCTCTTAAATTATTACCGTTTTACGGTCAAAAAATAAGGTTGTTTGAAAGTAAAAGTCAGGATGATCCTTTTGGGGGCACGCATACAGACAGCGATGAAGATTATGTGTCGGTTAATAAAAGACATAACCTCAAACGGTCAACTTCAACAAGTTCGTCCTCGAATAATTCTGATGAAGAAATTCAAGGCATTGCATCTTTCCCTAGCATGTTAGAAGACGTCCCTATTATATTCGAAGGTAGAACTGATCAAATTCCTGGAACTCCTGATAACACGTCACAGCGAGGAAAAAAAAACGACTTGTACGTAAAATATTATGGAAAAGAAATATACAAAAAGCTAGACGAACTAGGGGTGAGCCATATATAAACGTTGCTGGTATTCATAAACCTGGAAAACATATTGGAAGTAACTGCAACTGTAAACTAAAGTATTTTGATGAAAGTGGACACGACACTTGAAACAATATTTCGTAATTTTTGTGCTATGGAATTAAAAAACCTGCAGGATTCTTATTATTTTTAAGACCATATTTTAAAGACAGAAGTACAGCGAGTTAGACCTCGTTCTGGTGATGAAAATAAAAAGAATGCAACATTTACTTACAAGGTAATTTATTACTTGGAATATAAAAACACTCATTTTCGTTTAACTTTGTTGTATTATTTCAGATTCGCTATAATTGTGCGGAAAATTTGCAAAAATGCCTTTCTCTCATTGCATGGGATCACAAAAGCAAGACTTGAGTTATTGCATCAGTGCCTAAATATGGTACACGGAACCGCTCCTGTAGACGGTAGAGGAAAGCATGTATTCAGGCCTAAGAAACTACCTGAAGTCACCAATGACAAGATACGAGAGTATATTCATAGTGATTGAAAATACAAATTATATTATAGACTAAAGTACAACTTGCACCACTATTACCCATCACCTCTCGTCAGTATTGCAAAAATGCATCAAATGTACCTACAGAAATATAAACCTAAACAGTTACTTCATAAAAATAAAAATATACGTATATTGTAAAATATGAATATTATAAAAAGTTTTCTACAGAAAACTTTAAAATGTCTTTTGGTAAACCAAAGTCAGACACACTTAAAAAAATGTGACAAATTAATAAATCAAATTGATGCTGTTAACAATGATGATCAAAAGAGACAGTTAGAGATAGACAAAAAACTACATATTAATAAAGGCAAAACTTTCTATACAGATATTAAAGACAACAATTTTAGCTCAAATCGATTTAAGTGTAGAAGTAATAACATTTGATTTTCAACAAAATTTGCCCCTTCCTGTATCCTGTAGTGGAGAAGTATCCTACAAAATTTAACTTTGGGCAAATAATTTTTGTATCCATGTAGGAAGTAGTGGATTTTTTTTATGTGTATGATGAAACATTTGCCGCTAAAGGACAAAATGATGGAGCCAGTCTGCTACATTATTTTCTAAATAATCACATTAAAGAAGAAGTAACTGATATATACATTTGTTCTGACAACTGTTCGTCGCAAAACAAAAATTTTGTTTTAGTACAGTTTCTTTATACTTTGTTGGTAACTACTGAAAGATTCAGGCTAATACACCACAGGTACCCCAAACCCGGACATAGTTTCCTTTCATGCAAAGCCATAGAAATACAAAGAAGAAAGCACGACAAAATATATTTACCACAAGAGTACTCAAATATTATCGAAAATGCAAACAAAAACTTTAAAGCTATCCATGTAACGCAGAATATATTTTTAAATTTCAAGGTCCATTTGCAGTAGTTTTTTGTATAAAATTCTTTAAGGTAAAACAAAAAATTACAATTCTAAAATATCGAATCATGCGCTATAAAAAACTAGATAATACATTATTATTTAAATGTAGTAAAACAGTCTCCTTGTATTATTTTAATATTTTTGAAATCCGAGATAAGAAGAATCTGCAGCCCCCGTACTACCAAACACTTCAAATAAGATGTATAGTGAAGGAAGAAAACTAAAAAAATAAATTTGATCACGATATGACCTGGCTGAAAACTGTGTGCCACAATGTGGTTCTATGAAGTAATAAGAAAATACCATCAGAGATTTTGGCCAGATGATAAAGAAACTTCCGTATTAGAATTCAGTTAAGATGAGTAGATGCAAATATTTTATGATTGTATCAAAAGTTGAGTTAAACCATGTATGAGTTTATTTTATTCAGTAAATTAACAAAAAATATTATTTTTGAATTCAAAGTTTGTTATATTAAAAGAATAATGCAGCAGAATTATCTGCAATTGACAGCAAATACGAAAATATGCAAAATGTTTTAGTTTCCTCAACATTTTTCCTTATGTGACTTGACTGGTTTATGCATTGGACCCCTCAATTGCTCATATCATGTTTTTATATTTATAAATAAATGTAACTTGAATTAAAAGAATGTATTATTATTATTATTATTATTATTATTATTATTTTGAAAGATCCGACATGACGTATCTCATGGCTCCGACCCCATAGGGCGTCATGCGGAAGGCCATCCGTATCGAAGACCACTCCTCGCGTCCGCTCGGTCAGTGATCTTCGGCCAAATTCATTTGCCTCAGTAAACGAAGGGACCCAAGGACAACAGATTTCTGCATTTTCATCACCAGTTGTTCGGGTGAATGTTGACATGCGGGAATACACTTCAGCTCCCCCAAAACATTTTCCTTTATGCCCCCCAAAACGCCGACAATCAGAACAACCAATCGCACGTTATACTCCGAATAGAGCCTCCGAAGTTCGCCAAGTAGATCCTGATATTTGGCTCGTTTCTCCCGTTCCTTTATATCGATGTTAGTTTCCGCTGGGGCGGAGAACTCAATTGCATACATAGGGTTATTTCTTTTATCAAGGAGAACGATATCAGGTTTATTGGCGCGAATTTGATGCGTAGTTGGGAATGCATAATTCCAATATATGCGACAGTTGTCATTTTCCACTACTGCCTCGATATCGCCGGGAGCAAAAGGCAAAATTGCCGTTTATTATTATTATTATTATTTAGAAAGATCCGACATGACGTATCCCATGGCTCCGACCCCATAAGGCATCATGCGGAAGGCCATCCGTATCGAGACCACTCCTCGCGTCCGCTCGGTCAGTGATCTTCGGCCAAACTCATTTGCCTCAGTAAACGAAGGGACCCAAGGACAACAGATTTCTGCATTTTCATCACCAGTTGTTCGGGTGAATGTTGACATGCGGGAATACACTTCAGCTCCCCCAACACATTTTCCTTTATGCCCCCCAAAACGCCGACAATCAGGACAACCAATCGCATGTTATACTCCGGATAGAGCCTCCGAAGTTCGCCAAGTAGATCCTGATATTTGGCTCGTTTCTCCCGTTCCTTTATATCGATGTTAGTTTCCGCTGGGGCGGACAACTCAATCACATACATAGAGTTATTCCTTTTATCAAGGAGAACGATATCAGGTTTATTGGCGCGAATTTGATGCATAGTTGTGAATGCATAATTCCAATATATGCGACAGTTGTCATTTTCCACTACTGCCTCGATATCGCGGGGAGCAAATGGCAAAATTGCTGTTTCGTCAATGCCGTAATAATGTCTGAGGTGATAATAAAGTACCCGAAGCGCATCGTTATGTCGGTGGATGTAACCACTTACAGCATGCACTGGACAGGCTGACAATAAGTGCATTAGTGTTTCGGGTTGCTGTCGACAAGCTCGACAAGCAGTATCAGGAATGTTAGAAAACTGGCTTCGGTATACCAACGTGTTTATCACCCCATCCTGGCATGCTAGTAGGAAACCCTCGGTCTCAGACTTGAGCTCAGCAGATTTCAAAACCCAAACGTGAGCTTTCGAGATAGATTGAGTCTTTCTATGTTTCGGTAAAATACTCCGTGTTGCGGCCTATTAATGTGATCTTCTAAAAGCATCTGCTGTTCTGCTCTTTTAACTGCAGTTCTTACGTCTTTAGACTCAAGCCTTACAAGTGACTGGTCGTCGTTTGGATCTATTGCAAATCTGAGACCGAATTTTTCCGCTGCTCGCTCCGCTGCCTTAAATAGAAACGCTCCAACATTAGCTGTTTCGTGTGCTCTTACTAGTTGCATCAGCGGATCAGTACTATTGGCAACTTGACAAGCAAGACTCAAAACCAGTCGATCGTGCATACACTCTAAGCTTAAAAGGCCACGACCTCCCTGGTGGCGTGGGAGGTAAATACGGGATGTTGATGAGCGCGGGTGGATGCTACGGTGAAGATGCATCATTTTTCGTGTGCTGACGTCCAGCTCGCGCAGTTCCTCTCGCGTCCACTTAACCACTCCAAAAGAGTATAGCAATACAGGCACTGCTAGCGTGTTGGTAGCAAGGACCTTATTTATTCCGGATAGTTCGGATTCCCAAATTCTCCGTAAACGTCGCCTGTAATTGCCTCTAAGCTCGGTCTTCACAGCTCTAACATCTTGAGTCCGGTTTTGGTCGATTCCTAAATATCGATAATTCTCGTTGTTTTGTAGAGGGCGAAGTAGCGCGCTATCGGCAAGCTGGTCAGCTTCTAAATCGTTTCCGAACCGGCCTTATTTAGCTTAAGTTTTGCACACTTGTCGAGGCCGAACTCCATTCCAACATCTCTGGTGTATTCGTGAACCACTTTAAGAGACTGTTGTAGGTCTAGCTCGCTAGTTGCGTACAGTTTTAGGTCATCCATATAAAACAGATGGGTTACCTTATGCTCACGTCTTCCAGGTGGTCCACAGCAATATCCGCGTGTCTTTCGAAGAGACACGGACACGGGAAGCAGCGAAATACAAAATAGCAAAGGACTGAGTGAGTCACCCTGAAATACGCCCCTTTTAAACGTTATGGGTTCGGTAATAATTTTTTGTGCTCCAGATGTTATAGAGAACCTTGATTTCCAAAGTGACATCAGTCGCTCAATGCATCGAATTAGGTTAAGAGGAACCTTAAGATCTTTAAGCAAATGCAACAGTAATTCGTGAGATGTTGTGTCAAACGCTTTTTGTAGTCAATCCATGCCATATTCAGGTTGCGTTTGTATTGGATTGAGTCTTGTGTAATGCATCTATCGATTAGGAGATTTTCTTTGCAACCACTTGATTCCTCTTTTCCTCCTCGCTGCTCCCCTACATCAGAGAGTATGGGATCAACTGCACTCAATGTTCTAGAATATAAAATTCTGGTGAAAGCCTTGTAGCAAGTATTGAGGCAAGTGATCGGTCTATAGTTTTTGGGTAGTTTTAAATCCCCCTTTTTGGTATCAATATGGTTCGGCCTTCAACAAACCACTCAGGAATTGGCGTGTCCTCGTTGAGCCAAGAATCAAAGATTCTGGCTAAATGTGGATGTGTACTGGGAAATTTCTTCCACCAGTAGTTGTTGATACCATCCGGACCAGGTGCAGAATAGTTTTTACACCATCTAGGGCACTTTTCACCCCTCCGGCGTGATTGGCGCACTCTCATGCTGGTCAAGCTGCTTGTCCACACAATAGGCTCTAAAGTTAGTCAATGCTGAAGTATCTCGTTCCAATGGCTTTGAGACTTCGTAAACATCCTTCCAGAACTGTTCCACGACATTTGCTGATGGCGGATTTTCAATTGTTGGTGTTGAGTCTGCGAGAAAGCTAGAAGGCCTAGTTACGAATTTATTTGTGTCTTTTGTCTTTATCCCTCTAGCCTTTTTCTTTAAGCTGTTGTTTATAACACCCAAGGATCGTATGCGGTCTAGGCAACGCTGTTTGATGATGAGAAGCACACGTCTGTTAAGTGTATGGTGTTTTTGGCGTAGCTTTAAAGCTATTTTCCTGATTTTTCCAGTGAAAGGTCTGTTGGATGATATATATTCTAATACACTTTTTATACGTGATGCCTCTTTTCCGTGTCAAATCTATTTTCTTGGTTATTTGCTGTATTCGGCGTTCGGTCTTTTGAAGAGTTTGGTGAAAAGCTGTCTGAGCGGTAGTTAGGAATAACTTGTTACGCAGCCTCATAAAAGCGTTGTTAAGTGCCAATATATCTGTATGTTCTGAAAATCTGTCTCGAAGTGCATTGTTCGCTTGTGCGATATTTTGAGGCTTTATGTGGTCTTGATATTGATGTTTACAAGTCTTTCGTTAATTCATTATCGGTGTTCCCGGGAGCGATCTCGTTTATCATTCCACCGCATGATCTTGTTCTGGATCCTGGATAGGTTCCAGGTCTTGAGGTGGCTCCTGTTGTTTTGGAGTTCTAACATAACCAGAGCGGTTAAGATAAGCTACATAGTCTCTAAACGCTGTTCGGAGAGATGACTGAATTCAGGGTGTTTAGCACCATGCGGCATGCATTCGTCTCATGTAGCCTCTAGCGGTGGGGTCGCTGAATGTATATGCATCCATCAGATCGTCCCTAAGCTCGTCCGTCCACGTGAAGCGCCCATGTCCATTGCCAAGGTCGTTTAAGGGCGTCCGTCCAGTTGCTCCTCCAACCTGCCCTGCACCCCTATCCGAACGGGGTGGATTGTTGGGAGCTTGTCATCATTGCGTTTTGACAAGCGAGATATCCGTGACCCTGCGGGATGTCCCCCACAGAGTCTCGGCGGTCCGGTATTACATAGGCTACCGGACCGATTTAAGGCCTCTCGTAGGTTGCTGTTGGTACCCAACCCCTTCAAGCTCGCTGGCAGTACCGTCTTGCTTGGATTGTTCGTGTTCGGTAGCACCAGGAACAATGTCAAGCATTGTCCTGGTGGCCAATATTATTATTATTATTATTATTATTATTTTTTTTTTTTTTTGTGTCTCCTTGCAGGGAAATTATAACTAGTTCGGCTTTTAATGCAAGAAACCAGTTACGGTAAGTCTGATCCCAGAAACGACCTGACTATATTTGGGATCAAGGACCACCGACTTTTGCATTGGATGGTAAGTATTTTCTGGGATTCCAATTTTTTTTTGGTCGGTAGTTAGGAATAAGTTGTTATTATTATTATTATTTATTATTATTATTATTATTATTATTATTATTATTATTATTATTATTATTATTATTATTATTATTATTATTATTATTATTGATCCTAATTAAAAAAGATACAAATAATATCTCTGTACAAAGCTTGAAAAATTCTGTTTGACATGTAATGACTAATTCTTTCTCTAATAGGATAACGCATTTAATGACACTAACAGAGATTTGTCTCTTTGACAGGATTTTATCTGCGGAGAAGTATGGAGACTTAATCATATTTTCTACTACTCATAATAAATTTGATGTTAGACATGTGATTTATGTAGATATAGCCGCTTTTAAATTATAATGGCCCAGTTCATTTCAAAAGAAAGTTTTGTTTACACAGAGCTTTCGTAAAAAAATCCAAAAAACGAAAAGGTTACTTTTATCAGTCTAGCTTGAATTAAGCTTTTACTTAAATCATATTATTATGGTATTTGCTAAGCGACACAATAATGGCATTGTTAAGGAATGTTTTTGACCTTTAATAACTCAACAAAGTGGCAATCTTCCCATGTTTGTGCCCCTCCCCAAAATCTTCCTGTCTGTCAAAAAACAACTTCCAGTAAATGTAAAGTAAATTGAAGACAAAAAGGTGCTATTTCACATTAACACAGGACATTCTACAACCCGGTCTGTAAATGGCCGAATACCAGTGCCGAAGAAACGGAAAAAAGAAAATGTAAAATATCTTTATTTAATATTAAAAATCCTTGTTTCTTCTCTAAATTTACCGTAATAATTTAAAGTTTATAATAAGCAATAATATTCTGATTATAATAAGTATTTTTAATTTTAATACCTATTTATTTCGAAAACAAATTAGCTCATTTTAAAAAATGGCAATATTTATAAAATTTTAAAATTAAAAAATATATGAGGGGTTTATTCCAAAAATCAGACAAATCTAAAATAACACATTTTTAGTTTATTATGCCATAAGATAGTTTTCGACATGCTGAATCGTATGCACATATTAACTTCTTAAAAAAAGACAAGTCCGCAGATATAAACGATTAAAATATGCTTTATTCTGCAAAAACAAGACAAGTCCAGTTCGTTTCCACCAAGAACCAGACAAGTCCAAGGACTTGTTTGAATTTCGCGCGCGGCATTCTAGTCAGTTTTGGCGAAAGAATAGTGTGTTCGTTCTAGATCTTTTCGTGATGCTTTTTGCAATATGGGGACCAGTAAATGGCCAAAAAAACATCCAAAAAAACCAAAGAGGGAGAGTGTTATGACGCTAAAGTACGTGGTCAAGAACATGTAAATCATGTTGGTAAACTAGTTTCAAAGCAGGTATTTATTTTTTATGAAGAAATATCAAGCTTAAACGTGTCTAAAATATAACGCTGTTTGTATTGATACTGTGCAAAAAATTTAATATGAGTTTGACAATATTTGAAAGAATGCTAAGCTTATTTGGCAAAAGTCTTTAGTTTTGTTATTTGTTCGAAATTTCAATGTTTTGACAAGATAGATGTTACTAAACGAAAAATTTTCATAGACAATTTTAATAAAATGGAGACAAAGGATGCACAAGATGCATATCTTTGTGGACTGATATATGTTCGTTTAATTGCAAGAAAGAGACCGCGAAACGCTGGTCCTAATACCAGAAAAGATCATGCTGCATCTTTCGCATATAAAGTTCGTTGTGAAGGACAAGATATCCCTGTGTGTCACAAAGCTTTCCTTAGCTTGCATGTGATTTCTAAAAATAGAGTTACTAGATTACAGTATAGTTTATTATCCACTGGATTATCACCTACAAGCAAACAGGTAGCCATCGCTCATGACCAAGGAATCTCCCCGATGCAGTAAAAAACTTGGGGGAAAATCATATAAACTCCTATCAAGCTAGAAAATCTCACTACTCTCAACGAAGGTATCTTCCAGAAGAATTAACTATTGCCATTTTGGGTTTCCAAGATCAGACACCTGTTCTGTTTGCGATTTACTTCTACAAAAAATTAACGCTGTTGAAGATAAAGCGCAAAAAATTCAATACACCTTAGAAAAAGAACTACACCTGAAGAAAGTTGAAGCTTTTAGAAAAGAAAAGAAGAAATTTGTCCTTAAGGCCAAGCAAGAAGAAATAACATATTTGTCATTCTATTTTATGCAGAATTTACCTCTCCCGCATATTCCTAGTGGTCCAGTATATTACTCAAGTTGTGGTACCACGTCTTTGGCGTACATGATTTATCAGATGATTCGGTGACCCTTTGTCGCTATCTAGAGCATGAAGGTAAAAAAGGAGCGAATGATGTAGCATGGATATATGCTGTTAGATGCCATAAATACATTGCCAGATAACAAAAGACATGGCGAACTGGTCTTGATCTCTGACGGTTGTCCTGGACAAAACAAAAATAAGACAATGGTTCAGTTTCTTTACTGCTTGGTCCATGTTTTGAAGATTTTCTCGAAAATAACTTACCTTTTTCCGGTTCGTGGTCGCAGTTATCTTCCGAATGATGAGGATTTTGCATTAATTGGGACTAAAAAGAAAAACACAAAAATTATAGAAATACCTGAAAATGGTACAAACTAATACTGAGTGCGAGAAAATATCCATCGCCATTTAAATTGAAGCAAATGACTTATCAAGTTTTTTTTGATATAATAAGAGCCGTGGAACCTCTATTTCTTAAATCTCCTAAACCTGCTCTCAAACTTCAAGAAGTACGAATGATAATGGTAGACAAAAATGATCGCCATGTTAACGCAAGACCATCATATTTTGGGTCATGGGGCGACACGTAGTCGTTACTAAATCTTTTAATGAAAACATCTCCACACTTGATGTACCAAGGCTTTACCAGTCACCTCTAGGAATTCAGCCTGCAAAGAGGCAGGATGTTCTGAAACTCGTGCAATATTTGGAAAACCTCGAACATTGCCAATATTATCAAATTTTATTCGCTAATTTGCTCTCTTCACAAGATATTGTTGGGCCAAATGAACTCAATGTTGAAATTGATGCGACGATAATTCTGATGGATGTGAATAGTTAATGTTTACATGTTTTGAGTTTTTATCACGTTAATTTTTGTTGGAAGTAATGGTTGAAAAAATTATATACTTTTTAGTTGTAGTTTTTCTGCAAATACCAGATAAGTCCAATTGTTTTTATTTTTTGTTTTATTAACAGCGATATTTTTTTAAAATTATATTATTATGCAAATATAGGATAATAGACTAACAATACCTTATAAAAAAATTGACTTCTTATTACGAACTACAAAACAAGATACACATTTTTTTTAATTACTGAAAAATTATTTTTTTGGACTGTTCTGGTTTTTGGAATGAACCCCCATATATTGTAAATATTATTAATTTTGTATACTAAATTTAAAAAAAAATACAATAAAAAGCTTATTTTAAAAATAGTATAAAAGACAAAAAGTTATTTACCTTTCCTGTAAAATTAAAAAAAAATGAGGTTAAACCCTTTTCAAAATAGCCAATTCAATTAAAATGGAATTTGACGGTGGGTAAGTGAGTTTTTCAAATTTATAAATTCCTCATGATAGTTTTTATTAATTAAAAGAATACATATCATTAAAAATATTTTTAAAATGAATCGCTTTCAATGATAAAAATAATCGCAAATGTATACTAAAAGGTATTAAATAATAGTTTCTTTATTCTTATAAAATTGCAGGGCCACCGCCAGAAAAAAATGTAGAGGGGGTCAAAAAGTTTAAGTCTAGTTACTAGTCTAGAATTAATTAAATTAAAAACACAAATAAAAATACCACAACTTTAATTTCTCCTGGGCGTAAAATTTTGGTATTTAGACGAAAACTGTTTTATTTTAAGTAATTTTTAAAAACTCAGGGGGGTCGACGGACCTCCCCTGACCCCCCTGCCGGCGGCCTTGTGAAATTGTACAAATTATCTTAAATAAACAATTTTTTTTAATACACATAATCCTGTTTATTGCTATACTCGATATTGTTCTATGTAAAAGAATAAATTGTATCTTATGTAAAGTTATTTTTATAAACATTAGTTTATAACTGATAATCAAACAAATCCTATTATCAATCTGCTACTACTAAATAATATATATTTATATAATGTTTAAAAATAAATATTAAATAATATTTGTTATGTTCTACTTTATAGGCTACTGACTTTGTTAAAAAAAGAGGGGTAAAAAGAACTACAAGGTTAAAGAGGTTTTGTCGTTTTATACGTTTTAAAATATTAAAAAACCGCGAAGAGCAGTTTTAAAAATTTAACTTAAATTCTATGCACTTTTTGTACAGAAACATCAAAAGAAAATTCATTTTTTTAATGTCACCTTTCCAAGTAAAAAAAAAAAGAAAAAATATTTAAAAGATGATTTTTTTACTCATAACTTTTGTCTACGTGTGTTAGGATATTTAAAAAAATGCTGACAGAAAATTGGATAATAATGTTAAAATTTCCTTAACCCAGATCTTATATTTAAATAGGTAAATATAAAAAATTTGGTCAGCAAAACAAGAAGCTAGTAAAAGCTGTATTGTTGCATTTTTTAAAATATAGGTAAATCCAGGAGACATGTTGAATGAAACCTCGTAGTTACTTCACCCTGTAGATGTACATGAAAATTATTTTAGTTATGGGTAGCTTAATTTTATTATACCTCTGTTGAAAAATTGGCATAAAAATGTGCAGATTTTAAAAATATGTTCCTCTTTATATGTCCCAAAATATCTTATGGGCACAAACCAAAAAAAAAATCTATATAGTATTTGAACTTAAATTTACTTTAATAATATGTCAGAAATGTATAATTTTAAAAAATATATACAAGAATATAACGATATTAGCTTTTTAGTTGGCATAATAATAATATTAAATGTTAAATCAAAATATTTTAACTCTAAACAAATATATAAAATATTATTTCGTTGGATTTAGAAGAAATTTCTGCTCTTTTTATGCGTTTATATTGGAATTAATAAACAGTTAAGCTTCAACTTCTCAGTGATTTTTTGGGCCACCCCATGGGCCTGCACAAAAATGTCCCATTTAAAAGATGTTTCTATTGATTTAAGAAACAACATACTCAATACTCATGTCC
The DNA here is from genome assembly GCA_019359885.1 of Listronotus oregonensis. Classification (NCBI taxonomy): domain Eukaryota; kingdom Metazoa; phylum Arthropoda; class Insecta; order Coleoptera; family Curculionidae; genus Listronotus; species Listronotus oregonensis. The sequence goes on along the minus strand of JAHBCN010000788.1, from coordinate 124,161 downwards.
TTTACGAAAAAAAATATATTTTTTACCTAGTTATACTAAAGAAAAAAATAAGATTTGACTTATTCTCTTAACCCTAGAAAGATGAGGCGGCTAGGGTGGAAATGATTATAATTAAAAAAATATATATATTTCTTTTTTTTTTGATATCTTGTACCTTACTAAAAATGTTTGTATCTCTCTTTATGAAATAGGTTTATAAACTGTTATAAAACATTTTTTCCTCTAACTGACACATAAAAAGAAACCTGATGAGTTACCCGGAACGAGTGCAGATGCTGGCCCTAGCGGTGTAAATACACAAGTAAGTCTTTGTTATAGAATTATAACAAACGTGTATGAGTAAAATATCTATAAAACAGTTTTTTTTTCTCTAACTGACACATAAAAAGAAACCTATTGAGGTGCCCGGAACAAGTGCAGATGCTGGCCCTAGCGCCCCTAGAGCTATAAATATACAAGTAAGTCTTCATTGCAGAATGAAAACGAACGTGTATGAGTATCTATTTTCTAGGAAGCAGATACGGGTAAAATTATAGAGGCAGACGTGGAGAAATCAGTAGGCAAAAAACGACTACATAGGTTCAAAAGCGGATGGTTAGATATCAGAGAATTTAAAGATTGGCTCTTTAGATCAGACAAGTTTAAGAAAGATAATCCTGTGATAGAATATGGCATGTGCAATTGTGTAACGTGAAAATATTTCCTTATAAAAATGATATCCTTAGACATGGTAAAACGGAAAAGCATTTAACCATGTTTAAAACAGTAAAAGAAAATAGGGATATGCATGATATGATAAAAGATCAGTCGCATTTTTATCGTGTTAAAAATGCAGAATTGATAATGGCTGCGGCCATAGCTGAGTTAAACATTTCGTTTAATTCAATGGAAACATTGATCCCCTTTAGCCGAAATGTTCCCCGATAGTAAAATTGTCAAAGATTTTGCTTGCAAAAGAACAAAGATTACTTTAGTCATTAAAGAGAACCTAGGAAGGCATTTGCAAGAAAAACTTTTTACCTTGCTTTAACAAAAGGGTACTTTCTTCTCATTATTAATGGATGAAACCACCGATGTGAGAGCAATTATACAATGTGCCTTTACCATAATCTTTTACAGTGATTCAAAAAATAGAACAGTAACTAGATCAATCTAAAGCACCATTCCTGTACAAATTAAAGCCAGAGATAACCAAATTATTAAAAACGTTGTACTGTAATTTTATTGACTTTTCTCCACTTACAAACAGAGACGTGTTAAAATTTGATCATACGAATCCAAATATTATTTTGAGTAATGAAAAAATATACTTAGGTATAGCAGCTCACCATACGTTAAAAGAGTTACAAAATGAGCCCAATTTTGATCCCAACTCCTTAAATACGTTTATGGTTTCTTGTCTAAAATTTTATCACATATTGGCTACTGAAATAAAAAAAAAACGTTTTGACTTTCAAGATGAGCTCTTCAATATTATTGTTTTGGATCCACATGTTGCTCACAAGTTTGTTTAAAAATCATTGGTGCCTGTAATTGAGAGATTTCCATTTTTGAAGGAACATGTGGATCTGCAACAACTAGATAATGAATGGAGGGATCATGCCTTACTAGACCATAAATCTTTAGGTCCTAATCCCAACTTAGATGCCGGTAAGTATTGGTCAATGGTATTTACTTTGAGAAATGTTGGCAACATACCCATGTTTAAAAATTTGAAAACTTTTTTCCTTTCTACTCATATTGCCATTTTCAAATGTCAGTGTGGAGAGACTTTTGGTTTAATATAGATATTTCAGATGTTTCTTTTTTTATTGTAAAAAACCGTTATATTTTTGTTGCTGTTTTTTTTTATATTTTATTGTTATAATAACAGATAACCAATACAATGTATATTTTTACCTGAAAAAATTGAAATAAAACATTTAGTTTGCTGCTTTATTTTTCTTTCAATCCGGATGACATCTCGCATGTTCTATGATAATATATTTCAACCCCTCCCCCAGTTCATGCAATAAAATTCTTTATTTTCAACATTTTTCTCAAACTTTTACCGTTGCCAGTAATTTGCCAGGAATCGACATTTCTACTACCAGTAATTTTGTGTCGCTGCTCCGGCAACACTGTTCAGGACATCTCATTTATCGCTGGGAGCTGCCGTGTGGCGTACGTGTCAATAAGGTAAGTAGATATCACCGATTTTGAAATATAACGACCGCGTGAGTTAAAATTACGCATGATTATCTTTTACGTGACTTTTATGATTTTGACTTTTATGATTTATTATTTTTTATCTTATTATTACTGTATATTATCATAACTTATATTGTCACTTTCTTTTTATACATATTGAAGCAAAAACATAAAACAATGGGGAGTAGAAACTTGGCCGAAGACCATATTCTGCCCGCTCTTATGCAAAGGGACTCAGAAGAAGCTTTTATAGATAAGGTACAAAAATAGGAGCCGACGCCAAGTGGAAGTGTAATCCTAGACGGGCAAAGCAGTACTTAACAACCAGTCTCCACATCGGCTTCTCGTAGGATCATAGCCTTGCGACAGAGAACTATCAGAGGTAAGAAAAGACATTGTTGGTAGACGTCAAAGTCAACGAGGCGTGGCAGAGTCTCAGCGGTAAACATTGTTCGAGCTCAAAGAGATCCAAGCTCTTCAATATGTTTTTAACTGATGAGATAATTATGGAAATCGTACGATGGACTAACGCCGAGATATCATTGAAAAGACAGAATTCTATGACAAATGATACTTTTCGTAATACAGATAGGGATACCATATATCGACTATGCGGAAGAAGATTGTTACAATGCAAAATTTTTAATTTTCGAGTTTCCGGAGCAAAAAATTTAAAAAGTCATATATTTTTATTTAAAAAATGTTACAACTATAAGTACATTATCTAGATGGATCAAACGATAATGTACTTATAGTTGTAACATTTTTTCTAATAAAAATATATGACTTTTTAAATTGTTTGCTCCGGAACTCCGAAAATTAAAAAATTTTGAGTTGTTACACTCTTCTTCTGCATGATCGATATAATCATATGTTCACAGACGAGCTTTTTGATCGATATTCGTCAATGGTCTACGTCTCTGTGATGAGTCGTGATCGTTTTGATTTCTTGATACGATGCCTTAGAATGGATGACAAAACCATACGGCCCACACTTAGAGAAAATGATGTTTTTACCTCTGTTAGAAAAATATGGGATCTCTTTATCTACCAATGCATACACAATTTTACTCCAGGGGCTCATTTGACCATAGACGAACAGCTACTGGGCTTAAGAGGGCGGTGTCCGTTTTGGATGTATATTTCCAACAAGCCAAGTAAGTATGGAATAAAAACCTTATGATGTATAATAGTGATACTAAGTACATGATGGAATGCCTTATTTGGGAAGAGGAACCCAGACCAACGGGGTGCCACTCGGGAATTCTATGTAAAGGAATTATCAAAGCCTGTACATGGTAGTTGTCGTAATATTATTTGTGACAATTGGTTTACCTCAATCCCTTTGGCAAAACGCTTACTTTGAGAACCTTATAAGTTAAGAATTGTGGGAACCGTACGAACCGTACGAATAAACGCGAGATACCGGAAGAAACAAAAAAGCAGTCGCTCTAGGCCAAGGGGGACATTAAGGTTTTGTTTCTACGGACCCCTTACTCTCGTCTCATTTAAACCAAAACCAACGAAAATACCTACTTGTTATCACCTTGTGATAAGGATGCTACCATCAACGAAGCTACTGGTAAACCAGAAATGATTATATATTATAATCGAACAAAAGGCGGAGTAGACACACTAGACTAAATGTGTTCTCTGATGTCCTGTTTCTAAAATCGTCTTTAATTATATTTTAGATGTTGATACTGGTTTACATCCTAATGTTTTTATGTCCGATTTAGCCGAAACATATTACACTGCTGCTGCTGGCATGATGTTATGGGGCCAGTACCACTAAGACTTTTTTGTACTTGGCATGTAGACAAAGCCTGCGAAAGAATATTAAAGAAAAAATAAAAAGCCAAGAAAAACAAGCTTCTGCTTACAAGGTGGTAAGAGCCCTTATAGAGGAAAGAGACAAAGTGTCTTTTGAACAAGTATTAATACAAACAGTAACAGATACGCAACATGATGCCGAACGGCAATGTGTTTCTAAATATTTCAAAACATATTATATTCATAATAAACAATCCTGGGCTTATGCTTACCGTTTTCATTTTGCAATAAATACCAACATGCATTTGGAGCGAATGCATTGCACAATTAAGTATATTTATTTAAACGAAAAGGTTGGTAAACGAATAGACCAAAAAATATTTGCACTGATAAAATTTATTAGAGATACACTTTTTAAACGTCTAATTATATTTAATAAAGGTGAGTGTATAATATCGCAAATGCAAAAAAACTTGTCCCACAGTCCTGTAACTCGTATTAGGAAAAGTTTCATCCAAATTAAGAACAATAGGAAATCGACACAATATAGTGAAACAAAAAATGAAAAGCGAAATATAAGAAGAAGATAATCAATGGAATGTGATGTCGCCAGATGGTAAAGAAATATATGAAATTAAAAGACACAACTCTGCTTGTAACTGCAATTTACGATGTGCTGAATGTAATACATGCATTCATGCATTTCTTTGTTCTTGTCCTGACAATGCAGTGAAGTGGAATATGTGTAAACACATTCACTACATTTGTTTACATTTAAACAAGCAAGCTATTCCCTCTGATGAAAATAGTCGACAATTATAATTTGAATTTTCATCTGATCAAAAATCAGAAATTTAATGCCAAATAAAAAAAATAAATTTTATTAAATAAATATTTTTGAATAAATATCAAAAATTTATAAAAATTTTAAAATATTTTATTTATATAATTATAATTTATATATATTATATATATTTTATATATATATATATATATATATATATATATATATATATATATATATATATATATATATATATATATATATATATCTTGTTTGGTTTTAGGAAGGTGGGAGGTAGGAAAACTCTTAAAACACCGGAAGAACTGCGAGAAACCTTACAAAAAATTTGATGAGATAAAGATGGAAATTAATACCTTGAAAGATTATAGAGCTGTGGAGCAACCTTTAATGCCCATGGAACCATTATAAGCTACCTTGAAAAAGGAAAAATCCCAGCTACTTACTCTGTTAACTTCTGAAAAAAAAACGGCAATAATTTCTCAAAGAAAATTTATTTTAAAAAGAAAAAAAAACAAAAAGAATGTCCAATTTAGTGTGTCTAAATACAGAAAAAAATATGTCAAATGAGCAAACTCTATTGGTTCTAACGCCAAAATTCAGATAACATGATGATTTGACAAAGAGGATCTTCTCTTATATCTATTTGTCATAAATAATTATACTAGGACAAATGTAATGTTATTAACTTTCGTTTATGTTTTTGTATATTATAAATAAAGATACAATAAATCCGGGGTTTACTGCCGGTTTGATCGCTAGACTCTTGTCTCATGCACTTGTTTCTCGGCAGTCCGGTACGCGACGAAAACTCGACCATTTATTGAATTAATGTATATTTAAAATTGTGACTCTTATAATAGCTTTGTTATCGGTAGAACATGTAAAAACTAGAATATTAGAACATCTAACAAGATCAACGTCGGCCTTTGGTACACATTTTAAGGAACCTCAAACACAACTTAAGTCTACATAAAATTCAAAAATCTTGCACAATACCACATCTTAAAACTTTAATAGACTAGATTTTCTCGAAAGAGCTTAATACTAACAACTTATGTCTTAACACTTAAGTTAACCTTAATAGACCTTTTGCTGTCCGCTTCCATTCCTGGGGATCTCAAAGAACTTCACACCCCTTTTCCGCTATTTCCTCCTTATAACAATAATACCCCCCAATTAAATAATGCAACCGCTTCCTTACTAACTCCACTAACACTTTCTCTGGGAATGTCAGAAGGAGTTGGGGGGTATTTTCACGTTTTTTTCGCGTTTTTCTTCACGCTTTTTTAAACAAAATGTTTTTTACAATTTTCATAGTTTACTATAATTTACGGTCCTGTTCAGAGGTAAGAATTTTTTAGTCATATTAAGGGTTTTAAAATAAAAATATTTTAATTGGATTTCTTAAAGGCATCCTTTTTGAGCATCATTATAAATTTTCGGTTCCTTGGCAACAACTGCACTTCAGCTAACCTTGAGGTGGTACATCCTTTTCTTGCCCTTAAAGTGGTCGTCTGTCCTTTTTATACGTCAGTACATTAATTTAAAACAATCTCTTTGACCAAACATTAGTTGACTAAAAACTGAATTTCACGCTTGTTTGCTGCACTCCGCCTGCCTCCATTCCTGGGGGCCTCATAGAACTTCAGACCCCTTATAACCATAATAACCCTTTTTAAACAATGCAACCGCTTCCTTTCTAACTATACTAACACTTCCTTTACAATTTCCCAGCATCGTAAGCTTTTTGGCAGACTACTGGGAATGTCGGGAGAAGGAGTTAAGGAGTATTTTCACGCTTTTTCAAAAAAAACATTTTTCATAATTTACTATCATTTACGGTCCGATTCAAAAGTAAAAATTTATTAATTATATTAAAGTTTAAAAATAAATAGATAAAAATGGATTTAACATCGTGGCAAAATAAACGTCCTTTAATGCAAGCCGAACTTGAAAAATATATTTTAGAAATCGGGACTTTTTAGAGAACAGGAATGAGATATTAAGGATAACTACGTAGGTTAACCTGACGTAGATATTCAGAGCGAACAGAGTGTACCTGAAAAACATGGAAGACGACAGTCACCTTCCAGGTCCCAAGGGTAAGGCCCAGACAATTGAAACTCCGAATCAAGCGTGGGACTTACTATTTAGCAATAATATATTAGAAATTGTTGTACTTCATACCAATCAGGAAATTGCGAGATATCGTGAAAGTAAACCTACCAAAGAGCCTTATTGCAAGGAGACAGATAATTTAAAAATCAAGGCATTTATTGGTCTACTTTATTTGTCTGGGGTTCAGAATTCAAGTAAAACATCCCTTGCAGAACTATGGTAGAATAAAATTGAAATGCCTCTTTTTACAGCAGCAATGACCCGCCATCGTTTTGAATGTTTAGCTGCTCGTTTGCGCTTTGATGACAAACAAACCAGAAATCAGAGATGAAAAACTGATAAATTTGCACCGATTCGACAGATTTGGGAATTATTTATATCCAATTGCCGAAATTTCTATACCGCTCACGAAAACTGTACAATACATGAGCAATTGATGGGTTATAGAGTTAAATGTCTATTCAGAATTTATTTTCTTCAAAACCCGATAAATATCGAATCAAATTTGTTATGCTTAATGACGCACGCACCTGGTATATGGTAAATGCTATACCATATGAAGATAAAGTGAAAACAGAAAATAATGAGTCAGCACGATCTTATTATGTTAGAAAGCTTTCCGAACCCTTACAATGAAGTGGAAGGAACTTTACAGTGGACAATTGGTTTCCTTCTGTCCCATTATTTGAAAACATGCTTGAGGACTATAAGTTAACGATGTTAGGCACAATAAGAAAAAATAAAAAATAAATTTCACCATGTTTTTTAAAAGGCAAGAAAGAAGGAATTTCAAGATTTTCATTCGATGAAAATGACTCTGGTAAGTTATGTGCCCAAAAAAAAAATAGTCTTGGTAATGTCAACAAGTCACTACTTATAAGAAACAGATCAAAAAACAGAAAAACCTCAAATGATTCTTAATTATAAAAGCACAAAGGGAAAAACTGACGTTTTTGATAAGTTGTGTCATAGGTACACAACTGCACGTGCCACAAGGCGCTGGCCGATGAGGGTTTTTCTTCGTTTCTTTAAAAGTGCTAGACAATGTTATGGTTTCAATAACACTAAAATCTTGGACTTTCATTGTCTTTATTTGTTAATTAATACACAACGTTTTCGGTTACTGATGTATCTCCAACCGTTTTCAAGTGATAACTAAAACTATTCTTAAAAGCTACGACCTTATATACTATCCGTTGTTCACCGAAGCTTGACTGACTTTTCACGGTTTAGCAACGGCAGCCAGATATTCGGAATGTCGACATTAGGTTTGCTAAATACATTTTGGTTGTTTGCAAATATTACAGCTTCTTTAAATTTTCTTTTATTCCAATGGGTTTCTTTATGAATAATTTTTGCTTCCGACCATTGTATGCGGTGTTGTTTTGACCATGCGTGTTCGGCAATCTTTGATTTCGACGTTTCACCTCGTTCAGTATGTTTTTTGTGTTCTTTAACTCTTTTTCTAGTGGTCTGTTTGTTTCCCCGACGTATACGTTTGTAACCACAACTAACCACAACTAACCACATTCACAGGGAATTTGGTAGATACAGTCATTTTTTAAAACATTGTTGTCTGGTCTTGTCTGAGTAAAAATACTTCTCAGAGTGGTTTGGGATTGAAATGCTGTTTTAATATTATACCTATTCGCTATTCTGCGGATGTTTTCCGAAGTTTCTTTAATATACGGAATAGTCATAAATATTTGGTCCTATGGAGTCTTATTTAAAGTAGAATTTCTTGTCTTATCTCGATATTTATCGATTGTTTTCTTAACCAATCTCTTACTGTTGCCGATTTGCTTGAGATCCCTAGTTATATTACTTGTTTCTACTGCAGGGATTCCTTAGTGTTACATAGGGTCACTGCGCGGTTATAAAGAGTACGTATGACTCCTTGACTCCCAACATGGTCAAAACAACACCGCATACAATGGTCGGAAGCAAAAACTATTAAAAAACCCACTGAAAGAAAAGAAAATTTAAAAAAGCTGTAGTAATTGCAAACAACCAAAAGGTATTTAGCAAACGAACTGGCTGCCGTTGCTGAACCGTGAAAAGTTGGCCAAGCTTCGGTGAACAACGGATAGTATATAAGGTCGTAGCTTTTAAGAATAGTTTAAGTTATCACTTAAAAACGGTTGGAGATACGTCACTAACCGAGAGACAATGGAAGTCCAAGATTTTAGTGTTATTGAGGGTTTTTCTTGGTATGCTGGATCAGGAAGGAATTAGTGCTTTGGTTTTGTTTAATTTTGTAAACAAAGATAAAAACAACACATTTCTTAAACAAATGTAATTTAAAAAGAAAACTTCCAGTTGTAGTAATCAGGTTAAAATATTTTTTAAATATTTTGTTTTGACAATTTATTTTTGATTGGAATGTTAAGAAATAAAATGATGACTTCAAAAAGTACTGTAATTCATTCCATATAATTGCACTTAATTTATTATGGTAAAAACCTTAAATCTTGTAGCATAAACCTAATAACGCTTTTTAGTTTATTATAATACTCTTTATGTATGAGTGTACATCAAAAGTAAGGTGCAAAAAAACGCAATTGTGAAATTTTTGGTAAAGTTTGAGGAATAACAACTATTTTTTTGGATTTGTTTTTCTTGGTATGCTGGATCAGGAAGGAATTAATGCTTTGGTTTTGTTTCATTTTGTAAACAAAGATGAAAACAACACATTTTTTAAACAATCTTTCATATGAGCTAATTAAGCCTGTTTTCAAAAAAAGACTAGAAGTTTCTACGCTAAGATAAGGTTTAAAAATTTCAATTAAACATATATTGGGCTTTCAAGAACCGCCCATTGAGGTGCAACAATTGGACAAATACGTCCGTTGCAGTTTTGATCTATTTTAATTTAGCCATATGCGATGATCACAGAGCCATGATCCAACCCTGTACCTTTAGGCATTTAGCCAAAAGTTAAATTTTGTGTTTGTCAAAATGTTAAGTTTATGACCATAATATCCTTTTTTAATTTAATTATTAAGAATAGTATTTTTAAAGAATAATGTAAGGTTACGTTTTTCTCTATTTTAGCGCGGTTCCAAGCATTTTTTTTTGCACAAAAAAAACACTTTTTTTTTATTTAACCAAAAAACAATTAGTTGCGACCCAGGATTGTTTTAAAATTATAGCAAAGTACAACCAAAGCGATAATATTAATATTTTGGTTTTTACTGACGTTTTTTTAGGTGGGGCATTTTACACCCCGGTAGAAGGAACATGAAACAAACATATACGTTGGAGAACAGAGGGTTAATACATTCATAACAATTGAGACTTAATGAGTTCAATTAAAACCAAATATTATTGCTTGCTTCCTCACGCCACTAATGATACCTCTTCCATAAACTATTACTATCTCACAAATGTTTATGCCATAAATCTGTGATCTTTTTATCCGGAAATTTGGGAAACCTGTCAGAGTATTTTTTTTATTCAAGCATTATTTTTAAAAATTAATTTGTTTAAACAAAAACTTTTGATTTTTAGTGAAAATCTAACGGTTGCACTTGACTTTAACATAAAATATTTGAAGAATTTTAGTATTTTCAGTCACAGCTTGTCGAGCTAAATCAGGTTACTTTATAAAAACAAAAAGTGCTTTAAATATTTAAGTTTAAAAATGCCATTAGTTTAATTTGGTACTTGAAATCATAAACGATTTATATTACAGGCATAATATTTTTCTAAATCCAATTAAACTGTACGAAAATGTAATTTAAAAAGAAAACTTCCAGTTGTAGTTATCAGGTTAAAATATTTTTAAATTTTTTTGTTTTGACAATTTATTTTTGATTGGAATGTTAAGTAATAAAATGATGACTTCAAAAAGTACTGTAATTCATTACATATAATTGCACCTAATTTATTAAAGTAAAAACCTTAAATCTTGTAGCATAAACCTAATAACGCTTTTTAGTTTATTATAATACTCTTGATGTACGAGTGTACATCAAAAGTAAGGTGCAAAAAAACGCAACTGTGTGGTAAAGTTTGAGAAATTACAACTTTTTTATTTTTCCGCTGATTTTTATAATTTTTGCCCCAATGTCAGTTAAATGACGTATTTTTTCACGCCAGACGTTCTTTACTAATGTCATGGTTTAAGTGCCGAGAATTGCGCAAAAGCTGTTACACTTGTTGAAGACGAACGTAGTTATGAATATATTGCAAGAATCCGTCATGTTGATCGCGCTACCATCAAAAGAGTATTCGAACGTTTTCTGCAAACTGGCAGATATACGCGTAGGGCTGGCTGTGGCAGAAGACAAAAAACTACTGCTGTTGAAGACAGAATTATTACATATACATCTTTGTGGGATCGCCATTTACCTTAGTACAGGCAGGAAATCAACTTCAAGAAGTCCGAGGTAGAAACGTTAGTGTATGGACAGTTCGTCGAAGATTAAAGGAGTTTGGTCTAAAAGCTTGCAGACCAGCAACTGGACCAAAGCTTCTCACCATCACCGAGTAGCTAGGCTGCAGTCTGCCACTGAATATTTACATTAAAACTTACAGCAATGGCAGAATGTTCTTTTTACTGACGAATCCAAAGTCTGCTTACATTCTCCAGATGGACGGAAAAGAGTATGGCGAAGGGCCGGAGAAAGATTTGCAGGATGCACATTTAGTCCCCGTCTATCATGGAGGAGGGTCAGTAATGGTGTGGGAAGGAATAACTCAAGAGGCTCGCACTAACTTGGTTGTCGTCTCTGGATCGTTGACTGCTTACCGATATATAGACGAGATATTAGCCAATCACGTTATAAATTTTAGTGTAATTGTCGGTAATGACTTTATCCTCATGTAAAATAATGCGCGGCCCCATACAGCAAGATATGTCTGGTCTAAACAATGAAGAGGAGCAGTCACTTATTGCCCATATAATTGCGTTTGGCTCTCCTGTTACAGCACATGATCTCCGTTTTATTGTAAAAGCTCATCTAGACAAAAGAGAAAAAAGGGTAAAGCATTTTAAAGACAATTTCCCCGGAAAAGAATGGGTGACGTCATTTCTTGATAGACACAAAAATGTTCTAGCTAATCGAATTGGAAATATAAGTGTTGCCAGGGCTGCAGTGGATCACGAAATTATAAACATTTTTTTTATTAATCTGGAAAAAGAGTTAGTGGGTATTGCTCCACCTAATTTATGGTATTATGATGAAACAAATCTAGGCGATCATCCTGATGCTACAAAAGTAATTATAAAACGAGGCACAAAGTATCCAGAGCAAATCCGAAATGCCGCCAAGGCATGTACGTTATTATTGGCAGCTGGAAATGCAGCAGAAGAGATCACTCCAGTATATGTCGTTTACAAATCAGAAAATCTGTGGCAAAGCTGGACAGAAAATGGACCTGAACATGCGCGGTATAATAGAACAAAATCCAGCTGGTTCGACTACCAATGTTTTGAGGACTGGTTTTGTAATCTTATGCTACCTATTCTTAAGAAACAAGAAGGAAAAAAGGTACTTTTAGGTGACAATTTAAGTTCGCACCTGAATATTGAGATTATACGTCAATGTGAGGCAAACATTTCTTTCATAGCTTTACCCCCTAGTGCAACTCATTTAGTCCAACCGTTGAACGTGGCATTTTTTAGACCCATAAAGAGTAACTGGAGACAAATTTTGCACGAATGGAAGGACACAGTGTTTGGCAGCAGATGTGGAACTATACCCAAGGACCAATTTCCGGCTTTGTTAAAAAAGTAAATGAATATTATGCAGGAAAGAGCAGTTGCAGTTCTTTCCGCTGGTTTTAGAAAATGTGGCTTACACCCCTTAAACCGTGCAAAAGTGCTGACTCGTATGCCAGACGAAATAATGAAAAACCAGAGTGCGTACGTAAACGATGCCTTGGGCGAAAGTTTCTTGGAACAATTACAAAGAAAAAGAAACACAACAACTGCGTTACGTCAACGTCAAAAGCGCAGAAAATAAATGTGTCTCCCGGTAAAAGCATCAGTGCTGCGGATCTTCTTGATGACTTGACAACAACCAAACCAAAAGCACAGACCATAAGGCGCAAACGGGAAGAGGCAGCTAAAATAGTGGTTTCAAACGATGATGTTCAGAATATGTCATCGACGTCAACGGTGTCTGAAGAACCCTCAACATCAGCACAATCCAATGAGCCCTCAACCTCAACACAGTCAGGAAAACCTTTAACGCCAATGCCATCTGGAGAATCCAATAAAAAGTTGCAATTAAGGCGCCGGCAAAGTAATTCGGAATCAAGTGAAGATTTTGATCCAGTCTCATACAGGGAAAGTAACTCGCCACCCATGTCTGAGTTTACTAATATGTCTGAGAGTGAGATATGAAAAAATAGATCAGAGGTTAATAATGACATAAAACCAAAGATTAGAAGATATGTTATCATAAGATATGAAAAAAAATTGTTTCCTGGCGTCATCCCTAGCCTTAAAGCTGCTTTAAATTTTCTATTATTCCAATGGGTTTCTTTATGAATAATTTTTGCTTCCGACCTTTGTATGCGGTGTTGTTTTAACCATGCGTGTTCGGCAATCTTTGATTTCGACGTTTCACCTCGTTCAGTATGTTTTTTGTGTTCTTTAACTCTTTTTCGAGTGGTCTGTTTGTTTCCCCGACGTATACTCACCACATTCACAGGGAATTTGGTAGATACAGTCATTTTTTAAAACATTGTTGTCTGGTCTTGTAAGAATACTTCTCAGAGTGGTTTGGGATTTAAATGCTGTTTTAATATTATACCTATTCGCTATTCTGCGGATCTTTTCCGAAGTTCCTTTAATAAACGGAATAGTCATAAATATCACCTTGAAGGACAGTAACGTCTATCGGCGTCCTCCTCGATGTTGTCAAATCCGGCAGAACGTCGTACGACGTCGAGCCAGAAACTGTTAGTAAAAGGCAGAACGTTTATAGACGTTCCTCTGCCCATAAAGAATGTTAAAGACGGGTTGTTACTGCCGCATTTAGCCTGGGTTGCATTTGGTTACTGCCACATTTAAAAGGTATTGCATCGCTGTAAAACCCCCGCTCTTTACGGAAGCTTTTTTCCCCACCCAACACATGCAAGACGCCGTAAGACGTCTTGATACTAGTGGAAATCAAATTAGTAAATATTGTACTGCCAAACTGAGAGGATCGTTTTTCGTTACATCGCAGTTTTTGTGCATTTTAGTTTTTACGGCAAGGTAAGTGGATTTGTGTGTGTTTTTTTATTTTTTTTAGGTGTCTACTTATGTTTTTAGCACAAGACTTTTTAAACATAGTTAGGTTTTGTGTTGTTACTATTTTATAGGTTAGGTTTGGTTTAGCATGTAATGCTTTTATCTGGCAGTAAAGAGTTTTATTTGTTTCAGATGAGTGGTGCCGGCGGCGGCGATCCGTATGAACGAGAGCAGGAAAATTTGCTAAAACTATGGGATGAGTTTTCCAGCAGCGATGAGGAAGTTGATCCATATCACGATAGTAATGATGGATCAGATCCTGATTATCAACCAAATGACTCATCAGACAGCGATGGGGAAAAAGCAAGCCCAAGCTCAAAACAAGCAATCTTACTGACCCAAACCTTATCGGATGAAGATGATTTTGATGCCCAAAGCGGTATGTCAGGACTGGATAGCCCCCAGTTATCAGATGCTGAAAGGGAGAATAATGACGATGAACCCGAATCATTATGGCAAACTACAACATTCTATTTAACTGTTTATTTACGCCACAGATATTGGAATATGTAGTTCAGTGTTCAAACGACTATGGAGAGCTATTAGGGCAAACAAATAGACCCAAAACAAGAAACAGCAGATCAGCCAATTATCGACCGATAACTATCGATGAAATGAAAGCCTTTTTTGGACTCTGTTTACTTCAAGGTCAAGTTTCAACAAACAATGTTCGTCGTTTTTTTTCCTACAAAGATGTACTTTTTTACCACCCTATATTTCCATTTGTTATGTCTTCTAGAAGATTTGAACAAATTCTAAGGGTTCTGTGCTCTTCGCCACCAAATTCGAAGGGAAAGGAGAAAGTTCAGACGCTGTTAGATATGCTTGTGGCTCAGTACCAAAATTCGTATGGACCTACCAAAGAATTATCTTTAGACTAATCGTTATTACATTTTCGAGGGAGGCTGGGATTTAGAGTATACATAAAAAACAAAAAAGATCGTTATGGAATAAAATGTTATGACCTGACAACATCTAATGGATACGTGCTAAACCTAGAAATGTACAGTGGTTCCGGGAGTGTCAATAATACTAATGGTAATAATGGAGAAACTGGTAATCATACTCTGACAGAAAAAGTAGTTCTCCGGCTGATGCAACCTTACTTACTTAAGGGACACGAACTTTACATGGACAGTTACTATAATAGCATACCCTTATTCGAAAAACTTTTAAAATTAAGGACTCATACCAATGCTACTCTCAGGTCCAATCGACGGGGCAATCCAAAATTAGTCGTTTCAAAAAAATTGAAGCGTGGCGAACATTTTTGGATGCGAAAAAATCAAGTGTATGTGTCGAAATGGAAAGATAAGAGGGACGTATTAGTGCTTACTACAAAAACCCATCCACGAATGATAGCAGTCAAAAATAAGTTTGGTAGAGAAAAAAATAAGCCCGAAGAAGTAGCAAGATATAACGAGCACATGTCGGGAATTGATCGATGTGATCAGATGATTTCAACTTACAACGCTACAAGAAAAACAATAAGATGGTACAAAAAGGTTATATTGTACTTGGTTGACATGAGTGCATGGAACGCTTTTTTCATATAGAAAATATTGCAAAGGGAATTCGCGTAAATATCGTTTTGTGCAGTTTAGAGATGAACTAATTAAATCCCTTATCAATCTACCCCCTGGTATTGAGGGACGAGATATGGTACTGCATGGCCATTAAAAGCATAACAGTCGTCGCTTTAAACCAACACAGACTAATGACAATCTTCATGTCAATTAAGACAATAATACAATGCAAGAATTGCAATGTCATTGGCCTGAAAAAATTCCAGGGACTCCTGGCGGCCAGTCTCAGAAAAAGTCCATATTTTTAAAGTGCAGAATGTGCACCAAGAATAAGGTACGAAAAGAAACGAGCTATAGATGTAAGGGTTGTAGGGAAAAACCACCCCTGTGCCCAAGTTGTTTTGAAAAAAATGGCACACGAGACAGGAATAAAATATTTTTAGTTATTACCTAAGTAGGGATTTTATTTTTGTAATACCTTTTTGAAATTTTTTGTTTTAGAATAAAACATTCTTTTTGTATGTTTTTGGTTTTATTTGAATACAAATATCATAAATTTTTCTTTTTATATTTAGACGTCTATCGGCGTTGTGCCAATTTACAACAAAAAATCTACCTAAAAATTGACAAGACAATTTCAAAATACTCTAAAAGTTACAAAAATATATATATTTTTTTAAATTTCTTAGAACTTTCTAGGTCTAACTTCGCATTCCAATGAAAAATTTGTTAAAAGATAGTTGTGTCATTTTTAACCAGTTTTTAGGTATCTGTACTGTCCTTCAACGTGATATTTGGTCCTATGGAGTCTTATTCAAAGTAGAATCTCTTGTCTTATCTCGATATTTATCGATTGTTTCCTTAACCAATCTCTTACTGTTGCCGATTTGCTTGAGATCCCTAGTTAAATTACTTGTTTCTACTGCAGGGATTCCTTAGTGTTACATAAGGTCACTGCGCGGTTATAAAGAGTACGTGTGACTCCTTGACTCCCAACATGGTCAAAACAACACCGCATACACTGGTCGAAAGCAAAAACTATTAAAAAACCCACTGGAAGAAAAGAAAATTTAAAAAAGCTGTAGTAATTGCCAACAACCCAAAGGTATTTAGCAAACCTAGTGTCGACATTCCGAACTGGCTGCCGTTGCTGAACCGTGAAAAGTCGGTCAAGCTTCGGTGAACAACGGATAGTATATAAGGTCGTAGCTTTTAAGAATAGTTTTAGTTATCACTTAAAAACGGTTGGAGATACGTCACTAACCGAGAGACAATGGAATTCCAAGATTTTAGTGTTATTGAGGGTTTTTCTTGCTATGCTGGACCAGGAAGGAATTAGTGCTTTGGTTTTGTTTAATTTGTAAACAAAGATAAAAACAACACATTTCTTAAACAAATGTAATTTAAAAAGAAAACTTCCAGTTGTAGTAATCAGGTTAAAATATTTTTTAAATGTTTTGTTTTGACAATTTATTTTTGATTGGAATGTTAAGAAATAAAATGATGACTTCAAAAAGTACTGTTATTCATTCCATATAATTGCACTTAATTTATTATGGTAAAAACCTTAAATCTTGTAGCATAAACCTAATAACGCTTTTTGGTTTATTATAATACTCTTAATGTACGATCGTACATCAAAAGTAAGGTGCAAAAAAACGCAACTGTGAAATTTCTGGTAAAGTTTAAGGAATTACAACTTTTTTTTGGTTGGTTTTTCTTGGTATGCAGGATCAGGAAGGAATTAATGCTTTGGTTTTGTTTCATTTTGTAAACAAAGATAAAAACAACACATTTCCTAAACAATCTTTCATATGAGCTAATTAAGCCTTTTTTCAAAAAAAAGACTAGAAGTTTCTACGCTAAGATGAGGTTTAAAGATTTCATTTAAACATATATTGGGCTTTCAAGAACCCCCATTGAGGTGCAACAATTGGACAAATACGTCCCTGTACCTTTAGGCATTTAGCCAAAAGCTAAATTTTGTGTTTGTCAAAATATTAAGTTTATGACCATAATATCCTTTTTTAATTTTATTATTAAAAATAGTATTTTTAAAGAATAATGTAAGGTTACGTTTTTCTCTATTTTAGCGCGGTTCCAAGCCTTTTTGTTTGCAAAAAAAAAACTTTTTTTTTTATTTAACCAAAAAACAATTAGTTGCGACCCAGGATTGTTTTAAAATTGTAGCAAAGTACAACCAAAGCGATAATATTAATATTTTGGTTTTTACTGACGTTTTTTTAGGTGGAGCATTCTACACCCCGGTAGAAGGAACATGCAACAAACATATAGGTTGGAGAACGGAGGGTTAATACATTCATAACAATTGAGACTTAATGAGTTTAATTAAAACCAAATATTAATGCTTGCTTCCTCACGCCACTAATGATAATCTAGTCCATAAACTATTACTATCTCACAAATGTTTATGCCGTAAACCTGTGATCTTTTTATCCGGAAATTTGGGAAACCTGTCAGAATATTTTTTTTATTCAAGCATTATTTTTAAAAATTAATTTGTTTAAACAAAAGTTACGTAAACGTAGTTATGAATATATTGCAAGAATCCGTCATGTTCATCGCGCTACCATCAAAAGAGTATTCGAACGTTTTCTGTAAACTGGCAGATATACGCGTAGGGCTGGCTGTGGCAGAAGACAAAAAACTACTGCTGTTGAAGACAGATTTATTACAGATACATCTTTGTGGGATCGCCATTTACATTAGTACAGGCAGGAAATCAACTTCAAGAAGTCCGAGGTAGAAACGTTAGTGTATGGACAGTTCGTCGAAGATTAAAGGAGTTTGGTCTAAAAGCTTGCAGACCAGCAACTGGACCAAAGCTGCTTCACCATCACCGAGTAGCTAGGCTGCAGTCTGCCACTGAATATTTACATTGAAACTTACAGCAATGGCAGAATGTTCTTTTTACTGAAGAATCCAAATTCTGCTTACATTCTCCAGATGGACGGAAAAGAGTATGGCGAAGGGCCGGAGAAAGATTTGCAGGATGCACATTTAGTCCCCGTCTATCATGGAGGAGGGTCAGTAATGGTGTGGGAAGGAATAGCTCAAGAGGCTCGCACTAACTTGGTTGTCGTCTCTAGATCGTTGACTGCTTACCGATATATAGACGAGATATTAGCCAATCACGTTATAAATTTTAGTGTAATTGTCGGTAATGACTTTATCCTCATGCAAAATAATGCGCGGCCCCATACAGCAAGATATGTCTGGCCTAAACAATGAAGAGGAGCAGTCAATTATTGCCCATATAATTGCGTTTGGGTCTCCTGTTACAGCACATGATCTCCGTTTTATTGTAAAAGCTTATCTAGACAAAAGAGGAAAAAGGGTAAAGCATTTTAAAGACAATTTCCCCGGAAAAGAATGGGTGACGTCATTTCTTGATGGACACAAAAATGTTCTAGCTAATCGAATTGCTTGAAATATAAGTGTTGCCAGGGCTGCAGTGGATCACGAAATTGTAAACAATTTTTTTATTAATCTGGAAAAAGAGTTAGTGGGTATTGCTTCACCTAATTTATGGTATTATGATAAAACAAATCTAGGCGATCATCCTGATGCTACAAAAGTAATTATAAAACGAGGCACAAAGTATCCAGAGCAAATCCGAAATGCCGCCAAGGCATGTACGTTATTATTGGTAGCTGGAAATGCAGCAGAAGAGATCGCTCCAGTATATGTCGTTTACAAATCAGAAAAGCTGTGGCAAAGCTGGACAGAAAATGGACCTGAACATGCGCGGTATAATAGAACAAAATCCGGCTGATTCGACTACCAATGTTTTGAGGACTTGTTTTGTAATCTTATGCTACCTATTCTTAAGAAACAAGAAGGAAAAAAGGTACTTTTGAGGTGACAATTTAAGTTCGCACCTGAATATTGAGGTTATACGTCAATGTGAGGCAAACATTTCTTTCATAGCTTTACCCCCTAGTGCAACTCATTTAGTCCAACCGTTGAACGTGGCATTTTTTAGACCCATAAAGAGTAACTGGAGACAAATTTTGCACGAATGGACGGACACAGTGTTTGGCAGCAGATGTGGAACTATACCCAAGGACCAATTTCCGGCTTTGCTAAAAAAGTTAATGAATATTATGCAGGAAAGAGCAGTTGCAGTTCTTTCACTGGTTTTAGAAAATGTGGCTTACACCCCTTAAACCGTGCAAAAGTGCTGACTCGTTTGCCAGACGAAATAATGAAAAACCAGAGTGCAAACGTAAAAGATGCCTTGGGCGAAAGTTTCTTGGAACAATTACAAGAAGATTTTGATCCAGTCTCATACAGGGAAAGTGGCTCGTCACCCATGTCTGAGTTTACTAATATGTCTGAGAGTGAGATATGAAAAAATAGATCAGAGGTTAATAATGACATAAAACCAAAATTAGAAGGTATGTTATCATAAGTTATGAAAAAAAAATTGTTTCCTGGCGTCATCACTAGCCTTAAAGGAAATAAAGTTTGGGTTAGTGCAATTGAAAAATGTGGTATCAATTGAAAGTGACCTGAACCCAAGAACAAACTTTTTTATGAGATTTCTGAAATAATTCAGCATAAAATAAATACACTAGTTCAAATTTCGTCTCGTAGAGAAATTTTTCGCGTTCCCGAAATGGACATTTATTTTTAGTGTTTATTTTTTATCCATTACTATTCTGTTACTTATCGACATTTTTTTTTAATTATGTACCATTCAGTTTGCTTTTAGTTAAACTTTCTAGCTAAGTTTAGTTAAATAAAGCATTTTTGGTCGATTAGAGGTTTTATTTGGGTACACTTTGTGACATACATTTCTATATAATAACAATTTAGGAAATGAATTTGCGCAAACCACCCGACAAGAAGAACACAGTTTTAGACCGTTAGTAGTGGTTAGGTCCCTTGATGACCTGACCCTTGGGTTGCCTATGACGAGGTCAAAATTAGCAAACCATAATTCACTTTACAATCTTAGGCTATCAATATTTAGAGTATTGCGCATGTGCAAATAATT
The DNA here is from genome assembly GCA_019359885.1 of Listronotus oregonensis. Lineage (NCBI taxonomy): Eukaryota > Metazoa > Arthropoda > Insecta > Coleoptera > Curculionidae > Listronotus > Listronotus oregonensis. The sequence continues at coordinate 103,480 of JAHBCN010000788.1, read as the reverse complement.
AGGAATCTTTGGCGAGCCTCTTATCTACGTCACAGATCAATTACGTAGGTGTTGAAAAAATGGCGGACGTTGTCGTTTGATAGGTTATTTAGGGTACAACATAATTAGGAATCTTTGGCGAGCCTCTTATCTACGTCACAGATCAATTACGTAGGTGTTGAAGAAATGGCACGTTGTGGAGAAACTATTATCCGTTACTAAACAGAACACTCATAACGTACTCTATTTTCTTTTATTCGCAGAGACCCGAGGTTATAAATAGAAGTGCGTATATCTACAGAGCTCAGTCGCTATCAGACTTTCATAGAGTGCAGACGTGGTTTTAAGAGCTCTCTCTCTCTAAAGATTTACAAGCTTCACTGTTTTTTTAGATTCAACAATGTCTTCTCCAAGCGAAATCGAGAGTCCTTTCGCCCAGCCCTAAATCCAGCCCTTCGTGTAGCGGATTGCGGACCTATTCTGAAGCAGTGCACGTGTGCTCTCAGGAATCTTACTAAACGGTTAAAGCGCGCTAAGTCTGTTGCTGAAAAGTCGCATCTAACCGCGTGTATGGGCGAAATTAAAGGGTTCCAGCGCGGCTTAAAAGATCGCAAGGTCGGTGGAGGTAGCGGGGTACGTCGCCCCAATACCGCCAGCAGTCGTGTCGTGTGGGATGACCTGAACGCTGCATTTGAATCGAGGGTCAGGACTGGCGTAATTACCAACATGCGCCATACTGACCCCAAATTATTTTTGGAGGACTGCTCGGCGCTCTTCAAACGCCGAATTCAAAACGCGCTAAAGAAAGCCCCCGCTCTAAAAGTAAACGCTATTTTTTGTGGGGATTTCGCCATAACTAAGGCCGATGAAATAGTCGTAGATATGAAATATATGAACACTCGAAACGCTCCGATTTTTAAAGACACTAATTTGGACGAGTGGTTTATTCATCATATCGCCCAGCCAATTTTGACGGAACTGGAGGAGTTTCAAGAAAAAGAAAGTGGTTGGGCGTTAAAAAAGATTCTCAACTTAATGGTTTCAATAAATCATTATAATCCATTGCGCGCGGGTAGTTATCTAAAACTGCCGATCGAAATAGAGAAACGACGGGCCTGCGTTAACGTTCAAAATTTTGATAATATGTGTTTTCTTTGGGCCATCATTTCTGCGTTACCCGGCTAAAAATCATGTTGAACGTACATCCTCGTATCCAGATCCAACTAAAGTCTTTAATCTTGAGGGCATCCAATTTCCGATGTCGCTGCCCCAAATTCCGCGTTTTGAAAAGCAGAATAATGTATCCGTGAATGTTTATAGGTTGCATAAATCGGGCAAAAAATTTAAAGTGTTGCCGTATATTTTAACCAAAATTAAGCGCGAAAAACATATTAATTTACTGCTATTGCAGGATACTTATATCGGCGATAGTGATTTTGATAATTTAACACCCGTAAATTATCACTATGTTTGGATTAAAGATTTATCGCGCCTTATTTCCGCACAAATAAATAAAAATACGAATAAAAAATACTTTTGCGATCGGTGTTTGCATTATTTTTTAACACAAGAAAAACTTGATAGACATACTGGGGTGTGCGTGAAATTATCTAACGTGACCGTCCCTAAAGTTCCTGAGGTGGGTAAACATTTAGTAGAATTTCAAAATTTTAAACATAAGAGAAAGTACCATTCCGTAATCCATGCAGATATTGAGTGTTTGTTAGTTCCTGTTGAAGATGATGCCTCTAAAAATACTCAAAGACGCAACAGCACATCCCTTTTAGCATTGGGTTTTATGTTAAATGTTCATATGATGACTCTCATTTTTTATAAATCATATACGGGTGCAGACTGCATGGGGTGGTTTGTACGCGAGCTGCAACAGTTTGCGGCGGATGTGGAAACGGTATTTCAGTGCCCATTCCCCATGGAACCGCTAACAGATGAACAAAATATGCAGTTTAGAATGGCAACTATGTGCCATATTTGGAGAAAGCCTCTTTCCGCCGAAAAAAGCGTGTTAGAGATCCTGCCATTTAACCGGGAAATATAGAGGGCCTGCACATGAAACATGTAACTTGAGCTATCAAGATGCCCGATGTGTCCCAGTTATATTCCACAACCTTAGCGGCTATGATGGCCACATGGTAATAATGGCTTTGGCGGAGGTAAAAGGACGTATCGATATTTTACCTGTAAATAAAGAGCGCTATATCTCATTTACAAAACATTTTGATGATACCCTGATTAGCTTTCGTTTTATTGATAGTTTTCGATTCATGGCCGCCAAATTGAGTGATTTCGCCTCATATTTACCAGCTATCAATATTAAAATCAGGGAATTTAGTCATATCTCAGACGATCACTTTTCATTTCTCTGTAGAAAAGGCGTATTTCCATATGAATTTATAACAAGCTGGGAGTCATTGCAACATACCAAACTACCACCAAAATGTTTGTTTTATAATAGCTTGGAGGGCGAAAATATCACCAATAAAGATTACTCACATGCGCAGAAAGTGTGGCAAGAATTTAAGTGTAGAACCATGGTGGATTATTCTGATTTATATCTAAAGACTGACGTTCTACTTCTGACTGATGTATTCGAAGCCTTCAGAGCCACAGCACATAAGACATATGGGCTGGATCCTGCACATGCGTATACTCTTCCTGGGTACTCGTGGCTATGTATGACTTATAAAAAAAAAAGCAACCTCAACTGTTAACAGATTACGAAATGATCGAATTTATAGAAAGAGGCATACGGGTGGGTTGAGTCAGTGCTCCATAAGGTATGCTGAAGCAAAAACCAATATATGCCCAACTATGACAACGCCCGAGATTCTACATATTTACAATATTTTGATATTAATAATCAATATGGTTGGGCGATGTCACAAAAACTCCGTATGGGGGTTTTAGTTGGTTGACTGAAGACGAAATTTCTAATTTAAACGCGTGGAATTGCCGATGATTCTGATGGGGGTACATTCTTGAGGTAGATCTGGAAATACCACAAGAACTCCACGATACATTTTCAGACTTACCTCCCTGCCCCGAACATCGCATACCCCAAGGCTCAAAAACAAGAAATTATTGGCGACACTGTATAACAAAAGAAATATGTAATACATTATCAAAATTTGCGTCAATGTTTAGACCATGGGCTTAAGCTCACCAAAATTCATGCGTTTTTAAATTTCAGTCAATCTCCCTGGTTAAAAACGTACATCGACTTAAATACTGGGCTACGTCAGCGGGCTAAAAAAAAATTCGAAAAAATCATTAAACTCATGAACAATGCCGTGTTCGGTAAAAAATGGAAACATCCGAAACCGTTCTAGCGTCGTTTTTTACCAGCTGGGATGGTCGCTATGGTTTGGAAGCGCTGATTGCTAGACCTGAATTTAAAGTAGTACTACTATTAATAAAATTTTTAATTGTTGAGTTGTCTAAATCCGAGGTTTATTTTAATAACCTATTTATGTGGGTATGTGATTTTGGATTTGGCTAAAACTACAATCTGGACTTTTCATTATAATTATATGAAATGTCGCTTTCCTGATTGCCGGGTTTTATATACTGATACTGATAGTCTTATTTACTCAATAAAACCCCGATGTATATCAAGTTGTTAAACAGGACTGTCAGCTCTTTTCGATACTATTGACTTTCCCACCAATAACGTTTATGGAATTCCTCCAGTTAATAAAAAAGTGTTGGGAATGATGAAAGACGAGAATCATGGTAGGATTATGACTCATTTCATTGGTCTTAGATCTAAAATGTATGCCACTAAAGTATTATACCCCGCCCGAGGAAATCGAGGCCAAGCGTCTTGACTTAAAGCAAGATAAAGAAAAAAAGAGAAATTGAGAGAGCTTTAGCTGGCTTGGGATTACCAAGAAAATTAAGGGCGTCAGAAAATGCGTCATCCGGCATGACATCACGTTCGAGGATTATGTAGAGTGCCTGGAACCTTTAACGAGCTACGAATAACGCAAAATTTAATACGCTCTGAGAAACATGTATTGCACTCGCTTAAACAGACCAAAATAGGCCTAAAGTCCGCACGATGATAAGCGTAAAATTACTAAAGGACAAAAATGACACACTTCCCGGGGACATTATTCTATTATGGAATAGTTAATTTAAGAACATTTTTATATGTTATTTTATAGAAATTTAGTATAATTATTTTAAGGATTTTAGTATAATTATTTTATTTATTTTAAATGTATATTTTTATATAATGTTTTTTAGTTTTAAAAAATTTAAAGTATGTTTGGGTTATATTTAAATAATTAAAAAGAGCCATGAAAAGATGCCTTAGTGCCATAAAAAAGATGCCACTTATATAAAAAGAATCATTAATAAAAGAAACCCTTATAATATATAAAAGGACCATTATTAATAATATACAAAAAGAGCCATTAGTAATATACAAAAAGAGCCATTAATAATATACCAAAAGAGCCATTAATAATATACAAATAATAAAAGAAGTCCTATAATATATAAAAGGGTTTTATTAATAATATACAAAAGGAGCCATGAAAAGAAGCTTTAGTGCCACGAAAGATGCCACTTATACAAAAAAATATATACATATGTTGTAATATTTTATGTCTTTAAAGTCGCACTATTTGGATAGCTCATTGTCACATATGACTAAGGTACAGATATATTGCGATGAATAAACAGCTCCCTTGTCTAGACATATAACTAACTGACTGACTGGTGACTAAATGACTGAGCGACTAAATGATTGAGTGAATGGTACCCTTTGCAACTGGGTTAGAAATTGCACATTTTTAAGCGTGCCAATTAATAAATAGCGTGAAATATTCCCGAATATTATTATATTGAGGGTCCAAAACCCCTAAAACGCGATGGGGAAAATATGGCAACAACGCTTATGTAGCTCTCCTGTTAATAAATACCATCAATCCTTTTACAGTAAATTTTTACCAATTTCAGCATCTTGATCTATCATATCTTGGGGGTTTTTCACATGCGTACGAGCGTTTTATAATAATATGATTATTTGTACTTATTTAGTTTTAAATCTAGTTGCATTCCGCTTGGTGTTTTTTCTTTTTCTAATATATGGGTGTTATGCGTAGTTTTTAAATCTAGTTGCATTCCGCTTGGTGTTTTTTCTCTTATAGCATACGGGCGTTTTTTCGTTATATGTTTGGTTTTTTTTTCAAAATATACCACGTAACATTCTAATTTTAGAAGAAGTTTACATCCTATTTTTTCGCCAAGGTTTGTCTGTATTTCTAATTCTGGGTTTTAACATGAGGTGTTTGATTTTATTTGCTCAAGCTCCTCTTGTTTGAGTCCAATCGGCATCGGGAGCTAAAATAACTACCATTCAACGGTGGGATTGTAAGTATTTTGAAGCCATGATGCAATGGTGTGCTTTAATCTGGATAATTTTCCCCGTTTGGGGATTAGGGGGTGTCGTATTGATGTTAATTATCATTTTTGAAATATTATTTTATATATCTATTGCGCTTTATGACGGTCAAAAATTTTACCCCTATCTGTTTTTATATTTATTCGTTATACCGCCTTATTTTTTAGATATCCTAAGCAAATAATTTTTTTTTGGGATATATTTTAGCTGTTTTTATTGATGATTTTATCTGTTTTTTTATTTTCTTTTAATATTCCGCCACACCTAATTTTTATATTACCTGTGGTGTTATTATTTTTAGTGTTTTTTTTTCCCCCGAATATTTTTTTTTTTAAAAACGGGCGTCAATTTAGGGGGAAACATTTTTACAAATAGGGTTGTTTAGAGAATTGGCGGGGCTAATTCCCTCACGAATATTTACCATTGAATGGTGGTTGAAATAAATAGTTGCGTGGTTAATTTTGAACCTAAACCACCTGCTTTTTTTATTAATTCCCCTTTTTTTACCACTATGGAACGTCTCAAAAATTTAGGTATTATTTGATAAAATATATACGCTGTAAAGGGGGTTTATTTTAGCCTATTTTTTATATTTATTAATTATACTATTTTTAAACCCCGCAACGGCTTTATTTTAACAAGTTGGTTTGGAAAATGAGCGCTTTTCTGTTTATCTTTCCCCAAGCTAATAATTTTTTTTTATTATCTGAAAAAAAATTTGATGAGGTATGTATATATTTTTAAAAATGGAATATTTTGGCTATATTTTCCCCTTTTTCCCTTTTTTGGTTATGTGTGCGGGGGGCCCCGAATATGGGGTTTTAAGGAAACTGTGTGGCCATTTTATCCTAATGGGTCTACATCCCCACAACCAATGGATAGGGGGTTTGGATATTTTTCATATAATTAATTTATACTTACCCCGGCATGGGGTTTCTAATTTTTAGTGAAAATTTTTTTAGTGTATTTACCTCATAATTTACACATTTTTTTAAAGTATTAGTTGCTAATTTTTAGCTCCTATTATTTGTTAGATTTAAAACCCCCGATATAAAATATTTCTATCAATCTGATTTGTATAATTTTTAACCTGGTTGGGGGATTATGGTGTAAAAACATATTTAATATAAATTTTCTAGGGGTAACAACCTTTTTTTTTTAAATATTAGGTGAGCGCTATGTGTATGTTTGGTCAGCCTATTTTTATTTGATATTATCCCCGATTACCCGGCAACTTGAATGCGTTTTTAATTATTATTTTAGATATGTTACCCGCTATTTTTCACTTCGGAGGCTGTGTTTTTAGCTAATATATAAGTTGATTTTATCTCGTGTTAGGCAATATATGCGTATGAGGGTAGAAAAAAAGGTTTGGGGCATTTGGCGTTTTGACATGCGACTTTGACAGACGCCATTATTTTAACGCATGTTTTTCGACCCGGGCACGCGGGGCCCCCTCTTAAGCCCCGTGCTTAAGCCCTGGGAAATGAAAAACGTTGTAAGTACCTCATGCCTTGGTATTTTATTTTTTAACCCTAATTTCACTTTTAAACAAAAATTGTAAGATTAATTTATTAATAATAATAAGGCTCTTCACCCCGCGCCTAATCCATTTGAAATGACATTTGACAGACGTCATTATTTTAACGCATGCATAAAATCCTCACTCATACACGTAAGCTGAATTTCCTAAGTCACGTGGTTTGCGACATATGACAGTTGACAGGTGACAGGCGCCTTTTTTTAAACATGAACTGTGCTCAAAATAGTTGTACCAAGATTCCAAATTATGTCTTCTACTGCACACAATTTAACCAATACTTTTTAAATTTTACCTTCGTCCCCATGGGTTTGGGGCTGGCCAGAAGCAAAGGACGAGGGGGACTAGGTGGTTCAAATCCTGCTAGGTTTTTTAATTTATTTCCAAATGGCCGCTGTGACGTATTTAATTTTTTTAAACTGACCCTGCTGACCATGATGACCTCAGAAACCCTGGTGATGTTGGGTGGGTACTAATGGCTCTAAAAAAACTACCCCTATTTTAAATAATCCTCTATTTTGAGAAAGGGGTTAAATACCTTAGAATGGATAAATTTTCCCCCATGTATTTCTTATGGGAAAACCCCCCTTATTGGGCTCATAGTGGGTTAAAATCTACTACCGTTATTTGTAAAAAACTCACCCGACCAAACTGCGACTTTGTGAATGTATGAAAAGCTATGTTGCCGTGACCCCTTCGGCTGGGGGAAAATTGGGAAAAATTTTTTTTTGTGAACTTTTTTTTTTCTGGCAATGTTTTGTTCTATAGAAATGGGATAGATTAGTAGAAAAATAATGTAACTTCATTTCTTATAATATGAATATTTTATTTGTTTAAACTACAATCTAATAAGCGACAAAAACTGGTAAATCTGTCAAAAGTCACCTCGTTTTACGGTAAGTGACGTTGCCACCTATTTCACGTAGTACCAGATTATGTTTTAGAACAAGATGTTATAATCGGACGTAATTTGTACAATGACCCAGAAGAATCGATGACCACGGACCTAAGTGGAATACCTGCAGTCAACAGTAAAATTTCGCGCCTTTTTCGTATCTCAAACATCACAAATACTACAATAAATCTAATAGAGCAACCTTTTAAAACTGTTTTTGCATCTTCCTAAGTTGCTTCCTCTTAATGGTTACTTACCTTAAGTAAATTATGCTAAATTAAAATATGATTTTGTAGTCAATAGGAATCCTTATCGTTTGCTATTAGTGAAAGGACGGCCTACGAGACGTCAATGAATTGATCCCCCGGCATTATTAGGTTAAAAAAAATTCTATTTGCGGTTAATCCCTTCAAGAAGCATCAATTATCGTGTGGACTTTCGTGACTGAATGCATACACAGTTAAAAACGATTTCCCCCCCCATAAAAGACCGATTGACCCGGGGGCGTTTTTTACCTCATTAGATATGTTTCCGGAATTTCACAAGATACCCATAGCGGAAAAAGATATTGAAAAAACGGCTTTTGCTGCGCCCGATGGGCACTTAGAATATATGCGGATGCCATTTGGTTTAGCCAATGCTCCAGCGGTTTTCCAGCAAGTTATAAATAAAGCATTAGATTTTTTGAAAGGCAACGTAGCTTTGGTTTACCCACATGATATCTTGGTTTCGTTCGAGAATGTTAAGGACGCATTGCAGTCATTTGAATCTGTCTTTGGGGCCCTTCAAAATGCCGAATTCACCTCGAAGCTACAAAAGTGTCATTTTTCAAGATACGTTAGAGTATTTGGGAAGAGAAATATCAGCTGACGGTGTACGTCCAGGCAATCGCAAAGTTGAGGCACTAGCTAATTCCTTGATTTTTACTACCGTTAAGTAAAAAGACAATTCATGGGCCTTGCAGGATACTTTCGCAAATTCATACGTTTAACCACCAAAACAAGTATCAAAAAAAAAACACACTCAATAAATCTTTTACCTGGTCTAAAACCCCGGAAATATATTATCGTTTGTTCAATTTAAAGCACATTTTATTTTTTGTCATTTTCTGGCAACTGAGTTACACACCTATGACAGTTCTTTGGGTATGGTATGAAGTATGAAAAAAAACCCTCATACGAGTTGGAAACACCCCGAAAGAGTCTGAAAACCATTTCCGTGTATTTTTGGGGCACCCGCTTTATGTTAATTACCGTTAAATTTTTTTTAAAAAAACCACTTCCACAAAAAAGGATATTCTTTTCTGTTTGGCGCTGGGGGGCTAATGAAAGACTTCGTTTTTTTTTTTTTTTGTTTACCAAACCCCTTCCTTCCCCATGTCTTTTTTTTTCCCAAAACCCGTAGTAATACGTCGTTTCAATACAAAAGACAACTGGCTCTTTTGGGAAAAAAGGGGTTATACTGAAATAGACAAAAATCGAAGATTCGAAAAAAAGGGGTGTTTGGATAAAAAAAAAAACCCAATAAAAGAGGGTTTTTCCCATTATGCTGTTACAACACCTATGGTACGCCCAAAAAACCATTTTTCCAAAAAATTTTTTGGGGACCTCTATTTTTATAACAAACAATACTTCGGGATGGACAAAACTATTGAACCCATTAGAGGTACTTGTGGTTCCCAAAACTGCATTCATTGTCGAAATTTTTTAAAAATACTGCCCCAAAAAAAAAAGATGATTTTTTTTCAGTACCATTTTTGGATACTAAGTTCATCAAAACGAAAAAAGAAATCATTTGTTGGTTTGGAAAACCTTTCATTTTGGGGTTTTGAACTACTCTCCAAAACATTTTAAAAGGAACTTGTTAAACAAATAAAAGACGATTTTTAAAAAAATTTTAGACCAGCCCTTTTAAAAAAAAAGAAACCTTTTTTAATTTTTATTTTTAAAACTAAAAATTTTTAAAAAAAAAAAGTAAGAGTTCATTTAAAAACTGTCTGGTAGGTTTAATTTTTTTTTTCAGTAACAAATCACTTTGCTAGACATAAAAACCTAAACCAAAACAAAAAAAAATATATTAATTAGTATGGTTTTTTTAAAATCTACAATAAAATTTTTAAAAAGCAGTAAAATTTATATTTTTGTAATTTTAAATTGGAAAAAAATATTAAAAAAAAAGAAAAATATTGCTAAACGGGGTTTTTTTTTTAATTCTGTTTTTAAAAATAATTTTAATACATTTCAACGGTTGAAAGGCAAAAGGGCATAAGCGACATATTGGTCAAAAGCGAGATTTTTATCATGTCAGGCAAAGTTTTTTTTTCTGCGTCGTTTAAGATGTGTTTCATATTTTTATTCCAATATTTATGGCGCTTAAGTCAATTGTAACATTTAAGAAAAGAGAATAATTTTTGTTACTAACCGCCACTTTTTCTAGTAAATTTTCGAATTTTGTACTTAAACCAATTAACTAAAATTGGGAATGTCACTTATCCTGTATGTACATTCCCTTTATGTAGCTAAAAATGTATTTATACTGTTTTTCCTTACGACATATTTTAACAATTTGGCGCTTATCTAGGTTTTCCTAATCAATTAAAATTAACCATAATGCGCATATGCCCTTTTAACTTACAAAGAGATTGTAAGATTTGTCGCTTATCCTGGACTACCTATTTATATTAAACCAATATATTAGCGAGTAAGTCATTTTACTAAACATTTTTACGCTGTTCCGTGGCGCATAGAATATTTCACATCTCCAATATCACCCTAATCTTTGATATTTAGTCTATTTTAGACGCCCGTTAAGACGTGTTGGAACACGAGTCTCGTCTCAGTAGGTTTTGTGCAGTCGACCAGTACAGTTAGTGCGTTTTAAAGTAAAATTTTTGGTGTGTAGTGTCGTGTAGACTAATTTAACTTATTTAACCCTCCATTAGTCGCTAACGGTGTACGACACCGACGGTACTAATATACTTGCTGCATTTGCGCATGAATTAACCGTTTCTCGTCCCGCTCTCGGTGCCTTTCCGACAGCGGGCGGCTTAAAGATTCAGTACAAATCGGTGTGTTGATCAGTGCAGTTGAACGATCTTTAGAGCGGATTTCGGTGTCTGACACCGTAGCGACTATATACGTTTCAAATTGTTTTACAAGGTTATAGAAATACAGTAAAAAAGAGCCAAGTTTTTGACATAAATAAAATAATTATGTAATACAATTATTGTTTTTTTTTTAGTTTATAGAGATGTCTTATGAAGCAGAGCAAAGAAGACTTGAGTATTTAATGGATACAGTCCCTAGTCCATTTCCTGTATTTGACGATAGCGAGAGTGAAAATGAGTATGATCATGTTGAGGAACGGGAAGGCGGGAGTGAAACGGAGCAAGATATATCTGATGCCGAAGATGCGGACAGGATCCTTAGTAACACCCTTTCATTTATTGGAAAAGATAAGAAAAAGTCCAACTTTAAAATTGGAAAAAGAACGTCCCTCCTAAAAATGTTAGAACTAGGCAGGAAAATTATGTCATTCGTTTGCCAATGTCGAGGTTACCAACACGTTCTTTACAAAAACCATTTGATATTTGGAAATATTTTGTAGATGATGCAATGTTAGCAATGATTGTGCAAAACACGAATAAATATATTGATTCAGTAAGGAAAATTTCGTACGTGATCAGACGCAAAAAGGAATACTGATCTATTAGAAATTCAAGCATTTATCGGGTTGATTTATTATGCGGGGCTACTGAAAGCAAATCATCTCAATACCAGATGAGCTTTGGAAAAGTGATGGATCTAGTGTAGAGATTTTTCGCTTGGCCATGTCTTTATCACGCTTTCGATTTCTGCTGAGATGCATTAGAATGGATGACAAGACGAGTCGTGAAGAGAGAATAAAGACAGATAAACTTGCGCCTATAAGAGATTTCTTCGAAATGTTTGTAAGTCATTGCAAAAACCGGTACAGTCTCAGAGTGCGTCACCATAGATAAAAATGCTGCCAGGATTTAGGGGTAGGCTTTCGTCAGTATATTCCTTCAAAACTTAATAGATATGGCATAAAAATATTTGCATTGGCAGATGCCAAAATGTTTTAGCAGCCAATATGGAGGTATACGTTGGCCAACAGCCTCCTGGGCCATTTCAGGTCAGCAACAGTCCCCTTTCTGTAGTGGAGAGGTTATGCACACCCATTTATGATTCAGGTCAAAACCTTACCATTGATAATTGGTTCACGAGCATTGAATTATTAGATAATGTATACAAAAAAAGATAACAGTAGTGGGAACCATTAGAAAAAATAAAAGACAATTGCCTGGAATTTACAAAACCAACACACCCTGTGAAATCAAGCATGTTTGGCTTCGGAACAAAATTGTACCTGGTTTCATACATTCCAAAGAAGAAAAAAACGTAATTGCTCGTATCTTCACTGCACCATGTTGACATAATTGACAAAGGCACCGGCGAATCCAAGATGAGCAGTAAACGAACAAAAAACATTATGAAATTAGCACTTACATCTAAGGATGGTATTAGTTCAGTAAGTATCGACTTATTTATTTATATTCTTTTGAGTGAATGTTCTCCTTTAAGGGAGTGCACGGGGAGTAATGTGCAGTTTGAGCTGAATATCAAAATTATAATTTATTAATATATTATATTATTAACAAATTAATAGCTTTAGATCGCGTGTTTGTGATGCAGAAATTTGTTTTTTAGCTGGTTTAGTTGGATAGGCCATTAGGAATAAAGCACTAACACCTGTATGGTGTTTTTATCGGCATTTCGACAATTACACGCACAATTTATTATCATCCTCATGATACTAAAAACATTATCCAACGTATATACATAATTTAAAATAAAAATTGTAAACAATAAGTTTTCCAGAAATAAAAAATTACATAAAAGATATTTTTTTTATTCGAATGTTTTGTCTTTATATTTTTTTTCTGAATAACTTATTGCTTAGAATTTTTATTTTAAATTATGTTTATAACTTAGTAAATGCTTTTAGTATTCTAAGGATGACAATAAAATTGTCGAAATGTCAATAAAAACACGATACAGATTTCAGTGTTTTATTTGTATGGGCTCTATGCAATTAAACCAGCTTAAATGTAAATTAATAGACCTCTAACTTATTTTTAGAAAATTCACCCTAATCCCTATGCTACTTGCGCAACTACAGACCAGATAATATGTGCGCAGTCTGACAGTAATGAACAACAGGAGTATCAGGTTCAGCGCTCTAATGGCATTGCCATAAAAAATGAGGAGGTAATTTAATAATAACATTAGTATCTGAGATGAGTGAATGTTCCTCTTTCAAGGAATGCACCAAGTTTCAGTCTGAAAATCATAATAATAAGAATAAATTAATATATCTCGTATTCTTCATTTTTATTTTTAGAAAAGTCACTCTGAACCTAATGTACCTTGCAAAACACACCAGATATTGCCTGCACAGTCTAAAAGAAATGACCAACAGGACTATCAAGTTCAGCGCTATGATGAGGGCATTTCCCTAGGAGATGATGAGGTACTTACATTATAACACGATTAATTATTGTTTAAATGAAAAAGTTACTTTTAATGATTTATTTTTCGAGCAGTTTGTATCTTGACTATTAATCGATCGAGCAGTTTGTATCTTGCATTTTGTATCTTGACTATTAATGTTGCCAAATGCTTTAAAAAAAATTGTTTTTTACCTAATGATATATTCTATAAACCTTATGAATCATAATGATAAACATTCATTTACTTTTTATTTATTTCACCACAATATCTACTTTCTACTAGAGTAAGTTTTGCATTTTAAAATAACTATTTTTTTAGGAACACACAGTCCTGCGCGACAGTTGGGAAAATAACCATCAGTACTGTGACGTTGGCGGCCCTCCAATTTCATCTTGCTCCAACTTTCCTGCACCTACATCAGAATTTTCTGATGAAGTATTAAATTCTTTTAATGAAAGTCCCGACATCATTAAAGAAAACGTTTTTTCTCATCAATCATTTGAGACATCTTTAGACATTGTGCAAGATGAAAATCTCTCAAAGGAAGGCGCTTTTTTTAAAATAACAGTAAATACAGAAAATATTATTCCTAAAACATACACTAATCTATGCACAGCTTCTACACCGAGTAATACTAAGCAAATATTACCAACATCAAGTCAATATTTGGCAAAAGAAGATGAACTTTTAAAATCTGTGAACACCAAACCAACTCGAGTGTGCAAGATAAAAAATAAATCATATTTAGATTTTTTATCCGCAGATGAAGTTTTCTTAGCAGAAGCTTTTGGTGACTGTGAGGAATCAGACGTTTATGAGGAAGAATCATCAGACACCAGCAGTGACGAAGAATTAAAAAAATCAAATAAATCCCGAAAAATTGCAGATAAAAAAAAGAAACAGCCAAAGAATTCTCCTGAAAATATTGTAGGCAAGTCAGGATTTAAGAAAAAAAAAGTTAATCAAAGGAAACTTAGAAAAGATGCAAAACAATCAGGTGATGAATATATTCAATCAAATGGAAATGTAGTGCCTAAAAGGGAAATTCAGCCAAATCCATGCAAAGGAAAACAGTGTGGAAATAACTGCGAGGAAATAACAGAAGAACGAAGAAAACAAATATTTGAGCACTTTTGGAGTTTAAAACCTAATCGTCGTAAAGACTGGCTTGTTAATATGTCTCATAGACAACCGACAAAAAGGAAAAGATCAGAAAATTCTGAAAAAAGGCAATTTACTTATAAGTATTACATTAATGAAGGTTAAGGTAAAAGACCAGTTTGCCTTCAATTTTTATGTAACACTTTAAATGTGTCTCAAAAATTTTGTTACTACACTGTTAGTAATGCTGCATTTGGTTCTGCAAAAGAAGATCTTCGAGGAAAAACGATACCGCCAAATAAAACAAGTGAGACCAGTAAATTATCTGTTTACAATTTTTTACAAAACCTACCAGCCTTACCATCCCATTACTGCCGTAAAGACTCAACAAAGGTATATCTTCCCCGAGAAATGAAAAATTTAAGCAGGCTTTACCAAATTTACAAAAAGGAACATGTCGAAAAGGGTATAAATGTAGTTGGAGAAAGGGTATTTAGAAACATTTTTAATCATGAATTTAATATTGGTTTTCATATGCCCAAAAAAGATAAATGCCTTAAGTGTATCGGCTTCGAGCGTGCAGAAAACCAAAATGATGAATTGATTGTAAAAGCCAAATTAGAACATCTAAATGAAAAAGAAAAAAGTTTTGAGAGGTTTAAGACCCATCAAAATATCCACAAAACAGATCCTTTATGCGTAAGTTTTGACTTACAAAAAGTGCTCAATACACCCAACGGAGAAAGCATGTTGCTTTACTACTCCCGAAAACTTGCCGTGTTTAACCTTACTTTCTACGAAAGTGGTACTCGGGAAGTTTATTGCTTCTATTGGGACGAAGCTAATGGCCAACGGGGAGCCAACGAGGTTGGAACAAACTTAAATAAATATATTAAAATAATTGACGATAGAAAAACAATAAAACATCTTCTGCTATATTGCGATTGTTGTCCAGGACAAAATTGTAATAAAATAATAATGGCAATGTTCCATGACACTTTACAAACCTGTCAAAATATTGAAGTAATTCAAATAAATTTTTTGTTAACTGGTCACACATATATGCCCGTCGATTCCGTCCATGCTACTATTGAAAATAGTATTAAGAATAACATTATTTATGCTCCATCTCAATGGTTTACTGTTTTTTCTACAGCCAGGCAGGACCCAAAGCCCTATAACGTGCAGTTACTTACTTACAAAGACTTTTTTAAATGGGATCTCATAGGTAATAAATACTTTAAAGGTAACTTGGTAGGCAAAATAAGTAAAGTACGAATTGCAACATTTAAAAAGAAAGACAGCAATAAAATATTTATTAAGTATTCAATGGCAGAGGAATCCAATCAGTTTGAAGTTGAAGTTTTTGGAAAGAGTAAGCTGGCTCTAATTCGGTGCTATAAAAACATGTTACCAATTTCAAAAATAAAATACTTATTCACACAGAATTTATAACTCTTCCATATAAAGAAAATATTAAAATTTCTTAGATTCTATGTTAAGATAATAAGATAAATAAAGATACACTATTTATTAATTTTAGATAACTTACTTCTATTATTTATATTAATATGACTTTTCATTTGCACTGTTTGTGAAATTTTATGTTTATTGTACTTAATAAAAATTAATATATATATATATATATATATATATATATATATTATATATATATATATATATATATATATATATATATATATATAATAGTACAAATATTTTGCCGATACCCCCACCAATATTTTTTTGTAAATGAGCTTCTCATAAGCAACAGCACACATTTGAAATATTGTTTTTTTACAGTTTGTAAAAGTGTCACAAATTTTTTTCTGCTTGCGGTAAGTTTTGACTTTTTGATTTAACGTTTCAAGGTATAGTGTTTTATTTTTTACTGGGCGCTATTTTTTAAAGCCAAAAAAAAATGTTGAAATAGAAAGTTTTGTATCATCTCTGGGGGGCCCACGTCTTCTTGACCGGGGTTTATCTTCGGCCAGAAGGACGTTGGCCCAAAAGAGAGATACAGGGGTCTAATGATATTGCATAAACTTTATCCGCAAATGCCAGAAAAAATAAGGAATTTGTTGCAGAGAAGTCAAATATTAGTAATTTGTTTTTAGAAACTCTGATTCTGATCAATAATACTGACTTGCCAGGACCAGCAGAATCTACTTTATTTTTGCCTACACATGAAAATAAAGATTATGAATCAAGGATCATCTTCATCCGCAAATGCCGGAGAAAATAAAGAATTTGTTGCAGAGCAGTCAAATATAATTTATTTGGTTCCAGAAACTTTGATTCCGATTAATAATACTGACTTGCCAGGACCAGCAGCATCTCCTTCATTTTCGCCTGCACATGGGAATGAAGATCATGGAGCAAGGAGTTCTGCACCATCTTTCGTCACAAACCCGTGGAGCTGATAAAACATTTGATGATAATTTCTTTCTCTTTATTTTAGCATGGAATTGTTTGGGCATATATACATAGTTAAATTTATAGTTACACATAAAGAAAAAAGATTTGGGAAATTTATCAATTACAGGGTGGCCCAAAAGTCGCCTTACTGAAAATATTACTATTTCCAAAATATTATAATATATATATATATATATATATATATATATATATATATATATATATATATATATATATATATATATATATATATATATATATATATATACCTGATAAAAAAAGTTGCTGAAACCACACACTTACTTCGAAACATGGCAACAGTGGTACCGAGCAAATGCGATGGCTTAGTGTAGGCTACACCGCCATTATACATTTAGTATTTATTGTGCAAAGCGGAAGGATTGATTATCAGAAATGAACCTCAACAACAGCGGACATTTGTCCCGCAGAAATCAGCAAGAGCACGAAAGCAAGTACCTTAATTTTAACAACATACCCACTTAACAAGTTTGTACAAAATGCAAGAGTCTGGAGATGATGCAAAAGAATCATAGGTACAACGATTTTTTTTAAACCGTTGGACAAAATATTTTTTGACAGCCATGAAGCTCGTAATATAACCTATTTCGAATTTTATAAACTGTACAGAGATATTAAAACGTTTCCTTTGCTAAATCACTTTGTTTCCGTACTCCGTGGTTGAGTAAGAGTCCAGAAAACAGAATTTAGCAGGAGTGTTGAAAAGGTGTATCATCTCTTGACTAGGGTGTATCCTCAGCCAGAAAGACGTTGGTCCAAAAGAGAGATACAGGGTCTAATAATATTGCATAAACTTCATTCGCAAATGCCGGAGAAAATGAGGAATTTGTTGCAGAGCAGTCAAATATGAGTGATTTGGTTTCAGAAATTCCGATTTCGATCAATAATACTGACTTGCCAGGACCAGCAGCATCTACTTCATTTTTGCCTGCACATGAGAATGAAGATGATGGATCAAGGAGTTCTGCACCATCTTCCGTCGCACAATCCCGTGGAGCTGATGAAACAGTTAATGATAATTTTTTTTTAATTTCAGCATGAAATTGTTTGGGCATATACAGGGTGTAACATAAGTGATGACTTTAATATTCAGGGGTGATTCCTTGTAATTTTTTAAGTAAAAAAGTTCATATAAACATATATCCGGAGACGCTTCGTTTTCGAGATACAGGGTGTTAATATTTTTTTAAATAAAACAATTAAAAATGGAACTTTTTTGTCGGTTAAATTTTGTACATATTTTGCTTCGTTTAGAGAAAATAATTAAAAACCATATTTCAGCACGTCTCTGGCCTCCATAAAAAAAATAAAATGCTTGAAAATTGTTCTTATTTGGAATTATATGTACATGTAAAAAAATAGCTCTGATAAGAAAATTCCGATTTTTTTACATTAACATTTACCAGGTACTGTTAGTTAAAAGTGTTTTAGTGTGCAGATAACTATGAATAACGTCGAATTAGCTCAAATGCATTTTATTTATGGGCTTGCAGATGGAAATGCTGCAGAAGACCGTCGACTTTACCACGAACGCTTTCCCAATAGATTAATTCCATCAAAAAGGACTTTCATAAGACTCCATGCCCGACTGTGCGAAACTGGATCTTTAACTGCTAATGCTGAGCGCGTTGGTGGACCGAGAATGTTAAAGACTCAACAACTAGAGGAAGCAATTCTGCAAGCAGTGGAAGACGATCCGACAACTAGTACGCAAAGATTATCTTTACAGTTTGACATTAGCCACCAAAGTGTTTGGAGGGTTTTGTACTCAAATTTACTTTATCCATACCACATTCAACGGGTGCAAGCATTGTTGCCAAGATATTTTCCTGCACGATTAGAGTTTTACCGGTGGTCGCTTCAAAAAAATGCGCAGGATCCAAATTTTACGTCCAAAATTCTATTCACAGATACGGCAAGTTTTTCACGGGAAGCCATCAGAAACTTCCACAATAATCATTTTTGGGACTACGAAAATCCCCATGCCATTGGAGAAAGTGGATTCCAACAGCAGTTTTCGGTGAATATTTGGCAGCAATTATTGGTGATCATCTTATCGGACTGCATTTTCTCCTCCTCGGCTGGATGGTGACACTTACAGACAATTTTTAGAAGAATCATTGCCAGGTCTGTTAGAAGAAGTACCACTAGCAACAAGAATTACAATGTGGTTATGCACGACGGTGCACCTGCTCATTTTAGTCTTGTCGCTCGAAACTATCTTAATAACATTTTTTCTTAGCAATGGATTGGTCGGTGGGGACCTTAGCTATAGCCAGCACGATCCCCAGACCTGAATCCTCTGGACTATTTCTTTTGGGAATATCTGAAATCGCTTGTTTATGCAACGCCACTGGTGGATGAAAATGATTTAAGAAACAGAATTGTAGATTCTTGTAATGTCATACGCAACATTCCAGGAAAATTCCAACGTGTGCGACAATCGATTGGAAGAAGATTGCATGCTTGTATTGACAGTCGTGGTTCTCATTTCGAGCATTTGATTTAATAAAAATTTGATGATATTTAAAACTCAAGTAAGTTTTTGTTATTTTTCATAAAAAATAAGCCAAGGGATACCTTATTAAGTTATTAACAAACTATAAAAATTTCAACAAATTTGGTAAACGTGTTTTTTTGATATTAATGAAAAATCGATTTAACAAAAAAAAAATTAACACCCTGTATCTCGAAAACCAAACATCTCCGGACATATGTTTATAGGAACTTTTTTACTTAAAAAATTACAAGAAATCACCCTTAAAATTAAAAATCATCACTTATGTTACAACCTGTATACATAGTTAAATTTATAGTTACACATTAAAAAATAAGATTTAGGAAATTTATCAAAAAAAACATACCTAAAAATTTTATATACAGGGTGGCCGAAAAGTCGCTTAACTGAAAATAGTGCCCTATTTCAAAATATTATAATATATTTACAACTTGATAAAAAAAAGTTGCTGAAATCACACACTTACTTCGAAACGTGGCAGCAGTGTAGGCTACACCGCCATTATTTACTTAGTATTCATTGTGCAAAGCGCAAGGTTTGATTACTAGAAATGAACCGCAAATTGACAAGTGAACGTGTATTCACGATGCAGATGTGGTGGCGACATAACAAAAATCATGGCTATTGTAAGAACATTATTAAAGGAGAAATTTTCCAATATTGTGCCGCCAACGAGACAGGCCTCTGTAATGGACAGCCAAATTCATTTAACAAAATAAGTGCATAAAATAATATTAAATGACCAAAGAAGATTTATTTAGAGATAGCAAAATAAATTATTTTCAAAATGAAAAAAATATATTAAAATTATTTTATTGGAAATACTATTGAATCATTTTATAAAGTACATTGTTCAGAATTCATTGAAAAAAAAGGTAAGGAGTTCCAAATAAATTTTACTCAAAGTCGATTATTCCAAAATAATATTTAAATGAGTTTTATTAAACAAGTAATTCAGGAATTGTAATTCATCTAAAAGGAAAATAATAAATACATTTATTTAAAAAAACGCCTATGGATTTTTGTTGTTTTAAAAAAATAGTTAATGTCAATCTAAATAATTTTTTAAGTTAAAACTCGGACCAAAGTAAAAAAATAAGGAATTTCTAAGTTTCCTTATGAAATAAAATCCATTCCTGATCACTGAATACAAACACCCGCAAGTTACCGATCTTGGCTGGACCGAGTGAAGATTTGTTTAAAACCAAACTTTTAATCCATGCCAAACACCAAGGTACTGTGCGAATCTGAGATTTTGCTAGGAGAGGGTCATGTGACTTTAGGAATAATTGAATTTTAATGTCAATGGTCTAATGCACTAATTAAAAAGCTTTAAGGGGACCTATAAATCTGGTTTTTTAGGAAAATTGATTTTTGACAAATTTATGCAAAGTGCAAAAATACCAGAATCAATAACAATTTATCGTAATTAATTACCAAAATCACTTAGGACAAATCCTTCTCGCGAATACATTTGGGTAATGGAAGTGGTCTATTTAAGCAATTTGGTCAAATGGGGAAGTTAAGTTGTCACCCAAAGCCCGTGCGATTCAAATACTCGTTAATTTCGGCAAGGAGCGTAGTCAATTCGGAACCAGTATTTTTCGTTAAAAGTGATTAAAAGTAATTTTGTGAAATCTTGGTAGTAAAGAAAGTTTTGGGAAAACTCGAAGGAAAAAGTGAGTGTAGCGCGGCAAATAATCTTGTACTTGATTTTATTTCTTTAAGAATATATTTTTTTATACGTTTTTAATACAATTGGAAATAACTAAAAATTTGTAGCTTTGGTGGCTCCACATTATTTATGTGAAAAATTCAATATTAAAATTAAAAAGTGGTGTTGTGGTTTATCTAAGCAAAAAAGAAAAAAAAACCTATAAATTACGTTTAAGTCCCGGATATCTTAAAATAAATTGTAGCACCGATTTTGAGGGGTTTTGAATCGGATAGCACTACATTGGTGGAGGCGCCGGGCAAGAACAAAACTGACTCTAACCCCTAAGTAAAGAAAAATCTAATATCGAGAATATCTGATAAAAATAATTTAGTTCCTTGTAATTAAATAAAAAAATAGTATGACAACCGCAACAGCAGCTACAGTTACGGTGACAACCACCACAACAGCAGCCCCCATGTCGACCACCATGAGTAACTTGATATTTGGTATTGACTCGTTACCAACTTACGATGGTACTACCAATGTCAATGATTTTGTGACCGCAATTGAACAGACAGGGGGACAGTCCAGGCAACAACTGGTTGCTATCGCCCGACTAAAATTCCAAAACAAAGCAAAACAGTTTTTAGATTTTGAATCTGGACTTCAAACCAACACTGATCGGGATCTTTTTAAGGACCACATAAAGAAACAGTTTACAAGACCCTACGTAAAAGGAGCCGCGCTAAGGAACTTCATAGAATGCAAACAACGCAGTGGAGAAACATGTCGTGAATATTTAACCCGGCTTAAACTCCTAGGAAATAAAACGATAACTTTGACTGGTGACCCACAAATTGACGATCACATGAAAGAAAAGCTTAAGAAGGATATAACAGTGCAATTTTCATTGGGATTGCTCATGCCAATAAAACAAAGGGTTTTGTCCGGCAGTCCCAGAGATTTACGTGCTGCAATAGAAATAGCGGAAAGGGAAGAATCAATAGAAAACCTTTAACATCCACACCAAAGGTGAATGCCGAATAATTACTAATACACCAATACAAAACAAAAATTTTCAACCGAACCATTTTAATTGCTTTTTGTGTAATAAGCCGGGTCATACAAAGGCAAATTGCCCCCAGAAGAATCAAAAATATAAGTCAAAAGGTTTGCTATATTTGCTCACTACAAGGACCTATAGCCAGAAACTGTCCTACCCCCAATTAGGAAAGAAAATGTTTTGGTTGTAAAAATCCAGGGCATCTATGGAGGCAGTGTACAGTTACAGGTTATCCATACAGAGAAAGAAGAGTACCCCATGAGCCGTTAAACTTAAAAACAGCCCCTTTCCAACCCCGAAGCGCGGCTGTAAACCAGGCAAGATGGGAATAATTAAAAAGAATATAGGGATTTACACGTGCTCGAAAAATGGAACCCCAGCTAGAAGTAATGTAGTAGAGGTTAGTGTAAAAGGTAAGCCTTGTTAAGCCCTTATAGATTCAGCGGCAGTGATATCCCTAATAAAGCCCGAAATTGCCGAGGGGTTTATTAATTTAAATAGTAAGATAAGCTTAGTGGCATTCAGGGTAACATTATACCTACTTTAGGGCAAGCCACAGTGCCCGTTAAATTTATCGGAAATCAAGTAATAAAACATACATTTATAGTGGTAGAATCAGGCAGTTTCCAAGCTGAGATTTTATTGGGTATTGATTTTTTGCGTCAATATGGAATAAAGATAGATTGGGAAAATAATTGCATGTACGCATTTAATGAAGTTACCTTTGCTGGAAGAAAGAAAAATTCGAGAAGAGGACTTTATATTGGCCAACAACCAAGAAGAAATAAATGACCGAATGTGCCAAATGGAGGCAGAACTACAAAGTTTAAGACATTATATAGAGTATTTAAAGACAGAAAAAGAGACAGAAGTTATGCATGAGACTAAGCCTAAAGACCATTCCGAGTTATCGTTACTAACTATGGAATGTGGCGTTCAGACCTGTAACGACCGCCAGGACGAAAAAGCCAAACAAGAACTAGAAAACAAGAAGCGGCCGTCTTTAGCATCTACCAGGAAGGTCCGGACTTCCAAGATTGAGCTCTTAAGTGATGAACAGCCTCAACTTTTTAAAGAAAAGAAAAGTAAGCTTGAAAAGCAAACCAACAGTGATAAAAATATAACAAATGGGAGTAAAGGCGCCATAGTCTCCCTTGTTCGAGATGTGGTAATTCCACCTAGGTGTGAGGTAGTTTGCAATGCAACCTTAAGAAAAAGGTCTAGAGTTACGACTCAGCACTTGGTAATTGAATTAAGTGTAGACCTATAGCAAGCGCTGCTAGTGGCAAGAATCCTGTGCAAAAAGGACGGAACAGTTCCCCTAAGAATGATAAATACAACAAATAAAGAAATGCGTGTAAAATGCAATAATGCTCTAGCAATAGCGCATGACGTAGAAATTCAAACACGACAAGAAAGCGGTTGCCTCATAAGAAAAGTAAAAGTACATGAAATAAAAGAAATATTAAAATTATTAAACCTGGAAGCCCCAGTTAAAAGGAAGAATTAAAACTTCGCGATTTAATTATAGAATACATTGACATTTTTAAAAGTCCTGAACAGAAACTTAGTTGTACTCAAAATGTGGTTCATAGAATTATTACCGAAGTTGTCAATCCAATACTTAAAAGACCTTATCGCGTACCGTATCATAGACAACCTATACTAAAACAGGAAATCCAAAAGTTACTCGACGATGGCATCATTACAGAGAGCCAATCACCTTGGAGTTTTCCTGCAATTTTAGTCGAGAAGAAAAGGCACCCTGGCGAAGATATTTAGTACAGGCTTTGCATAGATTATCGTGAGCTAAACGCCATAACAAAAACAGACTATTTTCCCTTACCAAACATTCAGGAAACAATTGACAAACTCTCTGGAGCGAAACTTTTTTCAACAATGGATCTTGCATCTGGTTATTTTCAAGTTCCGTTGCATCCTGACGACCAAGAAAAAACGGCTTTTTCGACACCTGACAATCATTACGAATTTAAAAGGATGGCCATGGGACTAAAGAATGCGCCAGCCACTTGGAGCAGGATGATGCATCATATCTTAAGAAAATTGACATATACGGAGTGTTTGGTATGTCAACAAAATATTATCGCTACAATAACAGAAGAGGAAGTGGTCACTCCTATAATTCCTGCTATTTGGAGCCGGGAGGAAATAAAATGTTTACAACAAGAAGATGAGTACATAAAGGAAATTGAACATAAGCTTACACCAGAAAATGACGAGTATTATACAGATCCAGATGGATTAATTTATAAACGAAGACAGAATTATGGCCGAAATGATCAATTAGTAGCGCCTCGAAAATTAATACAGGAAATAATAAAAATTTACCACTCAGCAATTTATTCAGCACACCCTGGTCAAAAGAAAACCCAAGAACTTATACAAAGAGATTTTTATTGGAAAACTTTACGCAAAGATGTACAACATTTCGTAGAAACGTGTCATTCTTGCAATATTCATAAAACCAACAGACAATTACCTGTTGCTTTCCAGCAAAGTCAAGTACCATCTCAAGTATTTGGACGAATTAGCTTAGACATAGTAGGACCTCTTAACAGAACATTTAATGGCAATAAGTACCTATTAACATGTGTTGACTTTTTGACCAGATATCCGATTTGTGTTCCTGTACCGGATGTAAAAGCTAGCACCATATCTAGAGCATTTGTGGAAAATGTAATTTGTGTGTATGGTACACCTAGAGAAATTTTAACAGATTGTGGCACTCAATTCGTTGGAAATCTTTTCACTGAGATTTGCAAAATGTTAGATATTAAAAAGTTAAAAACAACGCCATATCACCCAAAAGCAAACGGAATTATAGAACGCATGCACAAGACCTTAAAAACAATGATTAGTCACTTTGTTAATGAACATCAAGATAGTTGGGATACTATCTTGCCATATTGTTTAATGGCATACAGAAACCAACAGCATGAAGCGACTAAAGAATCACCGTTCTTTTTAATGTTCGGTCGAGATTTTGAGCTACCAATTCATTTAACCATAAAAAATACTCAAGTGAAATATGATCTTGACGAAAATTTTGCCAGCGAAATGTTAATAAGGATGCGTAGAGCCCATGAAATAGCCAAAAGAAATATCGAAAAACAAATGCAGGAAAGAAATGAAAAGTATAACAGCAAAAAGACACGTAAAGAATTTGAATTAGGTGATCTAGTGTACTTATATACTCCAGCAGTGCCAGTACATGGAAAACTGGCACACAAATTTTATAATAAATGGACTGGCCCTTATCGAATAATCGATAAGAAAGGACCAGTTACGTTTAAAGTTAAAGAAACTTTCGGAAAGAAAGAACAGATGGTACATGCTGAACGCCTAAAACCCTATAAAGGTACTGTAACACAAGAAAATAACAATATTGAGGCCACACTAGTGGACAGCAATAAAAGCAACGCAGAAGTGCAGGGAGATGATAAAGGTTTGGATACATCTGTTAATGACAAACAACAAAACTGGGTTGACAACTTTTTAAACTATGGAGAAGAAAGAAGAGATCCACCAATTGGACAAAATGAAAACGATTCTGAAAGTGAACATCAGCAGAGTGATTCCGAGTCTGAGAGTTCCAGTAATAATGAACAAGAAAATAGTGAAAATAATGAGACTTCCACAGATACCGAAGATGAACCACCAAGAAGAACCAGAACCCGAGAAATAAGATTACCAGAACGTTTTAGAGATTATGTAATGGATTTGGGTTAAAGAATAATACTTATTGGAGCCACCAGTGTAAATAAAAGGCTAATTGGTATTTTATTGTTTTAGTGAAGATGATATTAATGGCTATTTTGCTGCCTTTGGCACAAGCAGTTTTAATTGCATATGACTGTAGAAGTCCTTCTACAAATATCAGTACCATATCATTAAGAAATGTTAGTCCTTGTCCAGATCCTGAGAAATCATATGAGGAAGAAGAAGGATTTGTTCAAATAATTGAAAAGAAAAGATTTGAATACATTCATGTTTATACATGCCTAATTGAGATTACCAGGATAATTAGTCATTGCGGAGCATTTTCCCACCAATCTGCAGTAGACGGGGGTATTTCAACCTATATAAACGAAATTGGAAGTAAAGAATGTAGAAAGATACATGCCTTTAAACAGTTTAAAGCCGCAAACGGACATCTGATTTCAAAATTAAAGCTAAACGCGACAACCACAGCCTCAGTTACTCTAGCAGGAACTTTAGATTCAAATGGATATTGCGAAGGAACCCATTTTATTGAAGAAAACAGACAATGAAAAAATGTTGTTGTACAAGCCAATATTAAAATAACCCTGCAGGACTATTATTCGAAAGTATCGTTAGAAACCAACGAAATACAGCTACAAAATAGAGTACGCTGTCAATTTTTACAGGGTTATTGCACAGATAGTGTTAATGGAGACTCTACATGGGAAATAGAAACCCCAGCCATAGTTTAAGTATATTACTGAGTTTCCTCACTTGCCCGAAACGAGCCTTTTTCTTTCGTTCGAATGCGATAAATGAAGTTCGTATAGAGTGTCTCAAAAATTTTATTCTGTTAGTGTTTCACTGTAGTGATAAACTTTCGTGGATTTAGCTGTATTTTATTGTTTATTATTTCTTTCTTAAATTGCGTTTTCGTTAAGAATGGCTTCCGTGTATTGTTCAGTAGATGGATGCGGAAATAAATCAGGATGCGGACGTTCGTTTTTTCGATGTCCAAAGGACGAAGTTAGGTAAGTACAAATTTTAAGCACAGCTGCAGATATAGATGCCAATTAGTGTATACCGGGTGACAGTGGGATCACTTTCCGGCTATAGTTACGATATTTTTAAATTTCTTCAGCTTTCGGTTTAGCAGTAAATAACAAGTTTTGATTTTCAAATGCGATACCATGTATAATTTTAGCGATTAAAAAAATAGGTCGTTTTACAGACAGCAGCTCTATTTTAATTATATTTTTTCGACATGGTTTGTTTTAATTTAATTTTTTTTTTAAACTTGCTGGCTACGATCAAGTTTAACTGGTAGATTATGCTTATTTGTTTTTTAGACGGTCTTTTAAACATGATACTTTCATTAACAGATAACTTTATTGTCCGGATAATTCCCATGGTTACAATTGTTACAACAATTGTTATTGTGGAAATTATTCGAAAAATAATTTTATCCGTTAATGAAAGTGCTAAGCCTTAAGCGTTTACGTTTTACCGTAAACTTTGACAATATATTTCGTACCCTCTTCTTTAATAACGACAATAGTTTTTAATTTGTTTTTTAAATAAATAAGCATGGTCATTTTAATAATTAATGATAAAGTTCTTTTGACAACTGTTTTTTAATATATAATGTTTTTTAATTTAAAGTTAATTGTAGAAAAAACAATTGCATATAACACTGCTGCGACATAATTTCACAACCGTGTCTGCAATTCGTCAAACAGCATTTATTCTCGTGTGCGAGATTTAATTTAAGGTTTCTCTTATCGATGAGTATTTCATCAAAATTCTTTGTTATTGCAGGAGTCTAGCTTGGAAACAAGCCTTAGGATTTATAAATGAGCATAGATATGCCAAACTTACACCGGAGCAATGTTATAGCCGTATAAAGATATGCAGCCTGCACTTCAGCAATTCATGTTTTAAAACAGAATTAAAAAATTCCATTCAAAAGTCGGCCGTTCCATCATTATTTCTAAGTCAGGCTCAAGGTACGTTTTTGTTTTTAAAGTAGTTCTCCTATTATTTCGGCGGCCCATCGACCCTAACAATAAGAGTGGAATGGCTGAAGAATGTCTGCAAATTTGTTAAGTACTAATTTTGCAAATTTAAAGTCGAACAAAAACTTTTCCAACCGTTGCACGATGTTATAAAGTAGAGAAAATGAATTTTCAAAATGCGGAAAAGTACCCATATGTAGGAATAGCTTGGAAATGACTCCTAAAATGTCTGCAAATCAGTTTTTTATAATTATCTTATTCAAATATGTAAAATATTTCAAAAGCAGACATTCTTTAACCGTTCAGAGAAGTCACTTTTTTTTTCATCAATTTTTAACACATTTTTTAATATATTAAATATATGTATCATCTAGATCTGTCTGCAAACATTTGAATTTACTGTTTCAGTAAAAACCGAATACAACCATGATTTTGCAGACATTTCCGACCCGTTCTGAGTCATCTGAATTTTTTTGCAATTTCGACAGACATTTACGTACATGCGTAACAACTAAAAATGTCTGCAAATACGTTTCCGCTGGATTTTTTTTTTAATAAATTTAAGTACTAAGCTATTTGCAGACATTTCCAAGCTATTCCTACATATGGGTATTTTTCCGCATTTTTAAAATTCATTTTCTCTACTTTATAACATCGTGTAACGGTTGGAAACGTTTTTATTCGTCTTTAAATTTGCAAAAATAGTACTCAACAAATTTGCAGACATTCTTCAGCCGTTCCACTCTTAGGGTCGATGGGCCGCCGAACTAAATGTAGCCTATTATCAGTCATTTAATGATAAATGACAAAACAATTTATACTATTTCTTAATACGAGGAGGTAATAATCATTATTGAACTGTAAAACCCAGCCTTATTTTATAGTCCGTTCCCTGTAATCGTTTTTCTTTTGTATTCAAATTGGGGTGAACCTAATTAGGCCCATTCTTCGTCTATTGCATTTTATGTAAATTGTACCCTGTTTAATGGTCTGTCATTGAAAATTTGCATTTTATTACTCTCTCACAATAATAAATAATTATATATATATATATATATATATATATATATATATATATATATATATATATATATATATATATATATATATATATATATTTTTAAATTATATATATATATATTTTATTTTATTGTTGTAAACCTGGACCTTCAAACGCAGAATCCTCTGAGAAAACACAAAAGGAAGATACATATGTTCAAACAGTTAAACAAAGTACAGGTAATTTGGATTAAACAAATGATAAACAAGATGTCATGTATAAAAAAACAAAATCAAATATATAAAAATCATGTACCTAATACTGCAGTACTATTTATATTTTTTTTAGATGTCGGTACGCAGACTTCACTACTTCTTTCCGCCAATACGCCAAGAAAAATAAAATTGAAGCAAGATATCACTTCTTTAAAAAAAGAAATTGAAAACGGCAAAATGCAAAATTGCTTTGGAAGAAAACATTAAAAATTATCCTGAAGAATCTAATAATTTTCTTAAGGCACAGCTTCTTCTATTAAGCAAGTCACGAAAAGGTTCTAGATATTCTGAAGAGTTAAAGCAATTTGCGTTAAGTGTGTATTTTGCGGGTCCTAAGGCATACAAAAAATTTTCGAATATTTTTAGGCTGCCATCAAAATCAACTCTCGAACGCTTTACAAAACAATGGGTGGTAGAACCTGGTTTTAATGACTTTGTTTTTCGCTTAATTGAAATGAGAGTTCGACTTTTAGGTGATAGGGAAAAAACTGTATTCTTTGTTTTGACGAAATGTCTCTTAAAACTAATCTTTTTTACAACATTTCAAAAGACAAAATTATTGGTTTTGAAGAAATGTATGACAAATCTGGAATGCAATTGGCCAATAATGCCCTGGTTATAATGGCTAGAGGCATTGCCAGTGCCTGGAAACAACCGATTGCCCATTTTTTTTATAAATCATCAACACCGGTTGATGAGATAAAAAATATCTTATATTCCACCATTAAAAAACTAAGTGCGGTAGGACTAAACATTTTAGCTTGTGTATCGGATCAAGGTCCAAATTTTCAGAAGCTGTTTAAGGTAGGTTTAAATCTAAGCGAGGAAAATCCCGTCTTCTCTGTAGATAAATCTAAAATTATATATTTTTTTGATACGCCTCACCTTTTAAAATCGACAAGAAATAATTTATTTGAACATACTTTTATTTTGGAAAACGGCGAAGTTAAAAAGAGCTATTTAGAATTAATGTACAATTACGACAAAATGATGGAATATAGACTAGCACCTAGATTAAGCAACGACCATATTTATCCAAATAATTTTCAGAAAATGAAAGTTAAACTGGCTGCCCAAGTTTTTAGTCATTCAGTTGCAGCAGCATTACTTACTTATATTCACTTTAAAACTTTACCGGAATCAGCAAAAACGACAGCGGATTTTATTAAAAAAGTTAATACTCTTTTTGACCTTTTTAATTCAAATAACTTAGATAATTTTTCTGCATACATGGGCACCAATACACAAGTTTATTTTTTAAAAGAAATGGATCACTTATTTGAAAATTTAAATGTTATTAACGAGAAAGGAAAGAATGTCACTAATAAATTAAAATTTATATTCGGTTGGAGAGTAAATATAAAAGGAATTTTCATTTTATGGGATTTATTAAAAACTAAGGGGTACTCTTTTTTGCTAACAAGAAACCTAAATCAAGACTGCATTGAAATTTTTTTGGCCAAATAAGAAATTGCTGCGGAAATACAAAAAACCCAACCCCAATTCAGTTTTGTAGGGCCTTTAAAAAAATATTTTTTGTAAAGTACTTCGATCATGTTGAAGGTGCGAATTGTGTACAAGCTATTAATGAAGTTCTGCTAACACTTACACCTGATTTGTTTGAAAAAAAGAATTAACCCTTTAACTGCTCTGGACGAATATATTCGCCATGCGGTGAACTGCTCTAGACGACTAAACTCGCATCGCTGATAAAAATAGGATTAGACTGCTCTTGACGAATATGTTTGCAAGCGTTGTTTTACGGATGCTCTCGCCGCATTCTGCCGGCCACGGCCGGGCTGCTGTCGAAAGGAACCGCGTAACGGAATAGGTGGGGATATAAGGTAGCGTGTTCTTCTAGCACACCCTGCGTTTGGTTGTTTGCTTGCTTATTTCGAAGTTTCGGTTGTGACAACAGTGAGGTAAATTATGTCTAATAAATATTTAACCGATGAGCAGCTGGAGGAGATATTAGCTCGAAGCGATAGTGAACATGACGAGCCGATGGAACAAGACGTAAGTACAGAAAGAAACTTCATTATTGAGTTATATTTTGTAATTATGAGATGCACGTTTTACTAGTAGGTATATTTACCTGGTTATCTCTACGTTCGTTTTTTATTTCTAGGTTGACGACGAATGGCCTGATGATGATTATGTTATGACGCCCGCTGAAGAAAATAATATTGAGGATTTTTTTCAAATAGAACACACTTATTGGAGTCAAGTGAAGATTCAGACAGCAGTGATCAACCAATGCAGGCTTCATTATTTGAACGTAAGAGCTTTGTGTGGACGACCAAGGCTTTCGACCCAAAGATTCATGAATTTGACAGCACGAATTGTGGGTGCAAAATCGAAGGTACAGTTGAAAATTCAGCCCTAAAATATTTTGAATTTTTTTTTACCCAAGAATTAGTGGAACAAATAGCGACCGAGACTAATAAATATTACGACTATTTAGAAAGCCAAGGGCATTCGGAACATTCACGTATCAAGAGGTGGAGGCCAGTAGAATATAATGAGCTGTACTCTTACTTTGCTGTCGCACTACTAATGCCACATGTAAAGAAAAACAAGTTAAACTCTTATTGGTCAAATGATCATGACCCCAATATTTAGTAGACTCATGAAAAGAGACAGATTTTTACTTATACCGAAATTACTTCATTTCACTGATAATAATGCCCCCTTACCTGAAGAAAAAGATTCCTTACAGAAAGTAAGGGTAGTTGTTGACCATCTAAAAAATAAATTCAAAGAAACGTTTTGTCCATTCAAGAATATATGTATTCATGAAAGTTTATTACTTTTTAGAGGTAGAGTTTTTTTTCGACAGTATATCCCATCGAAAAGACACCGTTTTGGGGTGAAATTTTTTTTATTATGTGACTGTGAGACTGGCTATATCCTTGATTTTATCATTTACACTGGTGCAACAACAAACGTAAAGGAATTTGAAGGAGCTGATATCGGAAAATCTGGTAATATAGTAGTGACTTTACTTGAGCCTTACCTACAAAAAGGTCACACATTATTCGTCGATAACTGGTACACTAACCCCAATTTGTTTGAGTCTTTGTATAAAAGCAAGACAACCGCTTGTGGTACAGTGAAGAAAACTCGGAAAAATATGCCAAAATTTACAGAGAAGTTACAAAAGGGTGAGTTCACATATAGATCAACCGAAAACATGCTTGCAGTAAGATGGCAAAATAAAAGGGAAGTTAACATGTTGTCAAGTTGCCACAAACCAGACGTCGAGGAGACAGGAAATACAGACCGTCAAACAGGAAGAGCTATCATGAAACCTAGCTGCATTTTCGGTTATAATCAAAATATGGGCGCGGTTGATAAATCAGACATGCTGCTTTCTTCTGTAGAGTGCGTTCGGAAATCAATGAAATGGTACAAAAAGGTGTTTTTCCACTTATTAGACTGCACGGTATTGAATGCCTACCAACTATACAAATGCAACACCGTGCATTATGTGTCAATTGAAGATTTTCATCTAAAGCTGATAAAAGAAATTATCGCGAAATATCATACACCAGTTTCAACTCGTACGGCTGGTCGGAGAGTTTTGGACGAGAATTCTGAACTACGTCTAACTGAAAGACACTTTGCAAATTTTATTCCATCCACTGTTCGAAAGAAGTCCACTACAAAACGCTGCGTAGTTTGCACAAAAAATAAGAGAAGACGCGAATCAAGATATATGTGTCCAACTTGTAATGTACCACTTTGTATTGTTCCTTGTTTTGAATTATTTCACACAAAAAAAAAACACTTTTAGAACATGTAATGCATTTAACATGTTTTTCTTTTGAGTTACCATATTTGTTTTTCAGTCGTATTTTTTTTGGTTTTGGAACCTGTAGTTGACTTTTAAATAAATTAAGATTTAGAAAAAACTGTTTCATTATTTATTTTCTTTTAAATATAAGAAAAATACAACGAAAAAATATGGTGAATTGGACCACGATGCTCTTGACGAATATATTCGCAAGCGTCAAAAAAATGGTAATTTTGACCGACCGCCTTAAAACAGCACTGCGCAGTGAAAGGGTTAAGTTCGTCTATGCCAAGTAAATATACGCCTTTAAAAGTTTTTACAAGTGACTATAGGGATATTAAAAGCACTGAGGGTAATGCTTTGGTATACGTAGTAGGATACCTTTTAAAAAAATGTTTGTTGAAGCATTAATGTGAAGTGTGTATAGAATTTAATAATTCAAACTCTTTGGTTGATCAAGAAACAGTTTTTTGTAAATTGAAAGCTTACTCTTCCGATAAAACAGAATTTGGTGGTTTAACTATCCCCCACAAAAATGTTGTTGAGTATATTATAAATTTGGAAAATATGTTTGTCCAACATTTTAATAATATAGCTTGCGAATATGGAAATGGTGATAAGTTAAAACAATATTTTCAAGAAATAAAATTAGTGCATCCTTGTGAACATTTTCCCTATCAATATTTTTTAAACCTTTACACTAGAGTACGTATATATTACACCCTGAAGTTTGCGAACCGTGGTATTGAAGTGTATAGAATAAATAAGCGAGACCCTAAATTGGAAATATTAAAACATTTATAAACTTATATTTTCGTATAATTTTCAAAAATTATTATAATTTGTTTGTATTTATAATTGTTACGTTATCTTG
This sequence comes from Listronotus oregonensis, assembly GCA_019359885.1. Classification (NCBI taxonomy): domain Eukaryota; kingdom Metazoa; phylum Arthropoda; class Insecta; order Coleoptera; family Curculionidae; genus Listronotus; species Listronotus oregonensis. Next base: position 69,625 of record JAHBCN010000788.1, on the reverse strand, counting down.
TTTAAAAAATAATATATTTTACAAATAAATCTACGTTAAGAGTTACCCCCGTATTTTTATTTCATGCTGCTAAACAAGTCTCGCACGCAGCCGATCCCCGTATACACAAAGACTTCGCCGCCGATGTTTGTTTAAGGTCGGATTCCAGGAAGCCCGTCGGGCGACCTTTGAGACAAATACATCAAAGCGCCGACGGAGAGTGAGGCAACTGTGTATACTTAAACTATGCCCCAGCCTTATGTAAGCAATTTAACATTATTTATGAAGGAAAAGCCACCTTTATTAAAGAAAAGGGGCAAAAAGGACCTGAACAAGAATTTGTTGTTGTGGAAGACCGAGCTAGAGTATTTGCTATACAACTTATAAAACAAGAAATGGTTTGCGGGCATACGCTATGGCAGAGTGAGCATCCAAGATTGCTCATATTAAGAAAACAAAACCCATTTATAGAAACTGCATTTTTAAAAATAGCTGAAAGCCGAGATGTTGACCTCATAACTTAACCTAACACAAAATTTTTATATGTAGAACAGTCTTTTAGAAGAAGTTTAAACGAAATGTTCTCACAGACCATACATAGAAGATGTTTACTTCATAGAGAAATTTTGAAGAATCGTCTTATTATGGCGAGTTATAATCCCAACGCAGTAGCATCATTAATCAAAAATAAATTAGGATACGAGCTAAATCTGCCGGAGAAGTTATTTATTTAATGAAATGTGTAGCTGTACCTGTTGACGTAAGAAGAGAACAGTTTTGCTACATAGAGCTACCAGTAACGGCTTACAATCAAAGTTTCTTTATGTCACCTGTAACTCGCATTTTACAAAAACATGCTGAGCAAATCGAATGCAACTCAATTATTCCGTCAATGTATTATATTGACAATAAGTGGATAGGATTTGATCCATCCCCCACCCAAGGACTGATACCACAGGAATTGCAAGTTGGAGCAGAAGAACCGTTTAAATTTCACACAATTAAAGATCTGGGAGCAGGTGGCCTATATACATACACCGAAATTGAAAAAGCGCAGCGAAGTATGGTTTTTAACTTAGAAAGGAACGCCTTGAATAATATTATAATAAGAAAAATGGCGGGACAACCCTATGTACAAGCACAAGGATTATCTGCTTTAAGAAGAACTAGAAGACTTAGCTAATTTAACCTTGCAAAAACTATGGGGATGGTTAATGATTTTTGGAGATTTTATGTCCGGTGCTTTGGGGCTATATTTTGTATTTCAAATAATAAAATTTGTAATCGAAACGTTTTTAAATGCCATAACCTTGCATAAAATCAACGGATGTTCATTTCATTTGTTAGCTAGTTTCTGGGATAGTTTGACTTTATTTGTGCTACATCAAAAACAAGGACGAGCAGCTAGAAATACAAATTTTTCAGCAAGATATTGGAAAAATGATGAAGATGTCGAAAGTGAACTAATTAAACCCAATTGCCCAACAGAAGATGTGCAAAAGGAACATGTAAGATTTTGCTTTGAAAACCAACAATCAGATCAGGTCGACCAACAAGAAAGCGTAGAACAAAAAGTATCTGCCTTTGGAGCCCTTAGACAGGAATTATCTAAATTACCCAGAGTTCAGTGGAGCCTTTTTGACCGAAACGCAGCCTGCAATTCTGCCAATCAAAGCAAATAAATTAAGCCTTCCTATTAACTAAAGTTTAATATTACTAACGACATCTGCAGTTTAACCACTTAAAAGCAACTAATTTAGTGAAGAAATCATCTGTTTTACAGCGACAAAGACTGCGAAGCTACAATTACAAAACTAACTAATTAATTTCTAAGGTAAAATTTACACTAATAACGCGAGGACCGCTGCATTTAAATCAAATGGATGCAAGAAATATATCAGATTTATTCCTAAAAGTACCAATAAACGTATTCACTTTAATAAGCAAGAAGGAGACCTACTATGTTTAAAAATGAGAAGCCAATAATTAAGAACAAAATGTGAACCTAACTCCTTTAGTTTAAGGTGAGTGGCAAAGTCTATAGATCCAAAAGCCTATGGAAAATTTAACATCTCTACCAATTATTAGAACTTGAAAAAAAAATCAAGTGGGCAATTACTTTTCTAACTGTTTACAAGTCTTCGAAAATATGATAAATACTAACCGATTTCAACGTACTTCCTAAATTCCCGATCAGTTGAGCCACAATTCCCTATAAATTGCCAGAATAAACTTGAATATGCTTGTTAAATTCGGCAATGTTGATTTTACAAATGGATAATTACCTTAGCTAATGTAACTTAATAGCAAAAGGATTTAGACAGTATAATGTTATAACACCATAACTGTCTGGTTATAAACAAAAGCTTAAAAAGGTGAAGATTTAATACTTTATGCTAAGATCGAATTCACACTAATTAAAAAAACAAATTGCAATGTAAATGTAAACATGATAAATAAAGATGGAAAATGACTTTAATACAAGTTAGAGAAGAAGGAAATAGTTAATCAGAAAAAAATTAATTTTGGAACTACCCCCACTATTAGTATAAAAGCTAGATTTTTGCGTACGAGGACGTTATTTAATTCAAATATTATATGTCTTTATTTTGCCTTAGATCCAAAAAGTAATTTTGTAAATTATTAATATTCAAAATTTAAGTGAAATTTAAACCTAATAAAGTTTTAAAATAAAAAAGAAAAGTGTGTTAAAAAAAAAAAAAAAACAATTTTTTAACGGGTAAATTAAAACACGAGACTCCGTGAACGTGATAAACTATATATATATATATAAAAAAAAAGTGCGCGACTGTGTTAAACGAACATTAAAATGGCTAAGTGGATCGTACTTTTTCTCACCTACGCAAGAATGGTTACCGATAAAGACCTAAAGAATACGCTATTTAGGATCGCTCTTTATCACTGTGGCGTATTGTATCAACAAATGGGAGGGGACCTCCCATGTCACCCAGCAGTTTGGCCAATAAGAGCTCTAGTTGCCCTTTGGTGTGATATAATACATCAAGAATATTTGATGTTTCATACCACTGAAGCTACAAAGCAAAATCGTACGTTTGACAAAAGATCTTGTACTTGTGCCCTTTGTGTACCCACCTTGGCACCCTTGTTCCAGCCCACCGTGTACTGGAATTTACTTAGAAGCGCTGGAATTCCAACCTGTGACTGCAAAGTATGTAAGGCTCAACCCGTTTGCCGAACAATCAAGATGCACCTCTTAATTTATCGGCCCAGCAGAGTCAACCAGTACCACCAAGCATGCATGCCTCGCAAATAGATCAACAACAAATAGTGGACCTTACGCAGAACCTACCAGGAACCTCAACAGGAAGATCGTTTGTACCAATGGGACACGGAAGACCCTAGTTGGGATACCTGCAACCCCACCGTTTATTGGACCTATGGTACAGCCCATGATTATATCCGCCAGTCAAGAAGGAATGATGCAAGCCAGTACTGCCGGACCTCAACGTAATTTCGGTCAACATCAGCAGTATGAGTATACGATTGATGTGAACCGTAGAGACCTCAGGGCCACCATCAGGCGAAGACCGAAATCTGAAGAACCCTCACAAGAAAAAAAAGAGGATAAGTAAATAAAAAAAAAAAGAGACATTTATTTATTTTTTATTTTATATTATTATATATTAATCTCATTGCTATATTTCTTTAGTGGACAAGAAAATGATCTAAAACAAGGTTTTCTTAATTTTACTAATTTTAAAACTCCATTATTGAGAAAAAAAAGAGATATGAAATGGCTTACTCCATGCAAGAATAATATGAGTATTTAATCTTTATTGTTAAGTATATTTTGATGATATTCTAATTAAAAAAAATAAAAAAAATCATTAACATATGTTATTGTTGTTAGAAGATATTATTTAGTATATCATATAATATTATTTTATTTGACTAATCAAATAACTATTATTTTTAATTATTAGTATGGTATTGTGAAGCGCTACACTTACTATCGTATAATAGCAAAATATTTCAATCATCAAAATACTAACCTACCGTAAATAAAACAGCTTATAAGGCATAACTTAAAAGTCAATAACCTGGCTACGACTTTGCGTCTGCAGCGTCCGTCGCATCTTTAATAATGAAATTTTAAAATAAATAAACAAAATGCTTAATGGATTAAACTTAAAATATATTTTTAATTAGGTAGTGATTTTTGGCACCGTGATATTTGGTATCTAACTTTAGAAAAAATGAAGTCAGTAAAATAAACAAAATAAAATATTTTATTTATTTTTATTAAGGGGAGTAATGTAATGGACAGCCAAATTCATTTAACTTAATAAGTGCATAAAATAACATTAAATGACCAAAGAAGATTTATTTAGAGATAGAAAAATAAATTATTTTTAAAATGAAAGAAAAATATTAAAATTATTTTATTGGAAATACTATTGAATCATTTTATAAAGTACATTGTTCAGAATTCATTAAAAAAAAGAAAGAGTTCCAAATAAATTTTACTTAAAGTCGATTATTCCAAAATAATATTTAAATTAGTTTATTTAAACAAGTAATTCAGGAATTGTAATTCTTCTAAAAGGAAAATAATAAATACGTTATTTATTTTTAAAAACGCCTATGGATTTTTATTTTTAAAAAATAGTTAATGTCAATCTAAATAATTTTTAAAGTTAAAACTCGGACCAAAGTAAAAAAATAAGGAATTTCTAAGTTACATTATGAAATAAAATACATTCCTGATCAGTGAATACAAACACCCGCAAGTTACAAATCTTGGCTGGACCGAGTGAAGATTTGTTTAAAACCAAACTTTTAATCCATGCCAAACACCAAGGTACTGTGCGAATCTGAGATTTTGCTAGGAGAGGGTAATGTGACTTTAGGATTAATTGAATTTCAATGTCAATGGTCTAATGCACTAATTAAAAAGCTTTTGGGGGACCTATAAATCTGGCATTTTAGGAAAATTGATTTTTGACAAATTTATGCAAAGTGCAAAAATACCGGAATCAATAATAATTTATCGTAATTAATTACCAAAATCACTTAGGACAAATCCTTCTCGCGAATACATTTGGTTAATGGAAATGGTCTATTTAAGCAATTTGGTCAAATGGGGAAGTTCAGTTGTCACCCAAAGCCCGTGCGATTCAAATACTCGTTGATTTCGGCAAGGAGCGTAGTAAATTTGGAACCAGTATTTTTTGTTAAAAGTGATTAAAAGTAATTTTGTGAAATCTTGGTAGTAAAGAAAGTTTTGGGAAAACTCGAAGGAAAAAGTGAGTGTAGCGCGGCAAATAATCTTGTACTTGATTTTATTTCTCGTTTTTATACAATTAGAAATAACTAAAAATTTGTAGCGTTGGTGGCTCCACATTATTTATGTGAATAAATTGAATATTAAAATTAAAAAGTGGTGTTGTGGTTTATCTAAGCAAAGAAAGAAAAAAAACCTATAAATTACGTTTAAGTCCCGGTAATCTTAAAATAAATTGTAGCACCGATTTTGAGGGGTTTTAAACCGGATAGCACTACGCCCTATTTAATTTAAACAAAAGATTTAAGAGCACTGGCAGTGTTGCTGATTCACCTCAATGCGGTCGTCCACGCACTTCATGTTCAAAAGCAAATCTAGAGTTAGTTGCGAAAATCATGTTGAAAACCCCACCGTATTTACCAAAAGACGGATTTTAGAGGTGGACATGCCTCGGTGAAGTCTTCAAGCCATAATGAGGGAGTTGAAATGGAAATGCTACCCCCCTCGACTTCTGCATGCTTTAAATGAAGATGATTTTGAAAGGAGAGTGGAATTTTTAGAATGGTTCGTAATTCGGTTTGAAGTTGAAGATAATTTTGTAGATAGCGGCCATTTGTCCCGCAGAAATAAGCCCACTAGGCACAAAAGCAAAGAAAACCTTATTTTAACAAAAAATTTTGCTCACTTAACAAGGTTTGCACCTTAAAAGAACAACCAGAAATGGAAAAATGAGCCAGAAAAGAAACCCAAAAAGATACTTTTCCAAAAAATTTGGGTTAACGATTTTTTTTTCAAACCGTTGGAAGAAATATTTTTCAACGGCTATCAAGCTCGAAATATAACCTATTTCGAGTTTCATGAACTGTACAAAGATATTAAAACGTTTCCTCTGCTGAATCATTTTGTTTGTGTACGCCTTGAGGGCGTGAGAGTCCAGAAAACAGAATTTAGCAGAAGTGTTGAAAAGGTGTATCATCTCTGGGGGCCCCACGTCCTCTTGACCGGGGTTTATCCTAGGCCAGAAGAACGTTGGCCCAAAAGAGAGATACAGAGGTCTAATGATATTCCATCAACTTTATCCGCAAATGACAGAGAAAATAAAGAATTTGTTGCAGGGAAGTCAAATATTGGTGATTCTGAATCAATATTACTGACTTGCCAGGACCAGCAGAATCTACTTCATTTTTGCCTGCACATGAGAATGAAGATGATGAATCAAGGAGTTTTGCACCATTTTATCCACAAATGCCGGAGAAAATAAGAAATTTGTTGCAAAGCAGTCAAATATTAGTAATTTGGTTTTAAAATTCTGATTTCGATTAATAATACTGACTTGTCAGGACCAGCAGCATCTGCTTCATTTTCGCCTGCACATGAGAATAAAGATGATGGAGCAAGGAGTTCTGCGCCATCTTTATCCGCAAATGCCGGAGAAAATGAGGAATTTGTTGCAAAGCAGTCAAATATTAGTGATTTGGTTTCAGAAACTCTGATTCTAAACAATAATACTGACTCGCCAGGACCAGCAGCATCTTCTTCATTTTCGCCTGCACATGGGAATGAAGATCATGGAGCAAAAAGTTCTGCACCATCTTTCGTGGCACAATCCCGTGGAGCTGATGAAACAGTTGATGATAATTTCTTCCTCTTTATTTTAGCCTGGAATTGTTTGGGCATATATACATAGTTAAATTTATAGTTACACATTATCAAAAAAATTATGATATTAATGAGCATCGTACTTTTCACCGCGGGAAGAGTGTGAAAACGCCCTTGAGCTACTCCAAATCCTAGGAATGCTTGACTAGAAATTCATTCTGGCGTGCGTGCAAAAATTATTATATGTATATGCGCTAAAATTAAGAACATCCTTTCATTTCGATGCAAAATTGTTATATGAAGTTTTACACCCTGGAAATCAGGTTTTGATTTTGGTTTAAAAAAATTGAGGAAATACCACAGCGATCTCTAACGGTTTTTCTGTACCGCATGTTATAGCTTTGAACAGCTGAATTTTCTAGACAAAAGAAATATTTTCTAGAGTAATTCTAAATTTTATACATATAAATATACAATAAACATGAAATTATTGTAATTTTCTGTTAAAAAAAAATAGATGGATAATAAACGCAGTAAGTAATAAAATTCTTGTAAATAGTTTTTACTAGTATTTAAATAAATTAAAACAGCACATTTCTGAAAAATAAAGCAAATATTTTGTCTACTCTAATGTAATACTACCTAAATTTGTTAATAAAATGTAATAATGTCATAGTTATATTAAAGAACCTGTTTAAAAACAAATTTAAATTTTGCAATTTAGTTATTTACTTTTTGGAATGGTTTTAAAAAAAAAATTAAAATTTTTTTTTTTTCCTATTTTTTTCCAAAAAATTCTTTTTTCATTTTTACCTCTTTATTAAATTTAAGACACTGTTAGGTTTATTGCTAAATTTAACAACGCGATCGTTACTCGGCCGATAGACTTCAAGAAATTTTAAAATAATGGATAATTTAGCCCATTCCCAAAACTTTAAATTAAACACCATATACAATCACAAAGTTGTTTTAACTAATTTGTTCCTAAATCAAAGTAATAGGCAATGGCCTTGTGTGTGGTATTCTAGGTTTGCTGGTTTATTGACTACCGTAGTAATTTATTTACCTACCCGTAAGTTAAATCTAATAAACATTTAATTAGAAAGATAATTTTATTTTACTTTAGTCTGGAGAAAAGTCAAATAATATTTTTATTTTAAAAAAAAATTCCCAAAAAAAAAAATAATTATTATATAATATTTAACTTATATTTTACCAAATATTACAGTTATAATCCTTACCGGTAATATTTAACCATGGCTTGGGAAATTGTGGAATCATCGTCTTTAAGAATATACCTTCTTATTCCAAGTAAGTAAGTTTGGCAAAAAATTGGCCATGAAAATAAGCTCATACAAAAAGGGAAATAGCTCTTGGTCAGTCTTCTAACTTTTTCCATAGGGTCTGTACATTTCTATTGTCAAATTCCCATTCTCTTAGGCCAAAAATTTTACCTTTGACATAAATTTTGATACTTTTAGATAGTGGGAAAGCAACCTATAAAAATAACAAAGATATTAAAACAATAGTAACTACAAAAACCCAAAACTGCTGGGTAAATTGTGTACAAAAAATCTGGGCGCAAGGTACACACTTTTTATATTCTGTAAAAGGATTTATTTACTTTTTTACTAACGAATATTTCAAAAATTTTAAAAAAAGGCAAAATTGGGTCAAATTTTTATATTTTTCTCTTTTTGGTAGAACGTGTAACAGCATACCCCTAAAGAAACAAAAAAAACTTTTTAAACTTATCCTTTAAAAAAGCTGGCCACCTGATAATGATATTATTTAAGGGTTTTTTGCGGGTTTTAAAAAACTTTGGCAGGCAACGACTTTGAGAATCATAGTTTTTTAAAGTTTCAATTTTTTTCGTAAATCAATAAAAAAAACTTTCTTTTAAAAAAACCCCCCAAAAAACGTCCATTATTTTGGAAACCGAACGAGCCAGTGTATTGGCCCAAAGGCGTATCCATTTATGGGGAAAATATTTATTATGACTGTTTCTGAAAACTGTGCTCTGGGATGAAGAACCTTATTGTTTAAAATTTCCTTTTTTTTTAAATTAAAGATTTTCGCACCCAAAATTTCAAGGTTTTTACTTAAAATTGTCACAAAAATTTTGGGTTCATTTACCCTTCTGAAAATTTGGATCAATTATTTTTTAGGGTTATTAGCATAGCATACATTAACCCTTTTTAAAATTTTTTCGGTATTGGTATTTATTTTTTTTTTGAGTTATCTTTTGCCCAGTAGTGATAGTTCTGGGAGGAAATTATTCCATTTGTTGTGAATGTGTATTTTCACTAAAAACGATGTTATGATGAAAATTACAGAATTCCGTTATGCGTTCACCAATTATTAAAAAAAATTCCAGTTGAAATAAATCATTCCCTTTCTTTAAGTTTAAGCAAAAGTTTTGGGTTTTAAAAGGGGGAAATTTGTTCTATACAGGGTGAAAAAAGTATGATGCTCATCATTTTAATGGGCGATAGTGGAGCTAAAATAAGTCAAAAAGTTTATATGACATATGTGTCAAAACTTGACAGATTTTGTCTAAACGATGTTAAAGTCATGCACTTTGAAAGCAGTTATTTCTGTAAACCGTAACAACGGGAAATTTTTGTCTTAATCAACATCAGTAGATTCATTTGAAAAAAAAATAAACTTAATTTTAAATGTTTTAGTTTTAAAAAAAAAAAATTAATGATTTTTAACAATTGTTCTCCCAGTAAAAAATTAAAAACAATTGGCAACAGAGCGATCCCTTTTGTGCGAAGTCAGTCGTACAAAAAGTTTCCCCCGATCCGGCCACGATATTTTTGTTTGTTTTTGAAGGGGGAAAAATATGCCGGTATTTTTTAAATTCAAGACAAACGTATTGAAAATTGTACCTACTAAAGACTGATGAAAAACGGAATGTGTGCGACCGAGAAATCATATTCTTTAAGCAAAACAAAAAAGTGTTGTTTAAAGCATAATAAGTTGTGTTCTTAAAATGGATATTAAGCTTTTTTCTTATGGAAAGTACAATTATTTTTTAATTACAAATAAAAACCAAACAATTATTGATTGTTTTTTTCTTAAATTTAATATTAAATAAGTTCAGGAAGTAATTTTATTATTTGTATGTAAATGAATGAACATCTCCTTAAAAAAAGTGTAAAAAGGCCAAAAAAATCACAACAACGTTCGAAGGGGGACCCGCCCTTGACGAAACGGCGGTGTTGGCCCCGGTTTTTTTAAAATTGAAAAGGGAAAATTTCGAAAAAAATTAACTTTTGACTCATATGTTCTTGGCTTTTTCGACTATTTTGAGCTCCTCTATCGCCCATTAAAATCATGGATCATACTTTTTTCACCCTGTATACCCCAATATGTTTTGCTCTTTCTGTCAAAAGTCGAACCGATTCCGTTACTAAAGAATGACAGCACGTTTTTTATCGTTTTTTTAAACCTTTAATGTTTTCTATCAAGTTTACGTTTAAATTTCTTAAAGCACTTTTTCTAGTTTTTTTATTTTCCAAAATAATATCTTGGCGATTCTGAATCAGCAATTCAGATAAAGAAAAATTTTTCTAAAAGCAATATTTTTCTTTTTTAAATATTAAAAAAAGTTTACAGGTATAGTTCAATCCACCCTGGAAAATATATAATAGATAATTCGTTTTATTTTGTTATCTTCACGTTTCGGTATTGTACTTCCCGGGGGTTTTTCCCCTCCCTTACAAGCGCTAGTGCATCCATGAAAAAGCTGGTATAATTTGTAAAATAAATAAGAAAACAGTTCAACGTATTCGTTGGTCACAAAAACAGTAGATGGAAACCATATTGCTTTTGCGGTTGGCCCCCCAAAGCAAAGTTAAGATTTGAAAGCCCATTGGTTAAAGGATTTTCATTTCCTGATGTATAATTGTAAACCAGTATATCTTCGTCTTTTCTAAAACATAAGGATAATTATAAAAATTTAAGTTACTAAAATAATAACTAAATTTGTTATAGGAGGACGAAATTTAAAATTTAAATAAAGAAAAAATGATTACGTTCTTAACTCATAGGAGGTTTATAAAATTCAAGCTACATTTGCTCTCATCCTACCTTTTATGAGTTTAAAACTTTCAAATTAGTGGGTTTAATGTATCTCAATGCTTCTTCGACTACTGGTTATGCTGCATACTTCCGCGCCTGTGTTTTTTACCAAATATCAATTATTTAAACTTAATGTTATTTTCATTATTTCTTCGTTAATTTAGTTAATATAGGTTTTTTTCTTTAATTCTAAATATTAAATTTTTAAATTTTTTTTGGCTTTAGTGATTTCGCTAAGTTTATTCTCAGGATCTTTTAGTAATGCTTTCAAATTCACCTTAATGGGTTTCTCTTATTATTTTTTAAAAAAATAAACTTACTTTATGGTTTTTGGCTTTAACAATGTTTTATAATTTTTTATTTGTTTGCAGAGTGCATCATTTTGGCATTTTTAAAGATGAAAGTTTCTATATTGCTTGTAAAGGTGTCCAATGTTTTTTTTCCAAAAATTAATTATTGCATAAAATTTAAAAAAATTTAAACAATTATATAATTTTATTAACTCTCATGCTACTAAATTTCCAATCTTATTGCCGATAAGTAAATCCTACAATTGTCGAACTTGCCTGTTTTAATAAATCATTGTTTTTTGCATATTTCGACCAGTTTCTAAGATTGTTGTAAATATCTACTTTGGTTTTAAATATGCTCTTCCCAAATTTCGAAATTTACCTTACAACTACCAATTTTACCCACGCACCAACTTTATTAATATTTTGTGTCTGTTTAATTTTTAACGGACCACAAAATACCAGATTAACCAGCGGATATGTATCAGCTAATATTTTGGAATATTTTGGAAAGATCCTTTGGTAGTCAGATGCTTTCTTTTAGGATCTAATGGTTTATTTTTGCGGTTTCCCGCTTACCTAAAAGATATTAAAATGTAAATTTGTCTTAAAATTCTCTTTTGTAAAAACGTAATATAAGCTTTTAAAATGGCACCAAAAGACCATTTTTTCGAATTAGCTTTAGTAGGCCGTAGTACACATATGTACACACAGCCGTGACCATTTAAGGGTGCTGTGCTGTGATTTTATAAGAACAATACAGGGTAAGGGTATAGGATAAATCAAGAAGGCATCTTTTTTTTGGCGACTATTTATTAAATTTTAACAGTTTTGTTAAATTAATTAAAACGACAGCTGTAAGTCAGCTAGATTGCACTAAAATTGTCAAATTAAAAGTTAAATAAAGTATTTTTATCAAGATGACTTCCAGATGTTATATTGTATAAATGTTAAGGGTTCATTCAGATAACATCCAATAAATGTCGGTTTAACTGTCGTTAATTTTCCAAAATATAAAAACATCAAAAGAGCCGAAACAAGAGTAAAAACACAATAAGAAATCATCTGTTTTTTTTAACTACGTCCTAATATGGTTCACTGTGTCACAAGGCCAATGAGGCTTATCTTATACACTAGAAAAATACACAGGCTGGTATTTAAAAAAAAGTTTTAGTCATTTTCAGTCAAATCAGCAATCAGATAAATTTATCATTAGATCATAAAAAAGAACAAATCCACTATAAAACAACTTCAAATTTAAAAATAATTTTTTGGAAATAAAACAGTTATCAGCTGTAACATTCCGCTGGTCCTTGGTATAACCCACTCCGTATAAATAAATTAGTTTTTATAGCAACTATTTTAATCACTTTTTGTTTCTACAGGGTGTCCTGATAAGGTCGTCCTCCAGCGATATCTCGAGAACCATTTATCGCATAGCTTTCAGAAAAATATTTTTAGTAAAACCAGCCCCGCTAAAATGCTGGAAATTATTTTCAAGTTTTAATTCCACCGCAAGAGGGCGTAAAACTAAGAACAAAATTGAAAACACGAATTATTTAAAAATATGCCATATTAACTTATGTTGTTGATAGTTTTCTCACAAACTATGTAAAATAAGGAATCTTTCTTTTAAGTGTTTTTCCCTAACCTGTCAAATATAGAAAGGGGGGAGAAGCGAATGTGCATTTGAAGAAAATTAAATAACTTTTTTTCCGGTTAACCGATTTTGATAAACTGAGTTTCGTTAAAAGAGCTTTACGAGGGCTTAAAATAAAATATTGGTAAAATTAATTTATTTTTTGTTTTATCCGTTGTGACTGATTTGTGTTAAAGTTATAATTTTTGTAAATTATTATAAGCCCATTTAAAGAGCATAAAAAAAGTCAAGATACTGATGAAAACCGCATTTCAATATCTTAACCCGAGTGTCCCAGAGTTGCCAAGTGGCAACGTTGCGGCTACCTACGGAAACAATTTTCTAACCAATCAAGCTAACGTTATGTTGTCCGCTGACCATCGTTTTATGCTTACTAAGGGACCTTCTTGAGCGCGCCAAACCGGCAGGTCAGTCTTACGAACGAGTTTGCAGTGAGCGTACCGTAAAGTTTCAAGGTAATAGAAAAATGGCGGAAAAATGTGACTCCAACTACATGACAAAGGTGAATTTATTTTTTATATTTTTTCGTAATATATATATTTTTACAACGTTGTAATATCATCTAGAAGGATATAGGTTCATTGAGTTGCAATTTGCTTTTTAAAAGTTTAATTTTTACGGCATATTTTGCACGATGTTTTTCATCGTTGCCACTTGGAACGCTGGGTTATCCGCTTGTTTATTTAGTTTAGTTGAAAATATATTTGTTTTACGAATTTTATCAACTTTTTCAGAATATTGACCAGTAATTTAATTTTTTTGCATGTTATGATTATGATTAAATGTCGTTAATTTATTTTTAGATGAAAACTATTCGTACATAGTAAAAACGTTTTGTTAAAATCTATTAACTTATTTTGATAACAAACTCACTGGTGAAACATTATTGCAGAATATTATTTTGTACTGAAAATATCGCTTATTTTCTTGCTAAAGCAAAGTCGCATTCCATCATCTAGTTTATCTTATCCACAATTCTAGCTCCAGGTTTTATTTACAGAGCAATATCACTTAAAGAAGCTCTGGATTACTTAGATGAAATTATGTCAGATGATGATGAAGCTAGAGCAGTGTACATAGAACCACCGGACATAGAGGATGGGGAATTAAGCGGTGAAGACGACGGTACTGAAGAAGAAGAAGGTGTGGCCGATGATGTATGTCCTAGTCAGCTAAAGGCAAATTGTGAGATAGTATTAGGATCTGGTCGGCGTATTATTTCTATCAAGGACACCTTAGTAGAGTCAGAAAGAACATCTCAAGATGAATCTTCAAGCGACGATGAAATTTTAGCTGATGTATTGCGCAAACTTCAAGAGAATTCTACAAAGGAACCCCAGACTTCATTTATTACTGAACCATCAACTTCTTCTGGTACCAGTCGTTTACGTAAAGTCCTTCCATCTAAATATATGAGTACAATTCCGCTTTCTGATAAAGACAGAAAAGAAGTTTACCTGGAGAGAAGATAATCTTACCGGAATGACTCCAATAATTCCACCAGCAAATTATGAAGACTGCAAATTACTAAAAGCCCATGAACAAAATTCGTCGATGATGATTTACTTCAGCATATTTACAATGAATCAGGAAGATATGCAACTTTTCTAGGCAAACCAAATCCTAATATTTCTGTAGAGGAGTTAAAAGTATTCATTGCTATCCTACTCATTACTGGCTATAATTACCACAGTCGTGTCAGAACGCTTTGGAGTACTGAAAAAATCTTCAAAATGTCATGGTATTGAAATCAATGCGTAGAAACCGTTTCCCAACAAATGTGCAGTTTCTACATTTCGAGGATAGTCGTAAAACGGGTACTGATAAGGATAAAATGTGGAAGCTTAGACCCCTAACAGATCATTTGAAATCAAATTTTCTAAAACACTTTCATCCTGAGCAAAATTTATCCTACGATGAAAGTATGATTGCTTATTTTGGTAGACATGGCTGTAAGCAATTCATAGAGGCAAGCCGTTGCGTTTTGGTTACAAAGTATGGTCGCTATGTACCCCCGCCGGTTATCTTGTAAACTTTGAAATATATAAAGGTAACAATCCAAGATCAAACCTTCTGTATGAAGAAAGGTTTGGAAAATGTGCTGCTCCACTTGTTAGTATGATTGATGATTTTCACCTGATGTTCAAGAACTGCCATTTCATTTACTTCGATATTTTTTACCCGATTTCCACTATTAGCATATTTAAAATCTCGTGGGATTCGCATCTGGGACCATAAGAGAGAACAGAATTCCCAAAAGTTGTCCTCTGGATCCCAAGGATAAACTAAAGAATAAACCATGAGGTTTCGCTGTTTCCTCAAAATCTGAAGACCCGGAAATTGTCGTAACAAAATGGGTAGATAATTCTGTAGTGTCAATGGCATCAACAACATTTGGAGTAAATCCAGTGTCGATAGTCCAACGCTATTCTAAAGCTCAAAGACAGCGAATAAGTGTGTCTCGTCCGTGTGTTATCGGTCATTATAACAAACACATGGGGCGTAAAATCGGATGGATCAGAATGTCAAATTTTTACCGCATTGGAAATGAGGTAAAAAGTGGTGGGTTGTATTTTACTTGGCTGATCGACGTATCAGTACAAAATGCCTGGCAGCTCCACAGATCAATCCGACCTTGTCCCAGCAAAATTTCGGCGCCATATTGCAATATATTATTGCAAACACTTTGGACAAGATGCTAAAGGATCTGGGCCTTCACGAAAACGTAAACTGGAAGATACACCCTACGAAACGCTTCGCTATGATGGTCTTAATCACTGGCCAGAATAGAAAAAAAAAGACGATGCGCTGGAGATTATTGCAACAGTATTATGCGTACTGCTTGCGAGAAGTGCAATGTTGGTCTGTGTATTAAATGCTTTAAGAGATATCATTTACAAGACTAGTACTTATAAATATTGTTAAGTTCAATAAAGATTTCTTTAAATATTGCTTGTATCGTTAACTTATTTCGAATTCTCAATATGTCCCGACGTTGCCATATGGCAACATCAATTTAAAAAAAAACTAATGACACGAAAAATAAACCTTACCTATTTTTAAGTTTCCATAACCCTAAGTAAACCTTTTTTATAAAAAAATCTTAATTTATTGCAAAAAATTCTGGGACATAACGGGTTAATTAATTCTTGAGTTATTGCCAAAAAAAATGCTTTCTTATTTTAAGCTGTCAGATAAGCAACGCGGCGTTTTTATCAAGAGTGCCGGGACGTCAAAAATTACAGAAAACAGGGACGTCAAAAATGACAAGTGCATTGTTTGTCAAACCTGATAATTTTTACTTTAGTTCTGGTTTATCGCAGTTTATCGTTATTATTAGTAGTAGTGTTGTTAATCGTTATTAAGTAATTTTAAATTATGTCTTATTCCACTACCGAAGCTCGGTAGTAGAATAAGAGGTTATGCTCGCCGTTTATTTCGAAATTTTAAAATGCCTCTACTGCTGCAAGACAATATGCCATAAGATATTCCGAAAGACGGCATTTTAATAAAAAAGTGTTGAGATGTTTGACAACCCGTTTAAAAAAAAACTGGAAATGGGCATAATATTCTAGCACGATGAAAATACAAATAGCCAGAACCCGTAGATAATAATAGATCAGCTATTATTATCCAAGAGCCGTGTAATAATAAATGCTGATATTAAATTGATGATAGACAAATAATAAGGATATTATTGATATTATTTAATATTTGTAGAAAAACAAATAGTTTTTGTTGTCATGGCATTATCGATAGAAACACCGCGTTGTTTATCTGACAACTTAAAATAGGAAAGGATACGAGCAATGCAGTTTTTCGGTAATAAGTCAAGAATTAATTAAGATATCCAAATGCGGTTTTCACCAGTTTTTAGACTTTTTATGCTCTTTTTAATGGGCTTATAATAATAATACCATTGTATTTAAATTTTGATGGAAAAATTGACAAAATTTATAATTTTGACACGAATCAGCCCTTATGGACAAAAAAAATTTTAATTAATTATACCAATATTTTATCTTAAGCCCTGGTAAAAGCTCTTTTACTAAAATTGGTTAAGCCGAAAAAAAGTTATTTAATTTTTTTCAAATGTACATTCTCACCTCCCCCTTTCTATATTTGACAGGTTAGGGAAAACGCATAAAAGAAAAAAGTTTTCTTATTTTACATAGTTTGTGAGAAAACTATCAACGACATAAGTTAATATGGCATATTTATAAATTATCCGTGTTTTCAATTTTGTTCCTAGTTTTACGCCCTCTATCAGTGGAATTAAAAACTTGACAATAATTTCCAGCATTTTTTTGAGGCTGGTTTTACTATAAATATTTTTTCCGAAAGCTATGCAATGAAGGGTTCTCAAGATATCGCCGGAGGACGAGATTATCAGGACACCCTGTATATTTTGAACTTACTCTTTTTTGCCCTTTTTAGCTATATCCCACGCTGATACCATTAGCGCCGAAATGCACTTGTCTACTGGTATAACATCTATAACTGTATCAGTTCTAGATGGAATTACTCTTAGAAAACCTGAAAGTATACCTGCCGAGGTACCATTTATTGCATATATATTATCTAGCCATCCTGGTATAGGTTCATTATAGGTCGAAACAACTAAAATGAATTAATTTTTGTAGTAAAACCAATAATGAATTAATTATTACACTTATACACAGAGTCTAAAACATTTAGTTCTGTGTAGGTATCTTTATAAATGGTGCTTTAAAATAAAAGTAAATAAATTGGACTGTCTAGCTGGTATGTCAGAATTAAATTATCCTAAAAAAGTTTGGTTTGCTCGTGTCAATCGCGAATTAAATTCACATGGCAAAAAATTTAAAAAATTGTAAAAAATTCTTTAGTATTAA
Organism: Listronotus oregonensis; assembly: GCA_019359885.1. NCBI lineage: Eukaryota > Metazoa > Arthropoda > Insecta > Coleoptera > Curculionidae > Listronotus > Listronotus oregonensis. Next base: position 51,868 of record JAHBCN010000788.1, on the reverse strand, counting down.
TGGGTATTAGCCCTAGTTTTAAAATCGAAATGATAAGCAAATATAGTAGTAACAACCGATTTACGTGGTACAATAAGCCAACTCAAATGACAGAATTAATGGCCGACTTTCCCGACAAAATTTCATGTTGAACGACTTAAACGATTACACCCAAATTTATATGACTACATGGATAATAGTAATGTAGAAGGTAATTAATTAGTTTTATTTATATTTTCGCCTTTAATTTTCCTGTTTCTATAGACAATCAACCTAGACACACTATCCCTTAACCCAAAGCAGCAGGCCCTTCTAAGCAACGTTCTAAAGCTTTTCAACCATCTCATAAAGACTGAAAAGGTATTAAAAGTAAACTTTACCTCAGCGAAGCCAAACTTTATCATTAAAAAGACCAATTAAAACTAATCAAGGCCCTCATCAGTCTACACAATCAAATCCAGCGACTGCTACAACTGATCAAAGCACAGGAATTTCTAGTCGTGTTTAATCCCGAAGAGGTCCTAGTGGACAACCCGGTGGTAGAAAAACAGATACAAATCAAAAACTCCCGCAGGAAACGACCACAACGAACGAGGAAGTGTTGCTGGAGAATCAGGAAATCGAAAAGTGCAAAATGGACAACCAAAATTCGGAGTCGTAGAGGTAAGCAGCAACATGTCGCGAACCTTTTTAATAGCATTTACCAACCCTAAAACTGCAAAAACATTAGCTGATAGTCTTGACATACATTACGGACATACGAAAATGCAACCTACATCTTTTAAAACCGAACTAAAAGGCGATAATAATATATTTCATACTTTTTATTGGTTAGCCGTAAAATTAGGCTTTAACATGGCAATGAGCTCATTAAAAACTAAATAAGGTAAAGCTTTATTAAAAACTAAATTAGGTTAAGCTTTATTAAAATCTAAATATTTTATTATAAGAAATATTGCCGAAGACTTAGAAAATGACCCAACCGTACTTGACGATTTTAAAAAATATTACAAACATTATATGAAAATGACGCAGGCTTTACTACTTTTGAGGACTTACTAGACAAAGAAATTAAAAGACAAGACTATACTAAAAAACAATCGACAAGCAAAAAAAGAAAATTAACTTTTGGTTAATTGTTTCAGCATGTATTCGATAAGACTACCCCACGTGCATCAACTTAGACCGATGCAACCCGTATATGGTGATGTTGCTGTTTATTCAAAAAATCCTAATTTTAGCCATATTTTTAAAATAAGTAACTTTAATAAACATAAAAAAAATTTAAAAATTATTAGGGAAAAATATTCTAGGCATTATATGAATTTTTGGGTATTAACATTTGATCCTATTAATTTCGATAAAAATAATACAACCGTATGACGTCTTATGTGTATGTCAAGATGCTTATTACACATGCTTACATGCTCATATTTGTACTTTAACCATAAATCAAATTGCAAAAGATATTATCAAAGAAATTAATTTGTTTTTAGAATAGAACAAGAAAAAATTTTTGATAATGCCTCGAAAATGAAGGCGAAACGTCAAAACAAATAAAATCAACATGTTATATTGTAATTTCATGTTAGAACCTATTCCCAAGAAAAATAAAAAATAATATATATATATATATATATATATATATATATATATATATATATATATATATATCATATGTTGTTTAAATTGTGTAAAGCGAAGTGGTTTCACGTTTGTTTGCTTTTTTGGGACATAATGCAGTGGGTCTGTCAATTAACAAAAGTTGGAAACAAACCATCCAAATGCATTTTCTACTAGGTGTCTAGCACGAGAAAACCGATAAATAAAAATATTTTTGTGTTAAGGGACTATGGTGTAAGTAAGGTATCAGTAAATATTCTTTAAGGGGATAAGAGTCGTCGGCATTCAAATGGGTAATCTATCTGCCAAAGGAAACAATTCAAAGGTTAATAATAACAAAATTTGAAAATAATGGGTTTGTTCCCACTGCCCGTCCCAATAAAAATATCGAGACTCCTCTTTAAAGTATGCAAGATAATGCAATGCAGTCGATTTCACGCCGAGCACAGGAATCAAACATCTCGTGGGGCACAACATGGCGAATTTTTTATTGAATCTAAAACTTTATTCGTAAAGGTTGTTTTTACCCAAGACCTAAAGTCAAACGGCCACACATTGCGCCGTTTATTTGTTAAGTGGGTCCTGCAGCAATTTTAAGTCGATCCTGATTTTGGCCGCAAAATCATTTTCAGCGACGAGGCCCACTTCTGGATGAATGGTTAGGTTAACAAACGAAATTGTCATTATTCGAATAAAACGAATTTTAGGGAGACTTATAAACGTCTTCTTAACTCTAATAAAATAACAGTATGTGCATTGTGGGCTTAAGGAATTATTGGACCACATTAGTTTTTGAAAATGAGAAAGAAAATACCCTGTTAATGGCGAAAGATACCGAGCATTTTTTTTGCAAACTAAATAATATAGGTCTTAGAAGCTTTGGTATTAATAAGACGGCTCTACGTCCGATACTAAGAAGCAACACAAACATATTTTTACAGATATGTTTTGTGATTGTCTAATTATCCATCGCTGTTGTCCTCCATGATTATTACATACAAAGTAGTATGCATGTTTCATACCAGTCAGCACAAATCCAAAGATAAACAACTCGCGAACCCGCCCGTTGTCGTATCCTGCTTGCTCCATTGCATTATTTTGTGCCGGTTAGTATAGTTCGATTCCGATTAAAAAACGTCGTCGTCATGAAAATAATAAAACGACAAATTTTATTAGATTCGGAAAGTGAAGAAACCATTTGTCCTAAAGTAAACAGGGTGAGAAACAAAAAATATAATCACCAATTGTTTCAACTGCGTAAAACTAAATCAAAAATTCAGAAAAAAAATTAATAATAAATAAAAGTTTCAGTGCTAATGAATTATCAAAGGTAAATATTTTAATTTTAATAATGTTAAAATACTTGTATTGTCAAAATGTTAATGAATGACGGAAGTGTTATTGACGTATGTCTTATCCCATATATTATATATATTTCCATATATTGCTGTAATCGACTATTGTCTTATAGCATTTTCTTTGTTAAAAAGGAAGTTTGATATTTAATAGAATAATTGACTTATGTCTTATTCTATATTTTATATACATTTCCATATATTGCTGTAATCGACTATTGTCTTATAGCATTTTTCCTTGTCAAAAAGGAAGTTTAATATTTAATGGAATAATTGACGAATGTCTTATTCTATATATTATATACATTTCCATATATTGCTGTAATCGACTATTGTCTTATAGCATTTTCCTTGTCAAAAAGGAAGTTTAATATTTAATGGAATAATTGACGAATGTCTTATTCTATATATTACATACATTTCCATATATTGCTATAATCGACTATTGTCTTATAGCATTTTCACACAAGCAGCTAACTTCAGCGGAGCTGGAAGACATTCTAAAAGCGAAGAATTTTGGGAAGAGTTGAAAGATGTAAATGAGGCGGCAAAAACTCTCAAGAAGTAGAAAATGGATCGCAAGCCGCACAAACATTATTTGATCATGCAGGCGAAAGTGATAACGACGAAGTTGACGACGAAATTTACAGTGAACACGATACGGATAGTGAATTTGAGACTGAATCTGTGCAAGAAAATACCTCGTCTAGTGACATCGAAATTGAAAATGCTTCGAGTAACCAAACAGCCACTTTCAACATGTCAAAGTCAGCTTGGTACGGAAAAAGATTCAACAAAATGGGCCAAAGAACCTCCACAAAGATCTAAGGTAAAATCCCATAACATTATTAAGGGTTTATCCGGACTGAAAGGTCCTGCTCGACAGAAGGAACCCTTGAGCCCTTAGAAGCTTGGAAATTGTTAATAACCGATGAAATGTTGAAATTATAGTTGAGCACACAAATACAAAATTGACATAATGGCATCAAAATACGCCACCTTCAAACGACATAAAAACTCTCGCCAAAAATTTGCTCCAACTTTCATTGGTAAGACAGATAAAATTGAAAGAAGCTTTCATCGGTCTTTTATTCATGCAGGGTATATTTAAGTCAGGCCATGAGGATTTAAAATCATTATGGGCAACAGATGGAACTGGGAGAGATTTATTTAGATGTACAATGTCCCTTGCACGATTCCTCTTTTTGTTAAGCTGTTTAAGGTTTGACAATCATCTTACAAGGTCCGAGAGAGTAAAAGCTAATAAGCTAGCTGCAATATCCGATCTTTTGAAGCTTTTGTGAAAAACTCTCAGCAGAACTATATTCCAGGACTTCACGTAACTATAGATGAAATGCTGGTTCCATTCCGGGGAAGATGTGCATTTAGAATGTACATCCCTAATAAACCTGCAAAATACGGGCTAAAAGTGCAGATCTTGGCCGATTCCCAAACACACTATATGTATAACGCTGAGGTCTATACTGGAAAAAATCTCCAACATAGAAAAAAAATCGCCATTTTCACATCCAACTGATGTCGTTCTTCGAATGATCAAACCAATTGAGAAATCCAACCGAGATGTCACTGGAGATAATTGGTACACATCAATGGAGTTGACTAATGAGTTAAAAAAAACAAGGGATTACCTATGTAAGTACATTGAAAAAAAAAAAGAATGATCCCTCCAGAATTTTTACCGGACAGAAAAAAGCCTGTCAAATCTTCAAACTTCGGTTTACATCGGACAAAACCATAGTATCTTACGTCCCGAAAGAAAGGAAAATCTGTTATCTTAATATCGTCAATGCATCACGACAGCACTATTGATGGAAGTACTGAGAAACCAGAAATAATTATGTTTTATAACAGCACTAAAGCAGGTGTAGATGCTTTAGACGAAAAAATGTGCAACGTATTCCACTTCTCGGCGAACCCGTCGATGGCCAATGGCAATTTTTCACTGTATTTTGAATGTGTCTGGTGTAAATAGTCGTATAATATATCAGTTTTCACGTGGAGAGGAAATAACTCGCTACAACTTTCTGAAACAACTAGGCATTGCACTATATACTCCACATATGAAGCAAAGACTTTACAACCAAAAAGTTCCCCAAAACTTCGTTGCCTCGCCGCCGATATTCTTGGAGTAGATATGGAGGATACACCTACACAACCTCCAACCCAAATTATATCAAAAGAAAGAGGTGCTCAATTTGTCCTGGAAAAAAAGATAGGAAAACAAATACATGTTGTATTGTGTGCAAATTACCTATCTGTTTGCAATGTGCCTTGAAAGTGTGCCCAAATTGTAAATAAAACGTTTTTGTACTACCCTAGTTCTATATTATATAAATAATGTTTTTGATATCAAATAAAAGTTTTGGTTAATGTTTTTTTCTTTCATTTTGATATCTTAAAACCGGGTCAGAGTGACCCGTCGATAGCAGTTGCGGGAAAACTATTTGTCAGTAACAGTTACGGGTTAAAAACTCTTCTACGTAAGTCGGGCAAAAGTATAAATTTCCTAGAAAACAAAAATAGGGTAATTGTCTAGAAAGTGGCCGCAACTCCGATTTTGACCAAATTTGGCATACGGGGGTTTTTTTGGGGCGCTGATCACGAATCTGAAAAAATATTTGGCGGAAACGTTTCGTTTTCGAGATATCCATCATCAAACTTGAAAGTCAAACTAACCTCATTTACACTATATTCCCCCTTCTTTTTGTAGACAATTCTTGATTTTTACACACAAGTGGCACACAATATTTTATAAAGACCTTTTAAAAACTTTTTTTGTTTATTTTACACCTTTTTCTTCATTAAATTGCCAAGTATCACTTTCAAACGGGGCGGCCATGTTGTATATATTGTATACCTGGTTGCAGCGTTTGAAAATGAACTAAATAAATTAAAAATAGGTATAAAATAAATATGAAAACAAGTTTTTAAAAAGTGTTTATTAACTATTGTGTTCTAATTTAGTGTAAAAATCAAAATTCTGTACAAAAAAGGAGGAATAGTGTAAATGAGGTTAGTTGATTTTCAACTTTGATGATGGATATCTCGAAAACGAATTCCACATATTCGTGGTCAGCGCCCAAAAAAGGCCCCGTATACCAAATTTGGTCAAAACCGGAGTTGCGGCCACTTTCTAGACAATTACCAAATATAGTAATCTTTAAACGTACTTACTTATGCTAGGTCTAAAAATACCAATAGGCAAGTTATTTCCTTCTTTTTTCACTACTATTTCGGCTAAAGCTTTTGTTAATGTGTACGTGTTGGGCCATTTTCCTAGAATTCTAAAAACACAAGGATCATACTACATGTTTCCGTAAACTAAATAAATATGCAGGGTGTAAAAAGAATATTGCTCACAATTTAAAATAAGCGATAGTGGAGCTCAAAACAAGTCGAAAAGTTTATATGACATATGTGTCACAACTTGACAGACTTTTGTCTCAACGATGTCAAAGTTACGAACTTTGAAAGCAGTTATTTTTAAAAATCTTAACCAATGCCATCTATAATAGAATGACCTGCGCGCGAACGTCAAATTATGACGTTTAAGCCTAAAAATAGGTTTATAGCAGAGTTAGAAATGTTCTCTAATGTTGGTTCTATAACAATATTTCTTAAATTTACTAGTTTTAGCAACTTTTCTTTATCTTTTACTCACTTTGTACCCACTTTTCTTGTTCTTTGGGATCCTGTAGAAAACCAAAAAATGTGTGTTCTTTAAATGGATATTAAGCCTATTCTTGCGCTAAGTACAATTATTTTTTAATTACAAATAAAAACCAAACAATAATTATTGTTTTTTACCTAAATTGAATTCCAAATTAAATATTAAAATAAATTGCAAGAAGTAATTTTTATTATTTGTATGTTAATGAATATCTCCTTTAAAAAAAGTGTAAATATGCAAAACCTCGCAAAAAACGTTCGACTCGCTGCGATGAAACAGGAGCGGTGTTGCAAACTTTTTATTCTTTGAAAGGCCGTATTTCGAAAACAATTAACTTTTGACCCATATGTTCTTTGCTTTTTCCACTCTTTTTGAGCTCCACACTCTTCCCCATTAAATTCGTGAGCATTATACTTTTTACACCCTGTTTATGAACAAGATGGACCGTTTGCGATTCTTTTAAAACGTATTAGATAAACTCCTAATGATTTATTAGTTCAGTTATATTTCGATATTTAAATAATATGCAGCTGATGGAGAAATAAAACACCATCACCAACCCACCAACACCAAACTTTTATAATCATGTTGATAAAATTCGTAGTAGGCTTTTAAATATTATAAGACCTACCCCTACAAAGATTTACACCGCATTTAAGTCCCGATATCTCTAGATTCTTGCGCAGTAAAAAACCAAAATCGTTTCCTCAGGCAGGTGCAGCCTTTGAAGAGGAAACCGCAATTCAATTTCATAAAGTAAACACACAACACAACTTTAAAATTTATGTTAATAATATAGCCTTGGAACCTCATAATTCATGTTAAAGTTTGGGAATTATTATTGATACAGATTTAAAATTCTCGGGACAGGTAAAATTTTTACTTCCTTAGGCATATCGCCCTGAAATTACTATATTCCAGTAGAAACTTTTTAACCAATAAAATAAAGAAAACATTATGTGATACTCTTGTTCTCTCCCTATTTAACTATGAAGCTGTGGTATATGGGTCATACCTGAGCAGTGTTGAAAGAAATAGAATCCAGAAGGTGCAGAACTCATGTTGTCGTTTCATTTACGGCTGACGTAAATTTGATCATGTTTTTGAATATATGGTTCGACTGGGTTGACTGAATATGCAAAAACGTTTTAATTTACTTTTGCTTTGCTTTGTAAGGCGTATTATTACAGAAAAATCCGCCATATTTTTATAATACATTTTCTTTTTGTTCAAATCATCATCAACGTAATATTAGATCAAAACATGATTTCCACATTCCAAGGCATTGTACCACCTTATTTAAAAAATCATTCTCTTATTACTCGGTTAAAGAGTTCAAAAGTCCTCCTGATTCTGTCAAGAAACTTAATAATTTTGCCTTGAAAAATAGTGTAAAGCAAATTTTAATGAAAAATAAGTTGTATGGCTGCCGTAATGTAGGTCTTGTTTCTAAGTTAAATACCATTAATGGTAATAATAAACTTTTAATGAATTAATTGTTTGTAAACTAATTATTAAATTTATTATTTGCGGTAAAGATATGAAACTTATTGATAGGTTAAGTAATTTGTATTAATTGTATTACTTATGATATTTGATTAATTACACTGTATTGTCCTAAATATATTAACTATAAGTATTCTGCTTGAACATCAAAAGTAAAGAATAAGAATAATACTTTTAGGGTTAAGTGAAAGAATAATACACTCTTTACATAGGGTGTGCTATTCGCCCTATTAATTTTCTAATTATGTAATATAAATTATGTAAAATTAGGTCGTCGATTATCACTATTAATATGATTATTATATTCTTAAAATATTTTGTTTAATATTGTTGTAATTTTTAATTTATAGCATGCTAAACCTACAAATCTAAGTTAAATTCAAAACATCTTTTAATGTTATATACTTATTTGACTTTTGTTCTAAAAAAGAATGAAGGATATTTCTGGAAAATAAATTGTATTTTCTTTGCGTATAAGAATCATGCTATGCAAAAAAACATAGTTTTTAAAATTTTCTAGAGGGGTTATTTTTTCTAGCTTATCGATAACCCTTCTTTGTTCGACTAAAATTTCCCAGGATTATTCCACTATATTATCCTGTTTAAATCTTAGCATGTACAGAAACTGTTATAATATCAATCGGATGCTGACCGCTAACTTTAATCAAACCACAAAGTATACAAACTACATACTGTTAGTCAACGTCTCAAGTAATTATTGCTGTATCAATAAACAACCTATTTAAACACAAAAAAGATGGAGCCGATTAAACTAACCAATTTAAATGAAAACTCATAACGTCATGTCCAAAGTAAATAGAAACAGTTTGATGCCGAAATAATAATTCTTTTTAAATTATCACACTTTAAATGGTACAATATACTTCTTGCTAGTCTTAGATTCGTTCAGTAAAATATTTCCATCGATGAACCAAATATATTGTTTTAACAGTATAGAAAAGACTTTTTTATAACTAAAAAAATATTATGTTTAAAATTACCTTTTTATTTATATTTTAGTAAAAAACAAGGTCAAATTAAAACGTCACCCTATAGAGAAGTAGGAATTAAATGGACCAGCAAAAAGAAGTTCTCTCCCCAATAATAAGGATGATTATCTTCCCACGTTAATTACACGAAGAATAATCTACTATTCGCATCAATAAACTTCTTGATTCCTTTTTTTATTTTATGTTAATAATTTACTTTAAATAATTGTAAAAATAAGCTGCTTTTGGGATTACTGGAAAATTAAATATAGGCAAACTCCATTTGCAATGTTTAATTACTTTAGTTATATATGTCAGATCTGTCTAGGCTTTTGTTACGTAAAGGAATATGTTTATTTTTTAAATTTAAATCAGTGTGGATATTGCCACCCTAATTGGACCTAAAATTAAAATTTCATTCTAATTAAAAGCAAAATCAAAAAACTACAAACAAAACTAGTTTTAAATAAAGAAAAAACATATATGTTAAGACAATACATTAAAACCAAAAGGTAAACCGTAAAGAAATCTCATTTGATTCTTTCTTCGTGCATTTTTATAACTGGCCACGCACTTTTTAAAAGCAGTGTTTATATAAAAACTGGTGTGACTATGATGTGTCACACCAATTATAAAAAGGAAAAGTAAGAAAATTAATACAAAATTTATCTTCACAGGTTAGCTTAGCAAAAGCAAGCTGTAGGTGTGCGTGCAAACTACCCGCAGCTCAGGGTGAGGAATAGTGAGTTCGTTATGGCGCCACCAGTTTTCTTACGGACTACAAACTGGAAGTCCCCTAGATGTTATAGGAGCTTGCTTGGGCGATCACACACCAGTGCACGACAAAACAAAAAAGTTAGCATATAAGCATTGAAAAAAAAACTGACTTGGTCAATACTCATTAAAAGAAGAAAAAAATAAATAAATAAATAATAATAATATAATAATACAAATTATTCTGGTATCAGGTGAGCTAAATAAAACTCAAAGGATTTAAAACAAATTAATTTATTTAGAAATAATTTCTTGACGATTTAAATTTCATAAATTAAAAAAAAAAGTTTAAGATTTTCAAGTTACATAAATTTAAAGAAAATTATTTAAAAAAAAAATAGAAATCGATTAAAATTTTCGAGTTACATAAAAAAGGATTAGTAATTGTTAAATAAATAAATTAATAAAAGGTAGCCTGTTTCCTGACGGCAGGTAAGGGTGGTCTGCAGAGTCTGGACTCAACCCCGGAGTAAATTTGAGGTAAATTATAAGTTACTGTTGAATTTGGAGTTATACTTGAGTTTGGAGTTAAACTTGAATTTCGAGTTATACTTGAATTTGGAGTTATACTTGAATTTGGAGTTATACTTGAATTTGGAGTTATACTTGAATTTGAGTTATACTTGAATTTGGGAGTTCTTAGGTTAACATGTGGCCTCGAAGTGGGCGGCGAAAAGAATAAAATCTAATAAATCCTGATTTTCAGAGACTATCTTTGCAATTTCACCATTAATTCTCAAAAATATTCACACAACAACAAAACTGGAGCCTTTGCAAAGATATGGATGGTTTAAATTAGAAATCCCATACGGATGACCACGATATTCGCAGTAAAAATATTAAACCAATATTGTTTCACCAGCGGCCACCATGCAAAATGGCACAGGCCGGCTGCAGCAGTTGAAAATAAAAATCGGACCAACCACTCGTCAGCGCATCCAAGATAGATTAGCTCGAATATTTAAAAAAAAAAAATTAATGCTGTAGGCACTTCACCCATTTACCAGCGCATTCACCATAACATAGCATCGACAAAATTAAACAGTTACAAACTTTGCAATAAATGGATTGGGTTTTTAATTTAAGCTCTGATCCTGCTAGCAACTTTTATTTTTAGCTTTTAAAATGCTAATATACAGGGTGTCCCAAAAGGTATGGTCCAAAGTTTGCGATCATGTAGATTGGATCAAAATAAGGTAACAACTTCATATAACTTTTTGCTCTATGCCCTTCTTTACCGAGCTATTAGCTCTTAAAAGTAACAATTGAAAATCGATTTTTTAATAATAACTTTTGAACGGCTTGTACGATCTGGAATTTTTTTGTTGATTAATTCTAGCTAATAACTGTCTTGCATTAACTGCTTTAAACATGCCCCGAAACCATTAAAGATACCAGTCCGGACTATCAAATTTGTAAAAATCTGCAAAATTTTTGCAGTGTTGCCATATTTAATATTTTGACCTTACTGGTAGATTCTCTGAGTTTTCTTAGAAGAAAGGTATACTTTATCTTTATTGATAGGACTAACGGTTTTCGGTAAAATGCATTTAAAATTAATAAGGTATACTCGAGGGCTCTCGATAAGATATACCCTGGGGCTCTCAATAAGGTATACTGAAGGACTCAGTATGAATCTTATGTCAGAATCTACTACTAGAAGTTAATTTTCAGCTAAAAATTTTAAATTAAAAGTTAAAAAAAAACTTAATTTAATACAAAAAAATAGAAACAATAAAACCATACAGCAATGTAGAAACTTTATGATTATTAGTAGAATAACAAAAAAAAATGCTAAGCGCAAATTTAACTAAGATATGTGTTTAAAGTGAGCACCCTGTACAGCTACACATTTTCCTAATTAACTAAGACATGCTCTTTAAACCTGAAACAACATGTTAGGATTATTCCTTATTGCAGCGCAATGAAACATAATTCTTTTTAATAAATCTTCCAAATACAAGGAATAATCCTAACAAGTTGTATCAGGTTCAAAAAGCATGTCTTAGTAAATTAAGAAAATGCGTAGCTGTATAGGGTGCTTACTTAGAACACATACCTTAGTTAAAGTTACGCATAGCAGTTTTTTTGTTATTCTACTAATAATCATAAAGTTGCTACTTTTATTAAATTAAGTTTTTTTAACTTTTAATTTATAATTTTCAGCTGAAAATTGACTTCTGGTAGTAGATTTTGACATAAGATTCATAGGGAGTTCTTAAGTTCATCTTATTGAGAGTCCCAGGGTATATCTTATCGAGAGCCCTCATATACCTAATGATTTTAAATGCACTTTACGCGAAAACCCTTGTCTATCAATAAACTTAGTATACCTTTTTTCCATAGAAAACTCAGGGATTACCAGTAAGGTCAAAATGTTAAATATGGCAACACTGCAAAAATTTTGAAGTTTTTTACAAATTTGATAGTCCGGACCTGAATTAATCAACAAAAAAAATCAAGATCGTACAAGCCGTTCAAAAGTTATTAATAAAAAATCGATTTTTAATTGTTACCTTTAAGAGCTAATAGCTCGGTAAAAAAAGAGCATAGAGCAAAAAGTTATATGAAGTTGTTACCTTATTTTGATCCAATCTACAGGATCCCAAACTTTGGACCATAACTTTTGGGACACCCTGTATACATTTCTTTTTAATTTTTATCTTAAAAATAGGTAAAATTAAAAAAAATAGGTTGAATATCTAAAAATACGGCACCAATGGTACATAGTACTTAGCACTCATACAAGCCTTCGAGAGCTGTAAAAATAAAAAAAAATCTGATAAAGCATAGATCTTATAAAATAATTATATTGCGATCGTAAAACTGCCATTTTTTAAGTTTTTTTTATTACAATAAATTAAATATTTAAGTTAAATATTACGAAACTCATACAAAAATATATAAACAACAACGTATCCCCTTTATCCTAGATATGCATAGCTTAGAAAGACATTTTTTTAATTTTATAACAACATTTTCAGTAGCACCTTTAATATTTTTTTTTAATAATAGTGGTTTTTTAATTGGCCTTAATTAGGTAATCACATAAAACATTTTTTGAAATAATTTCTATTCATTAGACCATAAAACTCCATTATAATAATTAATATTTATCTTGTTTGGACATTATGCCCTAAAAACATATATTTATGCCCGTAAAATTCTTAAACCGCCTTAAAATTAAATAATGTTTAACCATTAATAAATTTCACCTACTTTTCAACTGCGACTTCAGCTTCTTCTTTTGTCATTTTCTGTATTTTTTCCACAATATCATCAAATGGATAATCATATACCTTTTCTTCAATAACTGTCTCCCTAATACAGTTAGAATAGGCCGTAGATACGTAGACCAGTGCCTAAGTTTTCATAATAAAAATTTAAAAAATAAACGTTATTTTTACTAATAAAGGTTAAATTGTGGCCGGATTTTTTTTTGAGTTCATAAATATTTTGAAAATTCATTTTCTGAAAAAAAATTTATAAGTGAAAAAAAAATCCAGATTTAGTTTAACCTGTCGTGAAATTTGGTAAAAAAAAGTTACACCAAATTGTCTTTTAAATAAATTATAACAATTTCTACTTATTGTAGGCACATGGACATACCATGGCTAATCATAGTATATTCTTTAATTTTATAAGAGACATTTTTAAACACCCTGTATGATAAAGGCTCAACAATATTATTTTTAAGTAGCTTAAACCTTTAACTTAAAAAAAGGTGTTCCTGATTGGCATCGATAAAATCAACGGTTTACGAGAAATAAAATATTATGGTTGGTATTTTTTTTACATTATACAGGGTATTTTCTAATTGAACGTCAATATTTAAGGAGGCAATTTTTGGGGTACATTTTAAGAAGAAAACTTCATATGAACGTATGGCCTAAACGTCCTAACTTTTGAGATACAGGGTGGTAAAATTTTCAAAAATAAATCATTTAATTTTGAAAATTTTAGCACCATGTATTTCAGAAGTTAAGACGTTTAGGCCATACCTTTATATGAAGTTTTCTTTTTAAAATGGTCCCAAAAATTGCCTTCTTAAATATTGACGTTGTATAATTTAAAAAAATACCAACCATAATATTTTATTTCTCGTAAACCGTTGATTTTATCGATGCCAATCAGGAATACCTTTTTTTAGTTTAAAGTTAAAGCTACTTAAAAATAATATTGTTGAGCCTTTATCATAGGGGGTGATAAAAAAAATTGCTATTATTGTATTAGAGCTAGTCCGTCCTTGGCAAACTAAATTAGCCAAATATGATTTAATGGGTTTATTTTAAGAACACTTATCTAGTAACCATCATATTAAAAAAATATTAAAGATTTCCAGGGGCGTCCGTTATATACCTGTTTCTCCGTAGGGGAGGGTCGTAGGAAAAAAGTTAATGGGAACTTGTCATAATATTTTTAGGTTTTCTATTAGATTCGAGAGATTGCCCACATATTCTGGGACACCCTGTATAACAGTTATAATAATAAACATATTAAAATACCTTAAAATTATTATTAATTCCGAGCCCTTAAGTAACAAATTAAATTTATTTAAAAAAAATATATTCTCTTTGATAGCGTATGGCTTACAAAAAAAAAACAATTAAAACCTTGCACAAACAATTAAAATTAAACTTTGAAATAATACGCAATGCGATGATCCACTTTACATTGCATTATTGTAAATTAAAAAATTATTTTAAGTATACATGCAGTACATCATAATGTATACATTTAAAAAGTAGTCGGAATATTTTATAAAATATAGAAGTTAGTTAAGTACAGGATGTCCCAAAAGTCACTAGCTGATTTCAATATTATATTGATTTTTTTTAAATTTTGGTTTAGATTTAAAAAATTGAAGTTTGGGGGATTTTTTATGGAAAAATTCACCGGTAAGCAAAGAGTCGCTATCGTGGTACTTTCTTTTGATTCAATGCAATAAATTCGCCCTTAGCAAAGACTGTACGCAACTTAATTGCACGTTTTCGACAACAGGGGCCTGTAGCCGACCTTCCCCGAGCAGGTTAACAACGTTTCGCCAGAAAAGAAGAAAACATTGAGCACGTGGAGTCCAGCATGGAAGATGATGCGAAAACATCCATTAGGCGATGCTGTACTCAGCTCCCGTTCTAGTCTCCATAGAATTTTAATGCAGTTGCGCATGTTTACCTAAAAAATACAGCTTGTTCATCAACTGCATTCCATAGAAGTCAGACCACGAACTAAATTCGCTAATCGTTTTCAACAGTTGTTCAGAAAAGAAAGTTATTTTTTGAACAGATTAATCATGAGCAACGAAGCGCACTTCCACCTGAATGGCTTTGTTAACAAACAGAATTGTCGATTTTGGGGAACAGAAAACACAAGAGTAGTTAATGAGCAAGAACTTCATCCAATAATGTGTACAGTTTGTCGTGGAGTTACCAGTCAAGGCATTACTGGACTTTTCTTCATTGGGGAGAACGATACAGAAACATGCTCCAAAATTTTTTACAGCCCGCCTTAAATAACATGCCAGAGATGTCGTTTCAGCAAGATGGCGCCACTGCCCACACAGCCAGGGGAACCATGGAGCTTCTAAGAGAAATGTTTGGACACCGACTAATTTCAAGAAATATAGGTATTCCGTACCCCGCACGTTCGGCTGATTTACCAAACCCAGATTTTTTTTGTGGAGATATCTGAAAGAATCAGTTTATGCAAAAGAGCCCAGAACTCTCGAGCAACTAAAGAAAAACATTCGATACGAAATAAGAATTTTAATCAACAAATTCAGCAGCAAAAATGTGTCAGTAGAAAATGGAAGGCACTGAAGAATCTAATTTTTATTAAAAATATCTTCATAAATTTTTAAGAATTAAAAGTATCTAGAAAGTTATAAGCATTTTTTATCAGCAAGTGACTTTGGAACACTCTGTATATGATTTAAAAACCTGCATTAAATGAAATTAACCCAAAACTATTTACTTTTTGATACTTTATATTTATTCATTACAAAACTCGTACTTTTGCTTTTTAAACCAAAATATACATAAGTTATTAATTAAACAAATTACCAATAGGGCTTCTCTAACAGGACATATTGAGTTTGGAAAAGTAGGTACTTTTTTGGTTAGTTCTGGTTATAGTCAACTATATCTATTTTTTTGTTTTTCTAAATTTTAATATATTACCTTTAGATTTTCAATCTCCTTTGCCATATCTAAAACAGCCTTAGTTCCTATTACGTTGATTTCATACGATGTTTTGAGATTTTCGTCAAAATTTACCGTAGCTGCTACATGGAATATAATATTGACATTGGATATAATTTTAGCCATTTCAGAATTGGCAATATTAAGACCTATAAACAAAATATTTAATGAATTTCATACCGTACCATGCCTTAATCCAATTATCTTAATAGTTCGTAAACGCATTAAGCCAAAACATTTTTGTCCTAAATTATATTTGTAATTTAAGCAGGATTTACACGTGTTAACTAGCTAAAGCAGGTTACTATTTTCTTTGAACACGATGACGTCTAACTAGAGTGGAGAGACAACATTAAAATTCGTACACAAGTATCGTGATAGACCACGGGACACAAGAGCTTCAAATTACAAAAATAAACAAGACCGTGATGCAGCATAAAAAGAGATTGAGGAAACCTACGCAAGATAATTTTATTAACCTAAGTATATTTAAATTAAATATCTAAATTAATTCAAAAAATCATTCACTCCTTCCATAAAACAGCAGTGTGACTTATAAAAAACTGATAGAGTCGAGCCCTTATGTCCTTTGCAGATAGTGATTGCTATGTGCTTTCTCCATTGAGGGCAATGTGATATTAAGATCTCTCCAAGAACAAAATCGCATAGGACCTTTATCTATGTCTTTTTTTTTCATCTTGCGACAGTCCACAAAGGCTAAGGCCTAAGTACTACATTTAAAAATAGACTCGGAGTGTAAATATTGCTTAAAGTTTCCTTAAGGTAAGTACAAACCGGCCAACAAAACGTTGGCAACCCGTTGATATTGGTGTTGTCAACATGTATCCCGTCAACTAGCCACAAGTTGATGGAATCTCGGCAACATCGTGCGGCAAGATATCAAAGAAATTTGTTTACTGTCGCTTGTATCCGTGTTTTCCATCTCAAATGGAAAACATCGCCCATTGTGTACGGTGTTGTCAACTTCAACTTGTCAACAAGTAGCGTAGAATCAGTTGTGAAACTTTATAGGTTAGTAGGTAACGTTGTTTATTTTCGCATATTTTATTAGTATTATAGTAATTTGGAGTTTATCTTTCATAGTAAACATGATATGGACAAAAGAGAGTGGTAAAGCTAATTGAAATGCTGAGAGCTGCTTCCGCATTGTGGGTCATAATATGTCGAACATGGCTTTGCATTTTAGAACGAATGTGGATGAAATATCCAGAAAAATTAAGTCCCTAAAAACTCAATTTAGCCGAGAACGAAAGAAAATGGAGGGGGAAAGTAAAAGTGGAGCTGGTACAGTTTTGGAAGACAATATATGGTTTGGATACACTTTGATGAGCTTCGCACACTTCAGTTATAATTGAGGATATTGATTGCTTTGATATTTTAAACAAATACATTAAACTAGTAAACCAATCGCCCGTCGGTAAATGTCGCA
The DNA here is from genome assembly GCA_019359885.1 of Listronotus oregonensis. Classification (NCBI taxonomy): domain Eukaryota; kingdom Metazoa; phylum Arthropoda; class Insecta; order Coleoptera; family Curculionidae; genus Listronotus; species Listronotus oregonensis. Next base: position 34,301 of record JAHBCN010000788.1, on the reverse strand, counting down.
GTGTAACCGCCAATCCTATTGTTGGTGGAATAGCAGGACAATAGTTTGTATTCTTTTTTGAGATCTTGGGGCTACCAAACAACATCATTCAAAAGGAATGCAGACATTAAAATGTCTCCTAGTCTTGTCCCAGTTCTTAAAAACTCTCTCTACCACTACCTTCTTTTTCGCTTTTGGCATGTTAAAAGCAGCACTAACACCAGCAGCAACAGTCTCTTCCACTTTTAATTTAACACTGAGTTTGGTTTGGACGCCCAATACTGTTGAAAACATATCTACAAATACAAGCAGCTGTATACAATAAATATGTTGGCCACAGCCGTCCACGTGTTGCCAACATTTTGTTGGTCGGTTTGTACTTACCTTTAAATAGTTGTGTAAAGCGCAACAAGATTTGATAATCTTGTCAGCAGCTTACGATAAACGTGCTTTGGGCTTTTTAAAATTGCAAAGCCTACTAACCAGAATCCCAAAACCATTCTTTACGATCCTTGGTGCTTGTGAAAGGTAGTAATTGAACACTTTTTGCTCTTTTGAAGGCGCCAACTTTAAAAAATGTTTGATTAAATGTTCCTTTAGCGAAAATGCATTATCACCTACAAAGAAACCGTCAGCTGGTAACAAACCATTCTTTAGCGCTTCAAACAAAGAAGATCGTTGAAAAATTTCCCTTCCAGGGCATTTAATATTTAGGCTGCGGAAACAATAATTATCGTCTACTACAGCTAGCAACACAATGCTGTTATGCCTTTATAAAAAAAATACAACATATATCCAAAACACGTTTCTTCACAGAGGCAAGAATATTGGTATTTGCCGCCATATTTTAAAACGAGAAATAAACCAAATTACTAAAATGTATGTAGACACAACACTACAAAAAATACATAATTTTTTAGTTACTTGCTTAAACTACTTGATACGTGTAAATTCGTCTACACCATGGACCCTTAATATTTATAATAATTATTTTTAAAAAATATAATAACAAAAAATGGTTGTATTAAAGGCAGTTTAATTATGTATATGTAATTTTTTAAAAGAACTTTTAAATGTTTCTTCTTCATAAAATGTATTGTTAACTATTTTTTTAGATTACAACACTTAAAATGCTATTGGCTGGTATACTATAATTTGTAAAAATGTAACTAATTATCGTTTCCGTAAAAAGTTTTTTAAGTACTGGCAACAAAAACCACCTGTTTTTTTTTTGGCACGACTAATATTATTTATAAAATGTATGTGGTTTTGTATAAGTCTTAATAAGAATACAGGTTAAGTCCACGGTAGGATCAATCTGAGACATTTTTTTGCGTAAAATTTAAAATAATTAATACAGAACTATCCAAATAAAAATTATCCCTAAAGATTGTTAAAATTTCATCTTAATTTAGAATCACATGTTAATCTGATAGGTATTATTTTAACCATTTTACAATAACTCAAATAATCATTAATCTTGACTGGAAAATTGCTCTATGACAAAAAGAAAAATTTAATAGGCGATAGGCCCCAAACACGACCAACCTCGCCACCATTAAAAAATGATCCAAAATCAGCTTAAAAGTATGTTTTTTGTTACACAAACAAGCGTGTCTGGTTCAGAAGAAGTAATAAAGAATTTTAAAAAGTTTTGCAAAAGCTTTTTAAAAATTATAATGTCTGTTAAGGATTTATTAAAGAACGACAAAAAAAGTAAAAATTTTAGTTCCACTAATGATAATCAGCCAAAACGTGAAAAAAAAGTAAAATTATAGCAAACAAAGATTAATGTTTAGTTTAATTTTTGTTATAAAATTAAGTTTACCTCTATTCTTGTTATCTTGATAATAAAACAATATCTACCTAGGTATTAATTTGATATTATTGCATAACCAATACTAATTAATCAATTCATGTGCAAAAGTAAACGACATTAAAAAATATCTACATATATTTATTCATACCTGCGGTTCCACATTCTCCAAGAATTGGCTTCACTTTTGATTTGCAGTTGGGCTTTTGCGATTTTACGAGATCAAATAGCTAAAAACATATTTTTAACATGTACTTACTAAAAATATGGCAATATTATTTACTCTTTCAAATGTTCATTTTAGTTTAAATTTCTTTGACAGGTATTTTATTCTACTGGTGAAAGGATAAGATCGTGCATCTGACAATGGGCATAAGCGACAAAACTTAAAAAACCAAATAATATTGATATTTCTAAATAAGCGAGAAGAATGTGTATATTATATATATATATATATATATATATATATATATATATATATATATATATATATATATATATATATATATATATATATATATATATATATATATATATATATATATATATATTATATATTATATATATATATATATATATATATATATATATATATATATATACGGGTGTTGCTCCGCCGAGCGGGACATAGGAATCTAATTATTTTAGAAAAAAATGCTATTAGGATTTATTGAAGAGCACAATAAGTTCCACCCAAAATGAAAATTTGAGCATTTTTCAACCAAGCAGTAAAGAGTAAACTGCTTAAATACTTCTGCAACGTAGTATCTCATTATGCACCCTGTACTCTAGAAATCAATAATATAAACACCATATCGATTTATCAGTGACAATTTAGATCATTTATTTATAATGTCATTGCCAAAACTGAACAATTTTATACGGAAATTTCAAAAACAATCCTCTCATTTCATTTTAGTTTACAGCTAATTCCAACACATGCACTCACAGTTACGCAAGACAATAAAACAAATTTGTCTACATTTAGAAATTAATTTATAACGAAAGTATCAGGATTTAATCAAATGCTCAAATATTCCTCCACTAACTGCCAGACAATAACCTAAACGATTATAAAACTCATTTCTTACGTTGGCTAGTTGGTACATCGATATTCTGGCACATTCAGCGGAAATAGCATTCCTTAGCTGGTCTAAATTTTCATATTTTTTATTAGTATAAAGCTTAGTTTTTAACTGTCCCCATAGAAAAAAATCATTTGGCGAAAGATCCGGAGACCTGGCTGGTCAAGATATTGCGTGGTTCGGGCCTATGATGTCGTTACTAAATGCGTTGTTCAAGTATTCGCGCACAGCTCTGGTACTGTGTGCTGGGCAGCCATCCCTTTGATACCAAATCTCTTGATTTTCTCGAGCAAGGTTGTTCAAGCAGGCAAAATTTGTTCCTATAAAAGTTCCAGAAAGTACTCCGCATTCAAATTTCGGTCAAGGAAAGATGGTCCAAGGATATGGTGGCCGAAAATTCCCGCCAAAACATAAATTTTTTGTGGATATTGAGTCCTTGTCTCAACAAATCGATTTTGGTGTTCGTTACTCCAGTACCGGCAATTTTGAATGTTGGGTTCGATGTTCAATGTAAAAGTGCATTCCTCAGTAAAGCAAATATTTTGTAAAAAACCTCTGTCAGTGTTTGTCCTCTCCATCATCTCAAAGCAAAATTCCTGTCGTCGTATTTCGTCTCCGTCTCTTAATTCTTGGTGTCTTTCGTACTTGTAAGCGTGGTATTTACATCTTTTTAAAATTCGAGATATTGTAGTGTGGTCTCCTCTACACAAAGTATCACGTCTAAATCCCTCTCGTTGTGTACAATTTGTCTCTGATTTTCAAATTTTTTTATCGTCCGTTCTATTGTCGATTTACTTGGTATTGGCCTATTGGGAAAATAGGCTGCAAACATGTCCGCTACTCTTCGATAACTATTTCCCTGATAAAACCATTTTATAATAGTGATTTTTTCTTAATTTGAGTAGTTCATTATTTAAAAATGATGTGACATTGATCTGAGAACCTGAGACTAAGAGGTTTAAAAAATTTTCTGGTATTTTATTATAAACTTCTAATAATACAGGGCGCGTAAGAAGATAGGAGATTCGTAACTTATTTTAGCATTTATCTCTTACCTGGCGGACTGAGAAGAGCTGAAATTTGTATACAGGGTACAACTTTTCGTGCTCTTTAAAAAATCCTAATAATATTTTCTTCTAAAATAATTAGGGGAGCCAATATTGGACCACTTCAAAATTTACATGGTATTTCCTATGTCCCGCTCGACGACGCAACACCCGGTATTATATATAATATATATATATATATATATATATATATATATATATATATATATATATATATATATATATATATATATATATATATATATATATATATATATATATATATATATATATATATATATATATATATATATATATATCTTATTTTCTTCAACATTTAAATTATTTTTATAGAGTTTTTCTTGGTATAGGTTGACAATAAATTTGGAAAGCAATTTCAGCACAACGTTTCGCACATTATATTGTGCTTTTTCAAGTTTTATTCTAAAAATTTCAAAATTTTAAAAATTACAATTAAAAGTTTTAAAACACTACCAGATTACACATTGTTTTTTAGACATACACATTTAAAATCTCAACTATATACGTCATATTTAAAACAGATTAAAAAATTCGTACAAATAAAACAAAAATACAGGATAAATAATACCTTGGAGTTGTTTTGATTATTTCTGATGCAGAACTTAGTTCCGTCTAAAGGAATGTTATTATTATTTTTTTATATTTACAGATAAAATTTATTCTAATATGTTTTCTTTTGTATACAGGATGTTATTTATTTTTTAATTAAAATTATACAGATCAGTCTAATATACATATACATACATAGACATACGTACATACATATACACACACACATACCACACACATACTTTTTTCTCCTATTTGGTTTGAATTTATTAAATTATGGTAAATTTGACTAAGGCTGCTTATATCTTTTTTGTCATTTAAGGCATTTTTTTCTTTTTGATCTCAATCATTTCTTTTATTTTTAATTTTATCCTGTATTTTTTGTTTTATTTGTACGAATTTTTTAATTGTTTTTAAATATGACGTATATAGTGAGATTTTAAATTGTATGTCTAAAAACAATGTGTAATCTGGTAGTGTTTTAAAACTTTTAATTGTAATTTTTAAAATTTTGAAATTTTTTAGAATAAAACTTAAAAAAGCACAATATAATGTGCGAAACGTTGTGTTGAAATTGCTTTCCAAATTTATTTGTAAACCCTATACCCAAGAAAACTCTATAAAAATAATTTAAAAATGGTTGAAGAAAAGTAAGATATATAATTATATTGCAAGGGTTAAAGCTGCAAACAAACAACACAATAACAATGACGTTTTTGGAGACATCGAAAGGAATTATGGATTCGACATTGCAAACTCATTGCGAACAATATCAAGACTTTATGAAAACTGGCAAAACAAAAAAACCGAAGAATTTTCCTATTAAGATGCAAACACACAAACATAACACCAGTGTTTTTAAATTTAAACACTTCCCATATAAAGTTTACAGGTACGTACCTTGGAGAAAAATTTAAAGAATTAATAGAAAATACAAAACAAAAAATTCTAGATTTAACCATAACTGAAGATAACAAAAACTTTAAATGAAATAAATAAACACCTACAATATAAACTAGATTCCGTTTGTCACTTTTACCTGAAAACATTTTTCAAAACTTTTTAAACTTTGAAACCATTAAATATGAAAATCTTTTTGATACAAAATCAAGAAATCAGAAAAAATTGATAATCTTATTTTAAACGTATCACATAAAAACATCCCAATAAATACAGTTCAGTGGATACACAACATCTCAAATACAGAAATTCCGCAAGATATAGCTGAAGTCTTAGCACTAGGTGAAAAATTTTCTCTGCCTATATCAAATCCAAATCAATTACCTATCTCTGAGTATATCGCTGGTGTTGAAAGTATCATTCAAGACAAACCAAACGATTGTAAAGAATCTATTCGTGCTAGTCTGGTTAATGTTGTCACCAATCACAATTTAAAACTTAAACATAAAAAAAAAAACCAACAAAATTTCTAATAATATCCAAAAAATTTAGAAGAGCTAAGGTTTTTGTAAAAGATAATCCGCAAATTACAATTCTAAGGGCTGATAAAACTAATAAAACGGTTATAATGGACTCAAATGAATATGACATGAAAATGACAAACCTACTCAATGACAAAACAACATACAAAAAAATTTAAAAGGGGGATGCTACCACTTCATTTCAAAATAAAAACAACACTTTTATTAAAAACTCAAAAAAGAGATGTTCTAAGTAATAATGAAGCTAAAAACTTAATAATACATAATGCAGTAGCCCCCAAAATATACGGACTTCCAAAATTACATAAACCAAACATACCACTTAGACCCATAGTCTCGTGTATCCAATCTCCATTTTATAAACTAAACAAAATATTTATCAAATTGTTTGTCAAAAATAACTGGAAAAAAAAATTACTATATAAAAGATTCATTCAATTTTAAAACATTTATTGATACTGTTAATATACCTAATAACTATAAGCTAATATCTTCGATGTAGTGTCATTATACACTAACATTCCCAACGACCTTGTTTCGCATATAATAACAAAAAAATGGAATCAACTAGAAAATCACACAACACTTACACTGACAGACTTTACAGAAGCTATTAATCTTACACTAAATAATAATTATTTTCAATATAATAATGATTTTTATCAACAATTAGATGGTTGTGCCATGGGTTCCCCTATTTCTTCCACAATAGCACAATTAGTGATGGAATATTTAGAGGAAAACGTAATTGAAAAACTAAATTTTCACATTCCATTTTTAAAAGGTTTGTAGACGACTGTATTACTGCTGTTCCTGAGAATAAGGTTGACGAAATACTAATAGCTTTTAACAATTTCCATCCAAAATTACAATTTACACTTGAGACAGAAACCAACAATCAAATAAACTTTTTAGACCTAACTTTAATTAGAGACAAAAAACATCAAAATATTAAAACTAAATGGTATACCAAAGAAACATGGTCAGGGCGTTATTTAAATTTTAATTCAAACCATCCTAAAAATCAAATTAACAGTGTCATATTAAGTTTAACTGACAGAGCAATCACACTTACCTCTCCCGAATGGAGACCTGAAATCTTAAAAAAGTGAAACAAACACTAATAAATAATCATTTTCCAGAAAAAAATATTAGAAGAATTTTTAATCAAAGAACATTTCTATTTTATAATAAAATAAAAAAAGCCTCCATTAAAAAAACACCACAAGAAAATAATAGATATATCGCTATGCCTTACACTCCTGGTCTCTCAGAAAAAATAAAACATATTTTATCTAAACATAACATAACTGTTTGTCATAAGGCTCAAAATCAGATTAGTACACTATTCACATCATTAAAAAGTAAAGTGCCAACCAAAAAAAAGTCCAATTTAATATACTCAATATCATGCTTAAATTGCCCCAAAAAATACATTGGAATGACTACACAACACCTAGAAATGAGAATTAACGGTCATAAATATACTAAAAACGCCTCCACGGCATTACACAAACATGAGTCTCAAACCAAGCACGAATTTAACTTTAAAGAACCAAAAATATTGACTACAGACTCAAACTACCAAAAATTAAAAATAAAAGAAATGATTGAGATCAAAAAAGAAAAAAATGCCCTAAATGACAAAAAAGATATAAGCAGCCTTAGTCAAATTTACCATAATTTAATAAATCCAAACTAAATAGGAGAAAAAAAAGTATGTGTGTGGTATGTGTGTGTGTATATGTATGTACGTATGTCTATGTATGTATATATGTATATTAGACTGATCTGTATAATTTTAATTAAAAAATAAATAACATCCTGTATACAAAAGAAAACATATTAGAATAAATTTTATCTGTAAATATAAAAAAAATAATAATAACATTCCTTTAGACGGAACTAAGTTCTGCATCAGAAATAATCAAAACAACTCCAAGGTATGTACTTATCCTGTATTTTTTGTTTTATTTGTACGAATTTTTTAATCTGTTTTTAAATATGACGTATATAAGTGTGAGATTTTAAATGTGTATGTCTAAAAAACAATGTGTAATCTGGTAGTGTTTTAAAACTTTTAATTGTAATTTTTAAAATTTTTGAAATTTTTTAGAATAAAACTTGAAAAAGCACAATATAATGTGCGAAACGTTGTGCTGAAATTGCTTTCCAAATTTATTTGTCAACCTATACCCAAGAAAAACTCTATAAAAAATAATTTATAAAATGGTTGAAGAAAAGTAAGATATATAATTATATTGCAAGGGTTAAAGCTGCAAACAAACAACACAATAACAATGACGTTTTTTGGAGACATCGAAAGGAATTATGGATTCGACATTGCAAACTCATTGCGAACAATATCAAGACTTTATGAAAAACTGGCAAAACAAAAAAACCGAAGAATTTTCCTATTAAGATGCAAACACACAAACATAACACCAGTGTTTTTAAATTTAAACACTTCCCATATAAAGTTTACAGGTACGTACCTTGGAGAAAAATTTAAAGAATTAATAGAAAATACAAAACAAAAAATTCTGGATTTAACCATAACTGAAACAACAAAAACTTTAAATGAAATAAATAAACACCTACAATATAAACTAGATTCCGTTTCGTCACTTTTACCTGAAAACATTTTTCAAAACTTTTTAAACTTTGAAACCATTAAATATGAAAAAATCTTTTGTATACAAAATCAAGAAATCAGAAAAAATTGACAATCTTATTTTAAACGTATCACATAAAAACATCCCAATAAATACAGTTCAGTGGATACACAACATCTCAAATACAGAAATTCCGCAAGATATAGCTGAAGTCTTAGCACTAGGTGAAAAATTTTCTCTGCCTATATCAAATCCAAATCAATTACCTATCTCTGAGTATATCGCTGGTGTTGAAAGTATCATTCAAGACAAACCAAACGATTGTAAAGAATCTATTCGTGCTAGTCTGGTTAATGTTGTCACCAATCACAATTTAAAACTTAAACATAAAAAAATAAAACCAACAAAATTTCAAACTAATATCCAAAAAAAATTTAGAAGAGCTAAGGTTTTTGTAAAAGATAATCCGCAAATTACAATTCTAAGGGCTGATAAAACTAATAAAACGGTTATAATGGACTCAAATGAATATGACATGAAAATGACAAACCTACTCAATGACAAAACAACATACAAAAAATTAAAGGGAGATGCTACCACTTCATTTCAAAATAAAAACAACACTTTTATTAAAAAACTCATAAATAGAGATGTTCTAAGTAATAATGAAGCTAAAAACTTAATAATACATAATGCAGTAGCCCCTAAAATATACGGACTTCCAAAATTACATAAACCAAACATACCACTTAGACCCATAGTCTCGTGTATCCAATCTCCATTTTATAAACTATCAAAATATTTATCAAATTGCTTGTCAAAAATAACTGGAAAAAATAATTACTATATAAAAGATTCATTCAATTTTAAAACATTTATTGATACTGTTAATATACCTAATAACTATAAGCTAATATCTCTCGATGTAGTGTCATTATACACTAACATTCCCAACGACCTTGTTTCGCATATAATAACAAAAAAATGGAATCAACTAGAAAATCACACAACACTTACACTGACAGACTTTACAGAAGCTATTAATCTTACACTAAATAATAATTATTTTCAATATAATAATGATTTTTATCAACAATTAGATGGTTGTGCCATGGGTTCCCCTATTTCTTCCACAATAGCACAATTAGTGATGGAATATTTAGAGGAAAACGTAATTGAAAAACTAAATTTTCACATTCCATTTTTTAAAAGGTTTGTAGACGACTGTATTACTGCTGTTCCTGAGAATAAGGTTGACGAAATACTAATAGCTTTTAACAATTTCCATCCAAAATTACAATTTACACTTGAGACAGAAACCAACAATCAAATAAACTTTTTAGACCTAACTTTAATTAGAGACAAAAACATCAAAATATTAAAACTAAATGGTATACCAAAGAAACATGGTCAGGGCGTTATTTAAATTTTAATTCAAACCATCCCAAAAATCAAATTAATAATGTCATAATAAGTTTAACTGACAGAGCAATCACCCTTACCTCTCCCGAATGGAGACCTGAAATCTTAAAAAAGTAAAACAAACACTTATAAATATTTATTTTACAAAAATAAATATTACAAGAATTTTTAATCAAAAAATATTTATATTTTATAATTAAAGAAAAAAAGCCTCCTTTAAAAAAAACCACAAGAAACTAATAGATATATCGCTATGCCTTACACTCCTGGACTCTCAGAAAAAATAAAACATATTTTATCTAAACATAACATAACTGTTTGTCATAAGGCTCAAAATCAGATTAGTACACTATTCACATCATTAAAAAGTAAAGTGCCAACCAAAAAAAGTCCAATTTAATATACTCAATATCATGCTTAAATTGCCCCAAAAAATACATTGGAATGACTACACAACACCTAGAAATGAGAATTAACGGTCATAAATATACTAAAAACGCCTCCACGGCATTACACAAACATGAGTCTCAAACCAAGCACGAATTTAACTTTAAAGAACCAAAAATATTGACTACAGACTCAAACTACCAAAAATTAAAAATAAAAGAAATGATTGAGATCAAAAAAGAAAAAAATGCCCTAAATGACAAAAAAGATATAAGCAGCCTTAGTCAAATTTACCATAATTTAATAAATCCAAACTAAATAGGAGAAAAAAAAAAGTATGTGTGTGGTATGTGTGTGTGTATATGTATGTACGTATGTCTATGTATGTATATATGTATATTAGACTGATCTGTATAATTTTAATTAAAAAATAAATAACATCCTGTATACAAAAGAAAACATATTAGAATAAATTTTATCTGTAAATATAAAAAAAAAAATAATAACATTCCTTTAGACGGAACTAAGTTCTGCATCAGAAATAATCAAAACAACTCCAAGGTATGTACTTATCCTGTATTTTTTGTTTTATTTGTACGAATTTTTTAATCTGTTTTTAAATATGACGTATATAAGTGTGAGATTTTAAATGTGTATGTCTAAAAAAACAATGTGTAATCTGGTAGTGTTTTAAAACTTTTAATTGTAATTTTTAAAATTTTTGAAATTTTTTAGAATAAAACTTGAAAAAGCACAATATAATGTGCGAAACGTTGTGCTGAAATTGCTTTCCAAATTTATTTGTCAACCTATACCCAAGAAAAACTCTATAAAAATAATATATATTAAAATAATATATATATATATATATATATATATATATATATATATATATATATATATATATATATATATATATATATATATATATATATATATATATATATATATATATATATATATATATATATATATATATATAAAAAAGTTCATAATGGTATAAAGCGAAAAATGTCCCCTTTCCAAAATATAGAAATGAATTTTATTGTTTTTTTTTCTAGTTTTTTGTAATTCTTAGAAATCGGAATGTCTTTATTACTTTCAACTTTAAACGTTTAGAGTATTTATGGAAAAGCATGTTACAATGTAAATAAAAACGTAATTTATTAATTAAATATAAATTTTTCTAGACCATTGCGCAGTGTGTTGCATATTTTTTTAAATACAGGTCATACAATTCCATATTTGTCGGAAAACAAGAAAAAAGCCAGATTTTCGTATATAAAATAAAATTATTAGTGCTATAAACTATTGCTTGTTTTTTATGTTATTAGACTGCTTAATCATTACCTTGCGGGTAGGCTTGTAAAAAATTTGAAATGTGTAGGTAAAAACCATATTTAAAAATATTTACATTTTACCAATGAAACAACTAGTTTTTACTTACTGGATTTTCAAACATTTTGTTAATTCTTTCTTCAGGCGTTTTTCCTTTCTTTTCTCGAATCAAGATATAAATGGTCTCGACATCCGTGCTCCTTAATAGTTTTTCTATAAGAGTTTTTCCAACAAAACCAGTGGCTCCAGTTATAAATACTTTAGTATTTAGGTAAAATTCTTGGATCTCAGATATTTCCATATTTAAGATTAACTGATATTTCTGAAAAGAAAATTTAATGTATTTAAAAATACACATTGTTGTACCAATAGTTCTAATACTTGACAAGGAATCCTACAGTGCATGTTAGGTCAGCCTTCTGAAAAGTCTCACCGCCCTCTATCTTTCGAGCCATCCCCTTTACTGATTTAGTTTTCAAGAGTCGATTTATTTACGTGTAATTTAATTTTACTAACAATTTTTGTTTATTTTTCTTTTTGATTAGTTTAACGGGGCTTATATTTTACTCTTTAATTAATTCTGAGGTTTGTATGGTTTAAATTTAGTGGGAATTTTATTGAATAATCTTTCAGAGGCCATGGTTTTATTGTGGTCGTTTTAAGTTGCCTAAGTTTTTTGGTTCATTGAGAGCACTTAATTTCAACCGAGTTATTTGGCCCACTATTTATTTCATCGCGGTGGAGTTATTATTCCCGAAAGCTATTTGTCGCGTGGTATTTTTTGCATAAACCTTTATTTGTTTTTTTAAGTAGAAACCTTAAAAACTAGAAATAAAAAGACTGACTTTATATATTCATCCCTTTCTGTTCTTTATTAACTGTAAATCAAAATCAAAATTTAACTGTAAACCTTGATTTTTTGTCATAATGAAAAATAATTTGTTGTAAATAAAATTAATAAAATCACAAACTAAATCTTTAATTCAGTATGGTTAGATGGACCCTGCCGATCACGGGCAAAATTGTAATAATTTCCTACGTGCCATGGGGGTTACAGGCAGAACCTTGAAACGACGCAAATAGCGAAGGGCACGGCTTTTGCCACAGCATTCTGTCGCTCTACAACCTTGTGACACGCAAGGAAATAAACAATACTTCAATGTGACGAGAGCAAATGTAGCTCTACAAAGCAAAAACAATAACAACGAAAATTTCCCTGAACTAAATTCTGAAATAAACTCACCCTGCCCAGCAGGGGTGAAAACCACCTCTCTGGTCGATTGTAATCGGTTGTCCGATAACCTACCATCACAACCATTTCAAGCAATATCGGCTAGTGGTCAATCTTTCGGGGAGGTCATTAGTTAAAAAAACATGACTGAAGGATTTATTTTTAGGCATTTTATTTCACACAGACGCTTACTCCAAAGAAAATTCAAAAATAAATAAATCACAAACAAACAACTCGAATAATGCGTAATTTTCCTCTTCGCGGCTGTTGACCCAGACCATGCGATTACACTGCTTCGGAAAGCAGTCGAAATCGCCCAATCGTAAATTAGATCGGGAATAGTCGACTCGGCTCCGTTTAATACAATACGGTCAATGCAGGCTGGCAGATCGCTACGCGAAGCTCGTGGACTCCAGTAATCGGTCAACGAGTTTATATGCTTAGAATAATAAGGGGAAATTTTAAACATTGAAAAAAAAATTTTTTGTATTTATATCATTATTATGTTTTTGTTTGAAGATATTAGTCAAAAATATTGGGAGGTCATTGACCAAATGACCCAATGAAGGAGCCGCCACTGATTCCAAGTACAAGCCCTTTCAGAGCAAGTTACGGAGGTAAATCAGGATGATAGTATTATAGAGATGTGGATTTCCCTGGTCCCCGGTCACTGGGGTGTTGACTACCCTCCAACGCTGCGCAGGCGTGGAGAACCAGTCTCCCCCTTTAAAACAAGACTCCGTGCAACCTGCTAGGGAATGGGTTAAGGATAGTAGTTGCACAGGGATGACGCTAGTGCTAGAGCAAGAAGTGGGTGCCACTTTGTGTCAACCCAACAAAATTATAATTCATAATGACATAGTGCCGGCACCCCGCAATACTTCACAAATTTTAAAATATCGGACACCGCGGCCACTGATACTTTAAAGCCACTGGAGAATCGTCTCGTGGATTGTAATGCGCGTCGGCGCGCGGCTTTTAAGGGAGGAAGAAAGTCTATTTTCCAGGCGTGTAAAACTGTGCAGTATAACCTACAGAAAACAGCTCAACGCGGGCAGTTATCCGTCCCTAGTTTAATCCGAAACCGGATTGAAGCCCCTGAGAAAACAAATTTAATTGAGTCTCACAGGGATGCAAACCCGCGTGCGTCTCATACTATTAAACACTTTTACCTCAGTTTTTTAAAATTTTTAGATAGCAGTGATCTACATTTTCCAATAAAATAACAAGGTATATTTTTATAATAGAAAAAAAAGCGTAATCGGCAGAAAGATCGCAGCAGAGGGATTTTTAGATACACACAAAAGTTGTTACATCTAAAGGTTATGTAACGGTATAAAAATTTTCTTGCCTATAACAATATTTTTTTAGTTTTTTATAAATAACTCTGTAAAAAAGAAAGTACACAGTCTACAGATCGCGTCCTTTATAGATAGTGTCATCAGGCAGAATTGGTATTATATAAATTTAAAAATATTTGGGTCTTTTAAAAAATTATTGGATTATTTTGCAAACTGTAGTTTATCTCGTTACCTTTCAAAAAATTTATATAAATTTTTTCCTTGTAATATTTTTATGACAAACTTATTACATCGTATACCTTTAAAATCCGTGGGGGTGTTAAAAATAGCACTAAGATCAAGTAGGTATGTTAAACAAAAATTAAGTTGTGTAGGTAATCATTAGTAGGTGTCAAATATTGTTCTTGCCTAAATTAACGAGGAAAAAATTGTTTACAAAAAAATATATAAATTGCCCAGGAAACCATTCACATTGTGTAAGTAATATTTTATTAAAAAAAAGGTTTAAAAAATCGACTATTTAAAAGTTTAAATTAACTGAAAAATATATTTAGAAATTAAATACAAATTAGTTTTAAAATTTTTAATTTGATAAATTTAACACCATAAAAATTTTAAATAAAAAACAAATTAATATAAAAAAAATCAATTGTTGAAATTTAATTCTTTCTTTGGCTGTCAGCTGGTTTTTAACATTCATATTTAGAATAAAATGGTTATCAGCCGTACGATAATTTATATAAAAGTTATATGAAATTTTAATCCTTAACTACTAACGTGCCGTCTGTCAGACGCTTGAGAATCGACAATAACGCTTCATAATCCTTTCCCGCTCGATTTCGTGTCTACGCGTCTATCTACCTTCAATCGGCTTAGTAACAAGCGAGATGTGCAAGTAGCAACATGTTAGTGCTTTTTCTAAGAAAGTTATTTTACGATAAGTCGGCGGCGTCTCGAAGACGGCACGTTAGTGTTCTTGTTGGAATTTTGAAAGAGTCGAGACATGAATATTCGTCCCAGTACTTCTAAGACGGTTCATTTTGAGGATCGTAATTTTGAAGACCAGCTTTTAAAATGGTATGACGAAGTTGACAGCGATGCTAGTGAGGAGAAAAAAGAGGCAGATCCCGATTTTGCGATACATAGCGATCACGATAGCAATTCAGAAATTTCGGAGGATGAAGAACCGCAGCAGGAAACCGTATTAGATGAAGAAAGTGATATGGATGTGTCACTAGAGTCTGAAGAAGAAAGCATTAAAAACGTGACCAAACGATGGAAGTACACAAAGGCGTTTTACAGCTGAACCACTGACACTTTAGAATTTTTTGATTATTGACGAGATTCTGAATATCATTGTAAATTGGACCAATGTTTGACTAGTTTCATACGTCACACATAAAAACAAAGCTGTTTTAGCTGCGTCTTCTATGCATTCTACCGAATAAGAAGATCCATCTACTAAGAAATCAGAGATTGTAAGTTATTATAACATTACGGAGGGTGGCGTTAACTCATTAGGCGAAAAGGGTTCCAAATTTTCCTCAAGTCGCCGAACAAGACGCTGGCCGATGGCAGTCTTCTTTAGGATTTTAGACATTAGTATAGTAAACTCTTTTGTTTTATATAACTGATATAAAAATAATAACATATCTGAGGGATCAGAATTCATGGAACTGCTTGCTGATCAATTAATGGAACCACACTAACAAAGAAGAGCCAAGAATCCCCGTATACCGCGAAAACTGCGAGAAAATATAATGGAGTTTCTGAGTATTTCCGACGAGAGTCCTTCAGTGAAGTGCGACCGGTTAGAAAAACGCAAAAATTGTTATATCTGCCCCCCAAAGAATAAAAAAAGAACCGGTTTTTTATGTTTTATGTGCCAGAAACCTATTTGCTTGGAATGTACTAAGAAAAGTTGTGAAAATTGCGCTGAAAAATTGAAGTGAATTTTATGGTACTTAAAAGACGTAAAAAATAAAGGTTTCGTTTATATTTGTTAAAGGTATTTCTCTCTTTTTCTAAAAGTATTTTAGGATATCATTTTCGGTGATTATTATAAACGAAAATTAACTTCTATGTCTCATTAACCGCATTAAGCGGTTTGTAGTCTATTTTCATTCTTAAACCAAATTTGTTTCTTGATAAATGATATATATATATATATATATATATATATATATATATATATATATATATATATATATATATATATATATATATATATATATATATATATATATATATATATATATATTTTTATTAAAAATATGTAGTGTAAACATGTGTATAATTTTTTTAACAAAATCTAAAAATGCAAAAACACGAATGGAGTCTCTCACGCGGCACGTTAGTAACAAAGTAATAAAAGTGCCACGTTAGTAGTTAGGGGTTAATACATAAATAAAAAAAATTCTAAATAAAAAAGGCTATCCAAATTTATTTTTTTCCAAGTCATGGGGTAAGTTTTTCTTTAAATTTAGTTAACAAGAATAATAGGGGTAGTCTATTTCAACCGCTTCTACTTAACATAAAGAAGTGTAAAAATATGCAGAAGGTTTGTTGTCATAATAGTAATATTTTCATAGAATTTCATTATTCTATCGCTTTTCGTTTTAAAGATAAAAAAATGAAAACCTTATTTTTCCGCCATCTTTGTAGCGCGATATCTCCCTAATGGTTGATTTTTGACCCAACGTTTATATAACAAACTACCCTTTATTTTGAACAAGGAATTACCCCCTTAAGTTTTTCGCATTTGTTTTGAAACACCCTGTATCGTTAAATATATTTTTAAAATCTGTTTATTTTCTAATGTGTACTATACAGTGTAAATTAACCTTAACCACTTATTGTGTTCAATGCCTTGCCCCAGTATAAACAATAAAAGAGGATATATTTTTTTCTTTTAATTTTGTAGAGTACCAATAAAGCAAATATTAACGAAATAATAACATTTATGACAACTTTTAGGCACAAATATATGCTAAGTGTATTTTGTTAACAGTTTTTATTTCGGTTAAAAAGGCGAAAATAAAGCACTTACCCAATTATACCTTCAAAGTACTTTAGATCTTATAAAACTCTCTATTTAGTTTGACCGCTGCACATAAAAACGGATAAACAAGCATCAACCTTTGAATCGACCAAAAATTGTTTAAAAAAAGCAAGCAGCTATTTATAATAGGCACTATTATGTTGGTTACCATATTTTTCCATATGCACATATTAATTACTGACCTGATTAATTAATTAGTTTTGTGCATACACAGTGAAGGTTCATACGTTCAATAAAAATATCAATCAGAAACAAAATTATTTTTGTAGAAAAATATTACTAAACGCAGTCCAAATCTGGAAAGATGACCGATACTTGATTTTGTTTTATTTTATTTTGTAGTAAAGACAAAGGTAAATACATATTTCGAATATCATTAAATCAAAATTTTTGATCTATTACACTTGACAGCTGGGAAGTAAAAACATATAAGCACAGTGCTAAACATCTACGAAAAATTAATTTTGACTAGCGATGTTAACATAGAAAGCAAAATCGATACCTTAAAAAGTAATAGTTGTACCAAAGAAATGAAAAACCCGTGCTCAAAATTTTAATATTAATTGTATTTCTAGCAAAATTAGGAACGATTTTGTTTGCCGGTAACACTTCTGTACGGAAAGTTGAAAATAATCTGAGGACAATGTAACTACTGCCCTTAATAGCATGAATAGCACATTATATTTAAAACTATTTTTTTTAAGTACCTCCCAGACCAATACGAAAATTCCGCTTTGGCCGCGCCGCTTAAGGCCCGCTACACACACGCGTTTTCTTACCGCGCGGTGTCGCATTTGCAGTCTGTGATACTATAAAATAAATGACGCAATGCTCACATTTTTCGTCGCCACTCTCCGCGGGAACGCAGCGACAACGCACACGCAAGTACGACCCTAAGTACATTATTTTCATCTTATCGTTGGATTTTAAAGGTAAATAGAATTTAGTGGTTAATTTAAAAATGTTGTACATTATGTATTTTAATATATTTTATTGTAAATCTATAACAAGAATGAATTAGTAAGCATGGCTATAAATGGAGAAAAAAATTTACTCATTTCCCAATTATGGCCATATCATGGTCATAAATAGTTTTACTGAAATCCACTTATGGCTATGTGGAATATATTTTATACAGAACTCATTTTTTGTTGTCTTTTGCAGGATACATAATGCCACAATAGCAAAAAAATAGACAAAACTAAACAGAAAAGGTTTCAGTATTCACCAAATAAAATGAAACAAGCCCTACAAACAGTTTAAAATGTAATGAGCGTCTTAAGAGCTAGTAAAGAATTCCGTGTCTCGAACCAGACTCCGCAATAAAGTCTTTGGAAAATTTGCCATTGATACGCCACTGTGGTCCAGATTCTGTACTCGGAAAGGAAAACGAAGAATTATTGGTAAACTGATTGAGAAGCTGCGCAAAAATGGGCTTTCCTACAAATAGGGAGGGACTTATTTCCTCAGTTAGGAAACTTGTACAGAATTCTGGAGTAGAAACGCCATTTAGTAAAAATATACCTGGCAAAAAATGGTTTTATGCATTTTTAAAAAGGCATCCTATTCTGCCTCAGAAGCATTCAGAATATGTAAACAAAGCAGAGGTACTGTGACTGAACAAAAAAAAACGGAAATGGTTTTCAGAGGTATCATCGTCGTTGGAAAAAAATTAGTAAATTATAACGAAGTATTAAATGATCCCAAAAGGATTAGTAATTAAGAATATTTAATATGAATTAGAGAATTGCTTTTTCTTAACACCTAAAGGGGGCCTAATTCTTCGGCCAAGGAGACAAAATATCTACAATAAATCAACAAATTTTATAAAGAAAGTATAACTACTTTGTTTGCCGTTAACGCATTTTGGTAAATTTGCTCTGTCAGTGAGCTTGTACAAATATGACAAATTCCAGCTGTTACGGTTTAGTTTTTCCCTATCCTGGTAGAGACGGCTTCGACTAGGTAAAATATCAGAGGCTTACCTGTCTGGTGATATAATTGGATTGCCTGGGTAAAATAAAGATGTATTTCTTTTGGTAAACTTCAACTTTATGTAACATTCTTTAATTCTTAAATTTTTATACATACATTGGGCAATTATCTTTAAAATTAATTCCATATAATTATGGAGCTTTGGCTACTTAACATGTACATACAGTGACACAAATTATGGCAAAAAACAAATCGTAAGTCAGTTAGCACCTACCTGATTATAGTCCCTTCTAGCGCCAAATTATGTTTGTTTAGTGTAATTCTCGATGGATGATTCAGTACACATGTGATTTTCATTTTATTTTTAGTAAGGTAAGTCATACGACGGCCGAGTGATGATCGTGTTGTTAAATTTAGCAGTGGACTTAGCAATTGTTAAAAGTTAAGAACGGTTTAGAATGTTTAACAAAACGTCATTGTCAGTGTTATTCAATGATTTTATTAGGCAACCTGTCAAAATCTAACATTTTGTTAAACATTCTAAACCGTTGTTAACTTTTAACAATTGCTAAGTCCATTGCTAAATTTAACAACGCGATAATCACTCGGCCGTGAGTCTTTTATTCTTGTTGTTCTTCCAAGGCTTAAAGCAAAACAAAACAATGATTTTGATTAACCCTTTTAAATATATTCTTTTTATCTAATAGCTTAGCCTTTTAAATATATTATTTTTATTAAATAGCTTAGATTATCTTTCATAAATTAAGCCCAAAGAGTGTTGTACCTCTTTGTGTTTTTTTGGATTAATCCTTTTAATAATCTATTAAATAAATTAATAGTTTAATAAAATTTAACTTTGTTTACCTGTCAGAATTGGTAAATGATAGACGACAGCCCGGAAATGTACCAAATTTAGTAACTGTTTGTACTAAGTAACCCATTTTGGTACCTCATGAAGAATGTAAGAAAAACTTAAAGGGTAATTTTTTTAAGGGAGGTGCATTCTTTCATTTTGGAACCGTGCCTTGGCTTGGTGCTGACACGGTTTGAAGCTTTTTTTTATAAACGGATTTGTGAAGAAAAAGGTTGTTTTTCCCAAATTGATTTTAGTGATTACTCTATATAAGAGGATTTAATTTTGGAATACTACAAGTTACCTTTTTCGGTTTATTGTACAAGAAAAACAAAAAAAAAAGGCCAACCCAACATCTGGCCTTTTCTTTTTCACCTTTTTACTCGGTACAGTTCACGGTACTCACCTCTCGGAAAGACTGTGCCACTGCTCTGGTCCAGCAATTGTGAAGGCTGTATTTCCTGGTACACCAGATTACTTACAGGACCAAGTAATTACCAGAGTGGGTACTGCCTAGTTTCATCACCACCATTCCTATTGGATGTGCTGAGTTACCCCGTCAAATCAGGTTCGATTAACCATCGCACAGATACCTCTTGCAGTGCTTATTACTCTTTGGTCAACTTTTATAACTTTTAGGACTATTCTAGTTTTTAATTTTGCACATAGTTTTAGAACACTTACATTTAACATTAATAATCTCTGTTCGCAGAGGTACACCACATTTGTTAGACAAACACACAGCAAATTTCAGCACTTTTTCTAAACTTAATTTGACTATTAATGTAGGTTTTAATTTATTCTGCACCATTTTTTTTGTAAGATATTTAATTTTAAGTATTAGAAATAGAAACATAGAAAATCGGGTTAAGCGACTGACAGATCAGTTGTTAATAGTCAAGTCTGCCAAGCAGAGCTGGGCATAGGGCTCCGGCTACATTGGCAATAGTCACGGATTGCTGGCTTAAGGCCTTTGCATTTAATTAGAGTATTTTATAACCACATTTCATAACTGAATAAAGACTCGTATATTGTTGTTATTGTTTTAAATGTATCGGTGTTTTATTTCGGTTTGCTGGTGATTTCCTGTATTCTTTTTGAACAATCGCTTTTCCTAACCTTAGGGCCTAAAACAGGAGGCGCTTTAACCCCCCAACAGCTCTGGCTAGCTAGTCCGGGTATTGCCCTGTAGGAAAAGCGATTAATTTAAACAAATAAGCCACCTATACCATACCACCTTTTATTACGGCAGCCGCCAACTGAGGTTGCGTAATACAGCATCCATGGCTTCACGAGCACCACCCAAATGGGGAATTGGAAAGTTCGAAAATGGGAAAGATCCATTCTTATGCTCGCATCCTTATATTTTTAGATGGTCACCGATGTCTTCTGACTTTAGAAGTAAGTCGTTTTTCTAGAGAACACAAAATTATTTACATTGCCTTTTACCCAAATTACAAGCACATTTTACAGCCTCTCGATGTTGCAGTTTTTGAACCTATGAAGAAAATGTGGCAAAGGATGGTAAGAAAATTTCGCATTGATAATAATAGAAGAGAAATTAATAGGACCGACGTACCTAGTGTTTTATCAGATGTTATTCTGGACAACGCAATGCCCATAAATATAAGATCAGGGTTTAAGGTTACAGGGCTTAATCCATTTCAGGTTAATAATGTCGATTTTTCTAAAATAATTAACAAAGAATCTCAAGTGCCTAATAAAATAAATGTTGAAGAAGTTCAAGATCACCTTCGATTCATTGAAAGCCGAATTGAACCAAATCTTCTTGCAGAGTTTAAAAAAGCTAAGAAAAAGAATTATGATTGGGAGGGCAACCAAGAAGCAACAATATTATTTGGTTTTTGGCTTAAGATTGCTAAAGATGCCGATAACAACAAAAGCAAACATATCACAGCAAACGACGTCCACATAAAGGAAATTAAATCATTACATCAAACTACGCCAATATTAAAAACGTCCCCTAAACGTACCCCAGAAAGAATTTTACTTTCACAGATTTCCTTTATGCCTTCAGAAAACGAGAATGAAGCAGTTGAAAAATTTCACAAATAATAACTCCAAAGGCAAACCCTCAGCCATCCTTAGCTAATATTTTTAACGAAATAGTTTCATGGCCGAAGCAAAAACCTACTGTAAGCAAAAGAAAAAAAGTACACACCAAGTGTTATTACTTCGGACCTCTGGATCTAATACCATGCTAAAAAAGTATTAAAAGGTCAACGTAAAAAAGAGAGATAATTAAAACGAGAGTCCAAACAAAAAATAAGCACAAAAAAGTCTAAAAAGAAAATACGGTATAATACTAGTTCTGATAAAGAAGAATGGGAAGAAAGTGGAAGCAGCATTAAAGATATGAATGATTCCAAATCCGAACATGAAGAAACAGAACTCTTGTCTATAAATAACTTAAAAGTGGGCAATTTCATTTTGGCATCATTTAAATCCACTGGCAAAAGGACATCTTTAAATTATAAATGTGTTTCTTGCATCACAAAAGTCTTACCAAATGATGACTTTGAAATCCAATGTCTAAAAAGCTTAGATGAAAACAAACAAAAAAATTAGTATATAGAAAATGATACTTCTATACTAACTAAAGCTGATTTTTTACCAGAACCACAAATAGTACAAGATTGGCAAATTTTAATGACTGCTTTTCCAGGATCAATTGATGTTTTTGAGAAAGTGTAAAGAGCTATACTAGTTATTTAGAGTAAATAATTTATATATAATAAACATGTTTCATATTTTTCATAACCTCTATGATTTGTCCCTCATTTAAGTGGAAAAATACATGTAGCCATAGGAAGGGTAAACTGATGGACATATATAGGAAAGTGTGGCCATAAATGGGGATTTTTTTCTACTTTAAAATAAGATCTTTTCGTCTTTATAATTTTTACCTAACCGAATTTTATCTAATGCCATTGCATAAAACAGACAATAACCTGTTTAATTTTTTTTGTATAAGTTTTGCCTAATTTTTTTGCTTTCAAGACAGTGCCTTAAATGTGAAATATTCTTAAAGTGGCCATAACTGGTACCACCAACCTACAAGTTTATGTTTTTTAAACTTTAATATGGGCGTTTTATAAAAACATTTATTTTTAGTTCTATCACTTGTTTAAATTACTCTCTTACCTTTAAAAATATTCCGCGTTTTTGAATTATCTCATTTTAAAGAAATAATAATCATTACCGCGAAATATTGTTTTACCATGCAACAATATATTTTAAATGTCCATATTTCATATTCATTGCTAAAGAAGGCGCTTCTTTAGCAATTAATATGGATATAATAAAAGTAAACAATACTACTTACTGGGCAATATTCATATATTCTATTTACTGTGTTAATCGTACACGCCAGTCTAATTTTAACAAACATTATTTACCTTGCCTTTCAAGTTTTACAATACATATTTTGGTTTTTGTAAACAAAAAAATAATTAAAATATGTGTAACGAGAAGATATGTTCTTTCTATATATATATATATATATATATATATATATATATATATATATATATATATATATATATATATATATATATATATATTATATATATATATATATTATATATTATATATATATATATATATATATATATATATATATATATATATATATATATATATATATATATATATATATATATATATATATATATATATATATATATATATATATATATGACATTATATCCATATTTACATAGCTTAATATGCATTAAAATAAATATAATAGATAAAGGATATCACTTTTCCACGGGGTCAAATAATATTTTAATAATTATTTAAGGCTTTAATTTATAAATCCATTGAACAGTTTAAATTATACACTGATCATGTGCTTAAAAATAACAAGATATGTTTCCTTGCACATTCTTAGTGTACGGCCACAAAAACGAGTAAGTTATATACGTATTGAACGGGTATAAACTTTGGTCTGTTTAGGTCGATGCACAAATCAGTGACGAGACAGTGCTGTGATTTTTCACCAAATTATTATTGTAGGTATTTGAGCTGAGTCTATTCACATCTGCCCGACGCACGACCGTGACAGTGCAAACAGTGCTGTCACCGGCACCGTACCGTGATCGTTAGATTAGTTCCCACGATTTTTTTGAATTTTCACGGCCTACAAATTTGATTTTGTATTCAACCATGAATAACGAGAAACTTATTGAGTTGGTCCGTGATTATCCCGTTTTGTATGACATGTGCAACTCAAAATACATGGACTCTGATTTCAAGAATGCTATCTGGAGGAAAGTAGGAGCAGAAATGAAAACAGACTGTGAGTAAAATTAGCTGTATGTCTGGCCAAAGAATGAACACGAATCGTCACTATGCAATTCTATAGCCTGTACTGAAGTCACATGTCCTTTCTTTGACCAAACAATTTGTATTCTAACTTTATTGACAATAACATATGATAATAATTAATAATATTTGGAACCAAAAATATTGTATTCATAATTATTATTCTAATTGATATTTGTACATGGAAATAGCATCAAATTGAAAAAAATATGATTTTCTGCAATATGTTATTTTCTAAATGTGAATTTGTAACATCGCTCGTCAGATCAATTTGCCAAGTAACGTAATTATACGTCTGACAGTCGTATTTTTAATGAAATTGTGCAGCAAGCAAGTGCTCAAAATTTACTCTTATCTACATATTTTGAAAGTGCTGATTCTTCTTGTAAAGTCTAAATTTTTGACGAGAAACCAAAAGTGTTTTCGGATGTCCGCCTGGCACGACTTAAACGATAGTTGAAGTTACGCTTCCGATCATCAAGATTAGCCCCTGGATATGGTCTCATTAAGTACGTTTTCAAAGGGAATGCTTCGTCACCTACAATAACGTATGGGACCTGGATGTCTGTATTAGGTATGGTAGATCTTGGTGGTATATTCAAAGTCCCTTGTTGAAGTGCTTTTCCTAACTTTGATTTGGCAAAAACTCCTCCATCACTGTCTTTCCCATATGCTCCTACATCGACAGCAATAAAATTACAGTGAGCATCTACAAGGGCTAACAAAACTATCGAAAATGTTTTTTGTAATTAAAAACATTGTTCCGGAGTTAGGAGGAGCCTGAATAACAATGTGCTTGCCATCCATAGCTCCGATACAGTTAGGGAAATTCCACATTTCATAAAAATCAGTAGCGATTTTCATCCACATTTCCTGTGTCGGAGTTGGCATCAGTTCGTTCATTAGATGTGTAGTGATAATCTCGCAGGTCTCTCTTACAATTTTGTGAACTGTACTATGCCCTAGACGATAGCTGAACGAAATTGTGTTCAGTGCATCTCCAGTGGCCAAATATCTGAAAAAAATACAGTACAGATAAAAAAATTGTACGTGATTATTTTGTTGTTTTTGTTTTGTTTATGACAAGACAAAGCCTATAATTCTTCTTTTTTTTAGGGTCTGTATGTAAAAGTCGGTGGGCCAATATTAGGGACAACTTCAGAAAATCTTTGAATAAACAAAAAACTAAAAGTGGTCAACAAGCAACAAAAGTAAAGCCTTACAAATATTCAGAGCAGTTGAGCTTTTTGAAGAATTTTTTTGAGGAGAGGAAGACCACGACGAACATTGAGGCCGAAGTAAATATCGAAGATTCCACAGCTGAAACCGAAACTGAAGAGGTATCCGAGAATGACCAAAATACTCAAAAGGAAGACTGTACAATCTCAGAAGTTAACGATACCATGACTACACAAACAGAAAATCAAAGTTTTATGAAATCAACACAAACCATTCCACGAAAAACTCGAAGACTGTCAACACGAAATTCTACTCCTCCCCCCAAAACGGCTGCTGCTACAGTTATGGAGTATATTGTTGAACGAAATAAAAGTATGAACTGCCCACCACAAACGCAGCATCCTGTTGACGCTTTCTTAGCAGGCAACTTTAAAAAAGTTATCCCAACAAGAGTGGCATTATGCCAAATCTGAAATGTTTACTACTGTCCAAAGATTCGAATTTAATATGCTGAACAGACAACAACAGTTTGCTTCCTTAACGGGTCCTAATGAAATGTGTTCGACTGGACAACCTTCTCCTGCAGGAAGCTACCAGTCTTCATGGGATGGCCCCCAATCAAACTTATCTGCTAGTCAATCTGAGGAGAATAAAGCACCCAACTTAACACTACGGGAATATTTCCAAACCCTACCTTAAAAATATTCACGAAAAAATGAGTTTGAGATTTAAGTACTTTTTTTGGATTTGTTTTTACAAGATTTTTCTAATAAAATGGATTTTATTTTTTGAGTTAGTTTTCAATAAATGTCACATTATCTACATCAGATTAAAAAGAAATACTTACCTTAAACAAACAGCGAGCCTTTCTCTTGCTGTGATAGCTTTTCTCCAGTGTGTGTCATGCTTTTTCAAATGAACTTCTATCTTGCACAACAATAGGTTGAACGAATTTTCGGACATCCTAAAGTATTCAAAAAATTTTGCTGAATCGTCTACTAGTTCCTTGTATAAGGTTATAAATATCCCTTCCGTGCCTCTCTTTTGCCATACTGGATGGACCCAGTGTCGTTTTTCTATCTGTTCTTCTACTTGTTCTTCCATTTCTTCGTCCAAAACCAGTGCGATCTGCAAAAGTTCTTCATCTGAAAATATTTCCATTGCCTATAAACTATACTGACACGGCACTGATGAACCAATATGAATAGAAATCACTGTGAGTTAACGGCCAGTGAAATCACGGGCCGGTCACTGCACTGTCACGTCACTGATGTGTGTGCATCGACATTTTCGCGACTAAAACCAAAGCAATGGAAATAAATGCATGAGGCCACATAAAAAGCGTGCCAAGCTTCCCGCGCTTCTTCCTCTAAACGCAAGAGAAGTTGGAAACAAATTAGTTTGATTTTCGGCGTGCCGCGTGCAACTTATTCTGCGATTGTTGTTATTGATTCAACGTGTTTATTTTATTATAATTGTCATGGTTAGTTTTTATTTCTACGTTTGTTTTTAATAATCTAGTTTGTTTACCTTAATGCAGGTCGGTTTTCATTTTTTTTTGCAGATTATTTTTGGCAAAAGGCTCCAAATTTGATTGTAATTGCTGGGTTACTTCTGTTTTTCTATCGTATTTGGTATCCTACCTTATGCTTTACGTTGCTTTTAACCCTCGTAGTATTGTGTACTAAAAAATTAACATTGTTATTTGGGCAGCGTGGGTAGGCAACTCAAAATGTGTAACGTTGTTGCCAATTTAGGGGCGAGAAAATTCCTAGAATTAGCAGCGATGCGCGTGCGCCCACTGGTACTTTTTGAGAAGGACAAAGGGCCATCGGCCATGTTTTACCATTGGCATTTTCACGTCATTCTTCAAGCCGAGAACTAGGAAAATTTGCAGCTACTGGTATTCAAGCCATCTTTATAGGATTTGTGCTGAAAATTTCCCAAAAATCTTTCCCGATTTAAGTTACCTTTGGTTTTGTGTGAATTTTGTTGGTTTGCGTTGCCTTTTTGGCTGTTTCGGGAAAGAAATCTGCATTGCAGGACTTGCAGTTCGACGCCGCAGGGATCACGTGTTAGTTGAAAAAACCCCTTAACATCTTGTGTAAGTTCTTCTAGACTTATTCTAACTGAGTATTTTCCGTATAAAACGGTACATTAATAGATTTATTTGGGTTTTCTTAAGGTGGTTAAGTGGTTCAGGGGATTTTCATTATTTTTTTTCTATATATTACGTCATGCGTTGGGCAAGTCGAATTTCAGTAAGAATTAATTATTAATTACCCTAATTACACCAATTTAAGGGGTTTGTTGTGGCCAATTTATTGCGAAAATCGCAGTTTTATTGAATTATTCTTTTTTGTTGTTTTTTTGACAGTTACGTTAATTGGCTACTCTAATTAGCGTTAAAGTTTTAATAAATCGCCGTTAGATGGCGCTTGTGTATAGATTCTTTGTCTCTTTTAGTATTAATTAATTTTCTGGGGTTAAATTACCTTCTTTTGGTAATAAATTTTAATTACTAAGTTTTCTTATCATATTTTTTTCTTTTTGAGACTTTTCTTCAGGGTATAAGTATCTGGGTGACTGTTCGAGACCTATTTATTATTTAAATTGTCAATTTAGTAGGCCGGAGAGGCTTTTGTTATACTTAACAAAAATTAGTTATTTATTTTTTTTACCTTATTTAATTATCATTTATCAATGATATTTAAGTTATTTTTATTTTGTTGTTATCTTCTAATTCTACAAGATAGAGTGTTTTTTTTAAGACAAAAAAGCAAACAAGTAAATATATCGTGATTGAACTATTTAAATTATCAGTCAGAAACCTACTTATTATTTGTTATGCCAAGTAAAAATAAAGATCAATAAATATGTTTTGGGCTTTTACCTACGATTAAATACAATCGTATGGATATATTACCTTTTATTTTACACTAGTTAAGTGATTGTTAATTAACTTTTGGTAGCTAGGGAATATGTTCTTTTTTTTTGGTGCCAATGGAATAGGGCATAATTTTTTTTGTAAACTAGTTTACTAAAACAATTTTATTTTTTTTTGTTATCTTGATTTAATGGGATTGTTTATTGTTTTATAATTAATTAAAGTTGCTTACTTAATAAGTAATTATTTTTTTTTTGTTTACTGAAAGGAATTTTCTATACTAAGATGAAAAGAATAAATTTTTAAATATAAGTCTACAAAAAAAATATATAAAATATAAAAATTTATAAGAATACCGCTTATAATTATCTAATTAACAATAATTTAATGACCAGATTTACCAAAAAAAAAATATATATTACAATTAAAATAAAAGGAAAGGCCGCAAATTATTTAAAAACAATGTGGTAAAAATTTAAAAGGTAGAGTCCTAAATTGTTTCTTGAAAAGTGTTAAAAAAAAAATGTTAGTAAGTTAATTTTAATGTTGCCTGTTTTGTTGAATCCAAGTGATGGCAGGTGTGCCAGCCACTACACCGTGAAGAGGGATGGTGTCCAAAACTACAAACAACACATTAACAGTTAAATGGTTACTATCTCTGACCCGTCCCAAGAAAACTTCTACCAAATTGATGGCCCCTCCAAACCAAAACGAAAACTGTTTCAAAAAAATTAATGGCCCAGCAGAATAATGGCCCGTCCGAATTACCCTACAAAATTCAATACTAATTAAAACCCATTAAAACGTAAGATAATTAAGCGACTTTAAAAATCCCAAGAAAATTCCCTCAAATCCCATACTGTATGTGTTTCATTAAAAAAAGGTTAATAAAAGGAAACTTTAAAATCTGGTGCTTGGTTCGAGACCTTTCAGTAAACAAAAAAAATAATTACTTATTAAGTAAGCAACGTTAATTAATTATAAAACAATAAACAATCCCATTAAATCAAGATAACAAAAAAAATAAAATTGTTTTAGTAAACTAGTTTACAAAAAAAATTATGCCCTATTCCATTGGCACCAAAAAAAAGAACATATTCCCTAGCTACCAAAAGTTAATTAACAATCAGTTAACTAGTGTAAAATAAAAGGTAATATATCCATACGATTGTATTTAATCGTAGGTAAAAGCCCAAAACATATTTATTGATATTTATTTTTACTTGGCATAACAAATAATAAGTAGGTTTCTGACTGATAATTTAAATAGTTCAATCACGATATATTTACTTGTTTGCTTTTTTGTCTTAAAAAACACTCTATCTTGTAGAATTAGAAGATAACAACAAAATAAAAATAACTTAAATATCATTGATAAATGATAATTAAATAAGGTAAAAAAAAATAAATAACTAATTTTTGTTAAGTATAACAAAAGCCTCTCCGGCCTACTAAATTGACAATTTAAATAATAAATAGGTCTCGAACAGTCACCCAGATACTTATACCCTGAAGAAAAGTCTCAAAAAGAAAAAAATATGACAAGAAAACTTAGTAATTAAAATTTATTACCAAAAGAAGGTAATTTAACCCCAGAAAATTAATTAATACTAAAAGAGACAAAGAATCTATACACAAGCGCCATCTAACGACGATTTATTAAAACTTTAACGCTAATTAGAGTAGCCAATTAACGTAACTGTCAAAAAAACAACAAAAAAAGAATAATTCAATAAAACTGCGATTTTCGCAATAAATTGGCCACAACAAACCCCTTAAATTGGTGTAATTAGGGTAATTAATAATTAATTCTTACTGAAATTCAACT
Organism: Listronotus oregonensis; assembly: GCA_019359885.1. Lineage (NCBI taxonomy): Eukaryota > Metazoa > Arthropoda > Insecta > Coleoptera > Curculionidae > Listronotus > Listronotus oregonensis. The sequence goes on along the minus strand of JAHBCN010000788.1, from coordinate 3,955 downwards.
TGGCCAACGCATGACGTAATATATAAAAAAAAATAATGAAAATCCCCTGAACCACCAGCGCGTCTTAAGAAAACCCAAATAAATCTATTAATGTACCGTTTTATACGGAAAATACTCAGTTAGAATAAGTCTAGAAGAACTTACCCAAGACGTTAAGGGGTATTTTCAACTAACACGTGATCCCTGCGGCGTCGAACTGCAAGTCCTGCAATGCATATTTCTTTCCCGAAACAGTCAAAAAGGCAACGCAAACCAACAAAATTCACACAAAACCAAAGGTAACTTAAATCGGGAAATATTTTTGGGAAATTTGCAGCACAAATCCTATAAAGATGGCTTGAATACCAGTAGATGCAAATTTTCCTAGTTCTCGGCTTGAAGAATGACGTGAAAATGCCAATGGTAAAACATGGCCGATGGCCCTTCGTCCTTCTCAAAAAGTACCAGTGGGCGCACGCGCATCGCTGCTAATTCTAGGAATTTTCTCGCCCCTAAATTGGCAACAACGTTACACATTTTGAGTTGCCTACCCACGCTGCCCAAATAACAATGTTAATTTTTTAGTACACAATACTACGAGGGATAAAAGAAACGTAAAGCATAAGGTAGGATACCAAATACGATAGAAAAACAAAAGTAACCCAGCAATTACAATCAAATTTGGAGCCTTTTGCCAAAAATAATCTGCAAAAAAATTAAAACCGACCTGCATTAAGGTAAACAAACTAGATTATTAAAAACAAACGTAGAAATAAAAACTAACCGTGACATAATCAAGAAGTAATGTCATTTAATATAAAACTAATTAGTTGTATTTATGAAAATGTTGCTTTATGAGATCCTAAACACAAAGAACATAAAAATAAAGATATTATTAACAAATTATGGCGAGAAGTGGGCAAAATTTTAGAAACTAATGGTAAGTACCTAGTATAAACATATTTTTAGTTTATAAATATAACCAAATCTAATTTTTAAAACCATAAATTATATATTTAGGGTCGAGATGCATATAGGTCATACTTAATAGGACATAATAATTATTAACTAACAATTTTTTATACCACATTCCACTGCCACGGTACTTCTCCCACTGGAGTAGTAAAATAAACGGTAAATGTCTCACGAATGTTTCTTGCTGCTGTCGAGTAACGATTGTTTGTTCTCCCTGATATTTGTTGAATTTTGTTATTTAGGACTATGTCATGTTTTAGGTTAGTTTTACTATCATGTGCCATAATTATATTGTGAAGTAAACACGTAGCTTTTGTTATGGCTATGGCCGTGTCAACATTTGTCTCAATAAATTTATTTAAAATTCTCCACTTAGCTGTCAAAATACCGAATGAGCATTCGACTAACCTTCGGGCTCTTGACAGCCTTTAATTAAATATTCTGTAATAGTTAAGTTGATTGCGAGGATAAGGACGCAGCAAGTGGGTCATCAGTGGATAGGCTTCATCACCGACAAAAACGTGTGGTACTAAGGTATTAGTACCGGGATGTTCAATTTCATCCGGGATATTCAGTTCGTTATTCTGAAGTCTTTCAAAAAAAGCTTAATTTCGAAAAACACCACCATCACTTTTGCGTCCATATGCTCCAACGTCAATGATTGTAAATTTATAGTCTGCATCTGATATAGCCTGTAAGTTTATTGAAAAGAAATGTTTGTAGTTAAAGTAAATGGATCCTGTTTGAAGGACATTTGATACGTATGTGCTTTTCATAAATACTCCCCAGGCAGTTAGAAAAATTCCATTTTCCATAGTACTTTCGCGCTATACTGCGTCATTTTTTTGTTGTTGGCTCCGGTAAATAGTCTTCATGTAGTTCGGCCCATAATAGCTCACAAGTTTCTTTTACAATAACAGCCACTGTGGATTTACCCATACGGAATGAAAAGCTCTGAACGATCAACCAGTTGCAACAAACCTGAAAAAATGATCAGGACATCCTATTGTTCAGTATAATTCCTTCCTATACAGTATGTCCAAGACAAGGATAGGATAGCATTAAGATCTAGGAAACGGTAAAAGATACGGGGTCGATTAAATTAAAAAAATTGCTTATTTTTGTACCTTAATATGCCGTTTAGAAAGTTTGACAATTCCAGGTAGTTCCGAAAATATCAGGAAAAACTGGAAATTTTGCAAAATAGCTTCATTCCTTTCTTGGCTTTACTTAAAAACGAATTTTAAAATAAATTTTACATTTACAGTGCCAGGAAGTCAGAACAATATAAAAGTCAATAAAACACTAAACAATTATTTTTAAAATTATAGGTAAAACAAATTAAAAACCTTTTAAAGCAATTACAGTTAATAGTAATATCTAATATTATCACCCCATTTAAAATTAAAAATGACTAGATTTTGTCATAAAAATAACAGGGCCGTATTAAAAAAAAGCTGATGATGGCTTTTTGAAACGTCGGATTACAAAATTGTTGACACCATTGGATAGAGCGGAAAAAGTAGCCCTGTAAATATGCAATTTATTTTAAAATTCGTTTTCAAATAAAGCCAGAAAAAAATAATTTGCAAAATTAGAAGTTCCTCGAGAGATCTTCGGAGCTACTTGGAATTTTAAAATTTTCTGCATATTATTAGGCATAAATATAAATAATTAACTTTTTCGACTTAATCGACACCTTATCTTTCACCGTTTACTAAATCTTAATACTATCCCATCGTTATCTTGGACACACTGTGTAGTTTCCATAGAGTATTTTAAAAAAATTTATACTTAGTATATAGTACCTTCACCTGACACCTTTTCAGAGAAAATCAGATGTAAGTTTTTTTACACAAATGAGTATGAGAATGACTCAAACTTCGATTCTCAGACTCAAGAACCTTTGCAACAAAATACTAATATTTTTGCTAATGAGGCAGCAGAGAATGAGCAAAATGTAACAGTGTCTAATACAGAAGCTATGAATATATATATATATATATATATATATATATATATATATATATATATATATATATATATATATATATATATATATATATATAATTATATATATAATCTAAATATTATTATATAATATTATGTTATTAATGTAATTTTTTTAATTTATAAATGTGTAATTGTAATAATGCAAACTTAAATTCTTTGTGTCTGCCTTTGTGTTTATTGCCTTTTTGTTTTTTTGAATAAAAACTATTTCTAAGAATTATTTCTTCTTCTTCTTTTTATTCAAGAAAACAAAAAGGCAATAAACACAAAGGCAGATACAAAGAATTTAAGTATGCATTATTGCAATCTCATTAATAAATAAAAAAAAATACACAACAACATAATCATTATATAATACTATTTAGATATAAAATAAAAAAACACATTTATCAAAATAAATTTAGAACAAAAACTTTTACAACTGCCCCAAGTTGACCACACACAAAAATAAAACAAATTTCTATATTATTATCTATTTTGCAAAGAACTCTACCTCACTGCTATTTTAAAATATATTTTACAGTTTTTTACAGTTCTTGATATTAAACACATATTTATTCTTTTTGGTAAAATGGTAAGATGGTGCTAGTAGTTCTATAAACTATCAAAAAATAAATAATAATTAAAAAAATAAATAGTTGAAACGAAGGCCGTTTATTGTGAATATAACTGTTTTAAATGTTAAGTGTTTGTTTGTCATTTCAAGTTTTAAATGTTTATTACTCAACAACAAAAATGAGAGCCCCTTAGTTTAAGGTAAGATTAAATTTTGATATTGTGTAGGTAAAGTTTTTGCCTGACCTTATCCCCAAGAAAATCCAGAAAATTTTGGAAAAACATAAACAATATATCAAGGCAAAGGTCAAAGAAAATAAACAAATAAACTATATATATATATATATATATATATATATATATATATATATATATATATATATATATATATATATATATATATATATATATATATATATATATATATATATAT